>CM022754.1:142500-147500 GCA_012411365.1 Ameiurus melas | reverse complement strand
CGCACAAAATGAATTCATGACCACAATTTAGCATCGTGACATTTAAAGCATGTGAATTCAATCTAAATCTCTAAATATGCAGACTCAAGCGTGAACTGTTTACCTTTAAACTCATTCCATCATTAACATCATGAAAATACGGGAATAAAAGTGACTCTTACCAGAACAGGTGAGTTTCATCAGCTTCCTGTTTTTCCTCCATCTCTGAGGAACAGAAATGTGAAGTCTGCAGCACAAATGAACTTTATTACACTTTAAAAATGAATTTTTCTGATAATTTATTACTCGAGGTTACGACTCACACTCCAAATGTACTACTTTTAGATTTTCTGCTGGATGATGAAGAGCGAGAGAGCAGGTGCTGTAGTGCACTTCCCAGTTCTCCCTCTCTCTCTCTCTGTGTGTGTGTGTGTGTGTGTGTGTGTGTGTGTGTGTGTGTGTGTATGTGTGTGTGTGTGTGTGTGCACGCACAGTCACTCCATCATGCTGGTAAGAAAAACTCCAGCTTGTATCCCAGAGGAGACACCGGCTTTCACTTCACTTCACTTCCTCCTACAGGCTTCAGGAGTGAAAAATAAAGACTAATCCTCCATCTTTCTCTCTCTCTGCATTCTGTTCATCTGTTCATCCTGAGAGAAGAACTGCGAGGGTTTATTCAGCCTGAGAGACTGAGGAGGGAAAACGAGCTCCACCCTTCTCCCTCTCTCTCTGTCTCTCTCTCTCTCTGTCTCTCTCTCTCTTTCTGTCTCTCTCTCTCTCTCTCTCTCTTTTCCCTGAGGGGATTTTAATGCAATTTAATCTTGTTATGCTGTTTTGTTGTTCTGGAAAGGAAGTCGTGTTAGATATATAAGCTCTGCCCCCTTTCCAAGTAAACACAGTGATGGTCTTCATTTGCATTAAGGAACCCGATGGTTAATAACAAAAACCTAAATATTATAAGCTTTAGAAAGAATTTAAATTAGGGAAAATAAACAATAAATGAAACTATTTATTAAAAAATGTATTTACTTTCTGTTTCTTTGAGTCGACGCGACACCAGGGCGTCAGCGGGAGTGTTCATCATCAGAGCCCCGCTTCTTCTCCATCAAAAATGTTTTAAAAACATTCTCCTAAATACACCGTCTCCATCCACTTCATTTCTTTCATGCGGAGGCTAAATGCTTAAAAATGTGAGAAGTGGAGAACAGAGGAAGGGTTTAGATTTGATTTAGCATATAATCTGTACATGAATAATCCAGCAACTGGAGTGTCTGAAACCAGCAGCATATCAGATACTTTACTACCATTACAACTCGGCCTGCGTGATCCTCAAAACCCATAACACAGTTTCATGAATGAGAGTTTAACATGGCTAACTGAGTTTACTGAGTCAACTTTCTAAATCTCTTCACAAAATCATTACTGCTGGACCGACTTGACATGAACCACAGTCCCCCCCTCGGTGGTACAGGTGGTACAACATGAGAACATATTCCATGTAAAATGAAGACTATGACTGAATTCTGTCTTTTAAAAGTGATATTATCTGCTCAAATGTAGCCTACTTCAGTACCGTTATGACTAACTTGCCCAGGATGAGAAATATGAGAAAAGAAACAGATTTAAGGTTAAAAATAATGAAATGACTGGATCTATTTTGCAGTTAGAAATAAAGACATGATCAGACAAAAAGTTGGATTTATCATAAATCTTGCCTCGGGTGTTATCACTGTTTGCAGGACTACCAGACCCATAAAATATCAAACGTTCTGGCTATCTAACACGAGACTAGACTAGCTTGGTGACGCTAGCCAAAAGCAGACACAGCTAAGCTATCACGGTATGGGTTTAGCTGCTGCAGGGTCATGTAGAGTTCATTATCTTGCCTTCTGCTCAGATCACGTTCACGTAAACTGGAACTCATGTAGACATTTACACGCCTTGTTTTCCTGCTCAGCCTCAGAGGATGTTTCTGTTTCATTTACTGGATTTAAAAAAAAAAAGTGGGCATGTATCCATGTTTCCTCACACTGACTGAGTTAGTGTTGGGCAGACTTGAGAGACCATCAGAAATGAAGACGCGAGTGTTTCCATGTATTTTCCTGTAAACGCTGTCTGATTGGTCTCGCCTCCGTTCACTGAAGATATAACATTACAGGAGTCTTCTTTTACTGACGTTCAGTTACGCGGTCACAAACCGCTCCGAGTGGAGAATTATTTGGGGCTAAAGATAAAATCTTCAGGACTACAGCCCCAAATACCCAGGCCAGGTTACACCCCTGTGCGGCAACATTGAGGAAAAGCACCAAATTTTGTTTATGGACTGACGAAGAGGTGGAGTTGTTGCTCTAGGTAACCCAAGACTATAAAGCACCAAAGGCAGGTGAAAATGTAGACTGGGAATCATGCCAAAACAAATTTTGTGAAATATTGGACCGATTCCAGGAGCACTATCCTTCTGCTGATGCGGCTTACCCCCACAGTGAGGATCTCACGAAAGTAATATCATCAACAAAACTGAAGGCTATTAGGCCTTAAGTACAGACACGCTGTGGACTCCGGAAAGTGAAGCGGGCACGGTAAATTAGTGTTGCTGTACTCCGAACTCTGTGAGCAGATTTGGGATGGATCTCCGTACATCACCACCATTAATTCTGGCATTGAAACTATCGAAATTAACAACAACAACAACAACAACAACAACAACAACAACAACGATCCACAGTGGGTCAGTAGAGATAGTCCTTCCTCTTCGCTCTATAGTTCTGCTCCATTCCCATGCTGCTGCTAGCACTTCAAGTCCAGCCTCGGACACAGAGGGGATGTCCACCGTGACCCAGAACAGACGTGACAGGCTGAACACAACGCTGTCGACCTACACCCATGAAGAGCTGAAATGAAAACTATCAAACGATGAGCAATGAAATGTTCTTGCTCTGGAGGATCTGAAGCTGAAGAATCAAACATTTCAAATGTTTCCTCATCTGAAATGTTTATGAGGACATTAAGAGAATCGTTCACACGTCAAGAAACTTGAGCACATTTCTCACTCGTGTCCTCTCAGATTCGTCGCTTTCTGTTCGGACGTTATTGTGCTGTGTACATGACTGGAAGTCTCTGTTGTATTGAACAGCTACAGCAACATTTTTCTCTGGAGAAGCTCCTCCACTCACATACTCTTTCATTACATAAGAAAAAGACCCAGGGTGGACCCAGGGGTACTCTGGGTCTACCAGCAGAAAGACAACAACAGGATCATCTCCCTTTGACAAAAAGGGAATCTTTCTGTCTCTCAAGTAGCCACTGATTTTTGAATTTGCCAATATGTTTGCATCTTGAACTCCGCAAGAATATCTAATGACAATGCCCATGTATGTATACTTGTAATCACAGATAACCTGGAGATTTGACCTTTTCTATTAACATAATAGCGGAGTTTACTGCAGGCCGTTTTATTTTGATATTCATACAGTCTGAAGCCCCAGGACAAGGCTCTGTACTTCTGCTTGAGTGAACGGCAGTGAAACAGACTTTGGACTCAGGTGAAATGTGATAGCCCTGCACACTTCTCTCATTCGGAGTCTACCTTCGTCGCTCTAGTAGTATAGAGTACATGCAACCGTTGTAAGAACATCCACCAGTGGTCTCAGTCTTGTTGTCTGGCCTTGAATATGAGGTCGTAAAAGTTCACTCAGACATCCTAACGTCCTCACATCATTCCATAAGACCCCTTCTGCTCTCCAGACCTGACTGATCCATCCTGATGTCCTACTTCTGGTTGGAGTTCTCATCAGTTGGAGTTCACATGCTGCTGCTGAGGATGTCCCACATGGTGCAGACTAAAGATCACTGAGATTACTGAGGATGGTTCCACTTAAAAACCATAAAGATGGTTTGGACCTCAATTCATATGCTGTGAGAGCTTTACGACTACAATCACCACAAACAGTTCTGCACTCGAGTCTCCATCAGTGAACAGTGGAGAAGTTCAACAAAACAGACTTCCTGTGGAAACTGTAATGAACTTCCTGCTTACACAACTACACTATATGAGCATGTAGTATTAGCACATTTATAGAAGGGGTGTGCTATCCGGTGTCACCCAGATGAGGACGGGTTCCCTTCGGATTCTGGTTCCTCTCGAGGTTTCTTCCTCAGATCGTCTCAGGGAGTTTTTCTTCACCACCGTCACCTCTGCCTGCTCATTAGGGATAAATTCACAGGGATCGATTTCATTTAAAATCTATATCCTGAGTTTATAGATTTCTGTAACGCTGCTTCAAGATCAAGATTTCTGTTTTAAATTCATATTATTTTGGGAGGGATGGAGACAGTAGAGGGGGAGTTTGCCTCCTTAGACACGGGGTGGGAGATTGGGAAAACAAATAAAAATGTGTATTAATAACAATGCACCACACACACAGAAGCAATAATACACGGCACCATCGAGGAGTTAGAGAAGGAGACAGGAGTACTGGAAAATGAAATAATTACTAAGAACTACACAGGGAAGAGGAACACTATAGAAGCAAGAAATTAGGCACTAGCTTCCTATCTTCAGGAGCAGGCTATGGGGGCCCGCATCCGAGCCCAAGTCTAGAACGGAGAACAAGACCTTACAATCAGATGCTGTACATAAAGCGCCCTGATGGAACTACAACTACAACACCAGCAGAAATGAGAACGATTGCAGTGAACTTTTATATTTGAATTGAGTCAACAAAAGAGATATCGCTTGCCTGGGTTTTGGAAAAACCCTAAAACCCTCTAAAACCCCCTGAAACTGTCTAAAACCCTCCGACATAGACCACCTGTCTATTCTTACATTGAGTAGAAAGTATGGGATGCCACAGACTTGTTTATCCTGAACCTAGACGAGGTGGATGTATGAAGTACACCTGTGTTTTATCATTCAGTCCTAACAGTGCGGTCGTCTCTTTTAAAGACAAACTGGACAAAACCAACCATGTGACTGTGTGAATGAGGAACCTTTATTTAACAATCCACGGATCCCAGCACGA
>CM022754.1:107500-135000 GCA_012411365.1 Ameiurus melas | reverse complement strand
TTTTAATTATCAAATGAACCCTTAGAGAACCTTTTGTTCTAAGAGTGTGTGTATTAACCAGGTAAATGTGCGGAACAAGCTCCAAATAACGCCTCATCATCTTCTTCTTCTTAATAACTGGATAAATAAGGGTTCTCAGCCTCATAAAAGAGTTCTATTTGGAACCTATTTGATAAGGAAACAGTCTTTTTATGGCTCTACATAGAGCTTGTAAGGGTTCTTCAGAGAGACGATCCTCAGAACTGAGTATCGAGTGTCATGATGCTCTCTCAGAGTAACAGAGTCACTCAGCGGAACCCGTAAAAGTTCAACACGGAACCCTCGAAGAGTCAACTTCCCATCAGAAAGGGTTCTGAATACAGCCTTTTTAAGAGGATAAGAAATGTTAACTATCAAAAGAACTCTTTTTATTAAGAGTGTGTGTCGTCTGGGAAAGTGCGCGGCCCAAACTCCGAAACCTAACCTCATGCTACTCAGAAATGGGTTCTTTAAGGGTTCTTTAAGGGTTCTTTAAGGGTTCAGTGGATAATCAAGAGTTCTTTTTCTCCTAAAACGGTTCGACTTGGATTAATTTCAGACAGGGAAACTCTCTGTTGTAGGGTTCTACATAGAACATATAAAGGTTCCCCCTAAAGAGGGACAAACCAGAGAACCAGAGAACTCTCAAACTAGAGAACCCGTAAGTGCTGTAAATGATCTGAGTGCAGTTACGAGACAAACACACAGAACATCCGTCATTAACGTGTATAAAGTTTATTAATGAATAAAAATACAACAAAAACATCACATACACACACACACACACACACACACACACACACACACACACACACGATCCAGTAAAACACTCAGAATGTAAGTTCACCCGTAAAAAAGAGGAAAATAAAAAAGGTAAACACATCTTTCTGTATTAATTCTTCTTCCAGTTTCTCTGAATGTTTTCAGACTACAATAATTTCAAAAAAGAAAAGAAAAGAAAAGAAAAGAAAAGGAATAAAAGAGTGTGTAAGTGAAATATATAAAAACTGAACGAATTCAAGGAACATTTTCAATCTTGAAGAAATATATTTACTGAAACTGTGACTTCATGCAGAAAAATAACCAAAAATCACATAAAAATATGGATTTAAATTGAAAACCGAAGCGACGAGCGGAGCGGAGTGAAGTGAAATACTCCGCGGTTCGTTCTTCTTTAACAACAAATTCCTGGGAGGTTTTTTTTTCCACCTGGAATGAAAAACAGGAAAACGCTCCCATGTGCTGTTTTACTTAACAGATAAGAGAACAGGAAGTGAGTTTTCTTGACAGGAAGTGGCTGATTTAGTGGGCGGGGTTTGCCAAGGAGAAGACATCCGTTTATTGTGTTGATGAAGAAGACGAGGTGAAGGTGAAGAGAATAACCACGACTAAATTAAATGATTTCTACACTTTAAAACTTTTACAGTGTTTAGTATCTCAGAGTCCGAGTCAGAGTCCGAGTCAGAGTCAGAATCGGAGTCCGAGAGTCAGTTTAAGAGTTAAACTCGGACGATGTTGTACGTTTTTGCAGAATAACGACGTGTAATAATAATAATGATGAAAATAAACTTCACCGTGTCTCTTCAGGGACTCTTTTTATTTTTAGCGAGTCGACTTGAATTATTATTTAAAGCAGTAAATAACTTGTGTGGATCTGAAATTAGAGCTAAGCAAAAACATGAATAAAAATAAAATTTTATATATATATATATAAAGATACACGCTACAAATAAAACGTTTACTTCTGTCCAGCAACGAGAATAATATTGTTCCTGCCACTAAAACAAGCAGAGACGCAGAACTGCAGAATGTAAAGTGTGTAAACCATTCTGTTTCCTTTAGTTGGTTTTAAAGTCAATAAAAAAAAGAATTTATAGTTTCACATTACTATTACTGCTATTAATATTACTACTATTATTATTACTATTATTACTATTATTACTATTATTACTACTATTACTACAATTATTATTACTATTATTACTATTATTACTATTCCTACTAAAAATAATGTGACATTTTAAAAAATAGTTTTGTTTCTGTTTCTTTCTCAGTCGAGTTTTACTCGGTGGAAATCTTTATAGAGAACTGAAATTAACATTCCATTTAAAATACATTTTAGTTCATTTTAAATCCCTAAACTCTCAGGAGGCGTGTGTGTTTTTGTGTGTGTGTGTGTGTGTGTGTGTGTGTGTGTGTGTGTGTGTATTTTTGTGTGTGTGTGTGTGTGAGTGTTGTGTGTGTGAGAGTGTGAGTTGTGTGTGAAAGTGTGTGTGTGTGTGTAGTGGTGTGTGTGTGAGAGTTTTGTGAGTGGTGTGTGTGTGTGATGAGTGTGTCTGTGAGTGTGTGAAAGGTGTGTGTGTGTGTGAGAGTGTGTGTGTGTGTGTGTGAGAGAGAGAGTGTTTTTGTGTGTGTGTGTGTGTGTGAGAGTGTGTGAGTGTGTGAGAGGTGAGATGTGTGTGTGTGTGAGTGTGTGAATGTGTTGTGTGTGTGTGTGAGAGTGTGTGTGTGTGTTTGAGAGAGAGAGTGTGTGTGTGTGGGTGAGAGAGAGAGAGAGAGAGAGTGTGTGAGAGTGAGTGTTGTGTGTGTGTGTGTGTGAGTGTGTTAGAGTGTGTGTGTGTGTGTGAGAGTGTGTGTGTGTGTGTTAGAGTTGTGTGTGTGTGTGAGAGTGTGTGTGTGTGTGTGTGTGTGTGAGAGAGTGTGTGTGTGTGAGTGTGTGAGGTGTGTGTGTGTGTGAGAGTGTGTGTGAGTTTGTGTGTGTGAGAGGTGTGAGGTGTGTGAGTGTGTGAGTGTGTGTGTGTTGTGTGTGTGTGTGTGTGAGTGTGAGGAGTGTGAGGAGTGTGTGTGAGTGTGTGTGTGAGAGTGGTGTGAGGTGTGTGTGAGTGTGTGTGAGTGTGTGAGAGTTGTGTGTGAGTGTGAGTGTGAGTGTGTGTGAGTGTGTGTGTGTGTGTGTGTGAGGAGTGTGTGTGTGTTTGAGTGTGAGGAGTGTGAGGAGAGTGTGTGAGTGTGTGTGAGGGGGTGTGTGTGAGAGAGTGTGTGTGTGTGTGTGTGAGTGTGTGTGAGTTGTGTGGTGTGTGTGTGTGAGTGTGTGTGTGTGTGTGTGGTGAGTGTGTGGTGTGTGTGTGTGTGAGTGTGTGTGTGTGTTGAGAGTGGTGTTTGTTGTGTGTGTGTGTGTGTGTGTGTGTGTGTGTGTGTGTGTATAGATTTACACTCCACACTCAGGTTAAGTCCTGTAATATTTTTCAAATGGAATCCGTCTCTATTAATGTGGTATAAAACTCAACACTCCAGCTGAAGGGTTAAAGCCATTGGCTTTATTCGTGCGTTATGTGTGTTTGTGTGTGTGTGTGTGTGTGTGTGTGTGTATGAGCTGCTGTACATTTCCTCATTGCTGTATTGTATTGGACCTTTGAGATTTGAGTATACACACACACACACACACACTACACACACACACACACACACACCATACACACACACACACACTCACACACACACACACTCACAGACACACACACTCAATACACACACACACACTCATACACACACACACACCTACACACACACACACCACACAGTCTCTCCGTGTTGATGATTTCTGTCAAATAAACTCCGATTGCTCTGTAATTCTGTCAGCAGCTCGTTACACCGTTTCCCGTGATTCTCTCCACAGCCACTTCCTGCAGCTAATATTACTGTTACAGGACATACAGACACTCTGTGTGTGTGTGTGTGTGTGTGTGTGTGTGTGCTGTGTGTGCGCTCATGTTACAAATGTAATAACATTAAATAATATTGCGTTTACTCCGAACATTACTCCTCTCCAGGTGTGACAGATTTTTATTTTTAAACTTTGACGTTAAACTGAATTCTGGATTCTGATTGGTCAGAAGTTCATCGTGTCTATATATTTTCTGACATCTTCGACACAGAGGAGTTCTTGAGTTCCCTTCTTTCCCTTTCTCAGTAACATCACAAGCTGCGTCTGTTCGCGTTAATATAATTATGAATGAAGAGTTGATGTGTCCTGAACACGTGATTTATTAACTAATATAAACATCCTAAACAACATGGACGGTCGAAATTGTGAAAGATAACTAGAACTGCTCTAGAACCCTGCGTGATAAGGTGTACTGTATAAACCCCGATAAAAATAAACCCGCTCCTGTCACTATAATAAATCAGCGAGATGTTAACGGAGTAAAATAATAAGATGGAGGAAATCTTATCCTAAAAGTAGTGAGAGTAAGAAGTGTTAGTTTATTAAGATCAGGGTATTATTATTATTATTATTATTATTATTATTATTATTATTATTATTATTATCATTATCATTATTATTATTATTATTATTATTATTATTATTATTATTATTATTATTATTAGGGTTTTGCTGCTCAACAGTAGGATCAGAGTCCAATCTAAAACTGTGTAAAAAAAGTGTAAATCTGTAAATACTCATGTCCTGAATCAAAATATTAAAATAATAATCAAGTAAAATGCACCAATTGTGCAGTTGTAAAGATGGGAATGACAAAATACTACTAATACTACTACTACTAATAATAATGCAGTTACGGCTGTAAAACACGACTCAGATCCTCCTTCTTAATGGAATTTATCCTGAAGGAATCCCTGCGTCTTCCTTGAACTTTTCCGGTGGGTTTTGGTTTCCAGGATCCGAGATCAGTACGGAGTGTTCATGTCAGAGCCGTAAATTTCAGCCAGTGTCCTGAATCGGGGTCCCCAGTCGTTCAGAATGTCGTAATCGAGGTCGGATCCGCAGGAAGAAGACGATTGGAGAGAACTCAGCGAGCCGGCCAGGGACTCGGACCCCTCGTAGCCGTAAATGTGCAGCGTGTCGTACGGAGTTCCGTCCCGGTCGTGATCGGCCTCGTCCTTTTTCACCTCGATCATCACCGCCATGTCCCCTTTACAGGCTGAAGGCTTCTTCACGACGGCGTACATTCCCGGAGGACGTGGATCCGGACCGAGCCAGGCGTCCGAGCGAGCCGAGGTCAGGATGGAGACGTCGTATATGTTCGTGTCCATTTCTCCTCCACCTTCTTCATCATACGCCATGAGCTGCTCGTGAATCTCACCGGACGCTTTTCCCAGAGCGATGACTGACTTCTTCTGGTAGTGTTTACGCAGCACGAAGAGAATAACGATCACTAACACACAGAAAAGAAGAAGAACATCATACAGATCTCGAAATATCCGTTTCCTCCTACGAGCATCATGTGTGAACTCTTCCATAATATCAGCTGTGCTGTACAGTCCACTCAGACCCTGGCCCCGCCCTCCTGTTATATAGATAAATACTCCATGAGTATGTGCAGTGGTGCTTGAAAGTTTGTGAACCCATTTTAAATACAGTCAGGGAAAGAAGTATTTGCTCCCCTGCTGATTTTGTACGTTTGCCCACTGATAAAGAAATAATCAGTCTATAATTTTAATGGTAGGTTTATTTGAACAGTGAGAGACAGAAGAACAACAAGAAAATCCAGAAAAACGCATGTCAAAAATGTTATAAACTGACTTGCATTTTAATGAGGGAAATAAGTATTTGACCCCCTCTCAATCAGAAAGATTTCTGGCTCCCAGGTGTCTTTTATACAGGTAACGAGCTGAGATTAGGAGCACACTCTTAAAGGGACTGTTCCTAATCTCAGCTTGTTACCTGCATAAAAGACACCTGTCCACAGAAGCAATCAATCAATCAGATTCCAAACTCTCCACCATGGCCAAGACCAAAGAGCTCTCCAAGGATGTCAGGGACAAGACTGTAGACCTACACACGTCTGGAATGGGCTACAAGACCATCGCCAAGCAGCTTGGTGAGAAGGTGACAACAGTTGGTGCGATTATTCGCAAATGGAAGAAACACAAAAGAACTGTCGATCTCCCTCGGCCTGGGGCTCCATGCAAGATCTCACCTCGTGGAGACGCAATGATCATGAGAACAGTGAGGAATCAGCCCAGAACTACACGGGAGGATCTTGTCAATGATCTCAAGGCAGCTGGGACCATAGTCACCAAGAAAACTATTGGTAACACACTACATCGTGAAGGACTGAAATCCTGCAGCGCCCACAAGGTCCCCCTGCTCAAGAAAGCACATATACATGACCGTCTGAAGTTTACCAATGAACATCTGAATGATTCAGAGGACAACAGGGTGAAAGTGTTGTGGTCAGATGAGACCAAAATGGAGCTCTTTGGCATCAACTCAACTCGCCGTGTTTGGAGGAGGAGGAATGCTGCCTATGACCCCAAGAACACCATCAACACCATCAAACATGGAGGTGGAAACATTATACTTTGGGGGTGTTTTTCTGCTAAGGGGACAGGACAACTTCACCGCATCAAAGGGACGATGGACGGGGACATGTACCGTTAAATCTTGGGTGAGAACCTCCTTCCCTCAGCCAGGGCATTGAAAATGGGTCGTGGATGGGTATCCACAACAAACCCAAAAACACGCAACAACAAAAGGATGAAGCTAAAAAAAAAATTAAGGTCTCAGGCGCTAGCCAGTCTCCAGACCTTAATCCCATAGAAAATCTGTGGAGAGAGCTGAAGGTTCGAGTTTCCAAACATCAGCCTCGAAACCTTAATGACTTGGAGAAGATCTGCAAAGAGGAGTGGGACAAAATCCCTCCTGAGATGTGTGCAAACCTGGTGTCCAACTACAAGAAACGTCTGACCTCTGTGATCGCCAACAAGGTTTTTACCACCAAGTACTAAGTCATGTTTTGCAGAGGGGGTCAAATACTTATTTCCCTCATTAAAATGCAGATCAATTTATACCATTTTTGACATGCGTTTTTCTGGATGTTTTTGTTGTTCTTCTGTCTCTCACTGTTCAAATAAATCTACCATTAAAATTATAGACTGATCATTTCTTTATCAGTGGGCAAACGTACAAAATCAGCAGGGGGTCAAATACTTTTTCCCTTCACTGTATATCTGCAGAAATTTGACATAAAACATCATCAGATGTTCACACGAGTTCTAAAAGTAAATAAAGAGAACAAAATTAAACAAGTCTTGGTCGTAAGTCGTAAATACTTGGTTGTTTATTTATTGAGGAAAATGATCCAGTATTACATATCTGTGAGAGGTAAAAACGGTTAAAGAAGAATAAAGTGAATGTTTTGGAACGGCCGAGTCAAAGTCCTGACCTTAATCCAGTAGAAGTGTTCTGGAAGAACCTGAAGCCAGCAGTTCATGTGAGGAAACCCATCAACATCCCAGAGTTGAAGATGTTCTGTACTGAGGAACGGGATAAAACTCCTCCAAACCGATCAACACTTACCCCAAACCCTAACCCCAGTTATTACTGCACAAGGAGCTCACACCACATACTGAAAGTAAAGGTGCACATACTTTTACTCCTCACAGATACGTAATACCGGATCATTTCCCTCATGTCACAGTTCGCCCGGAGCAGTGGCGCGCAGCGAGTGCTACTGCGCATGCGCGGACTCCTTCCAGTAGCAGGGGCGACTATCGAACGCCACTGCGCATGCGTGGACGTCGTCAGCAGCGACGCCGTGCCCACGTCACGAAAGGTCGTAGGGTCATGTGTGGGCGTGTCTGGGAATCACGCACAGCTATGAGCCCATCGGAGTAATGACGGGACTGTTTATATACCGTGGGCCATGCTCTACACGGCGCGGTTCAATAGCGATATCTGTATCAAGGACTATGTCTATGTTCATGCTTATGCGAATGTCTCCGCTAAAGTTCATGCTCGGTTTGCTCGGTTTTGTTTATGCTCGGGTCCACGGACTACTACGTATGTACGTGTGTAGAGGTACACTGTATTCCTAGCTCTAGTCAGTGAGTTTAGTTTCGTTCTGATGTTCCTGTTTCGGTTTTGTTTGTTTGTTTGGTGCACACTGTAAATAAAACCTCACCGTTCTTCGCAGTGTTTACGTCCCGGTTTTAAAAAAAAAAAAAACTTCACACACACACACACACACACACACACACACACACACACACACATACACACTCATTATGCTACACTGAAAGGATGATGATGATGATGATGATTACCAAGGATGGTGATGATGCAGAGCAGGATGGCGATGAGAGCGCTCACACTGACGCTGGACTTGCTGTATTCCTTGCAGTACTCCTTTTGTCTCTCTCTCCCACACTTACACACCTGCAGGGGAAGAGGTGTGATGCTGTACAGTTCCGGATTTCCTCCGTCTGTAATCTTGATTTCCAGAACATTCTCCACAGATCTCTCAGTGCTGTAACTGCCTTGAGTCAGAATGATGCTGGCTGTATTATCTGTCACACACACACACACACACACACACACACACACACACACACACACACACACACACACACACAGACAAAAGATAAAGATCACAACACTATTATATTTTTAGAAATGTATTTATTGATGTTTTTATTGAATCACTTATTTATCCATTTCTCCATAATATAGAACCGCTACAAAATCATTTTTAAACAAAATTTGGTGAAATTGAACATTTTCTTCAGTATTTTCAGTTTATTTAAGATAAATGAACGAGACTCACTCAGATTGTCATTAAGGGAGAAGTTTGAACTCTTTCCCGTGAGACTGAAACGAAATTTCCCAGGATTCTCATCCTTATCAGTGGCACCAATAACACCGATAACCTGCAGGGAGGAGCCATTATTATTATTATTATTATTATTATTATTATTATTCTCTTCTTCTTCTTCTTATTATTATTATTATCATCATCATCATCATCACCATTAAAGCAACCTTGGATGTTAGAAAGGCGCTAGATAAACTTACATACGCACAATAAACAAAAAACAAACCAATAAACTATATAAATCAAATTTAAATATTAAAACGAAACAAAAGGAAACCTCTTCACTGTTTATTACAAATAAACAATGTCACAAAAATGTGGAATTTTTCTACAGAATCTCCATTTTTTTTATTTCAAGGCAAGTGTTCCAGCTCTTAACGAGTGTCTGCATTCTTCTAGAAAAAATTTGAATCATTCAATTCTACTTTATGTCGCACTTTTAAGCTTCACATGTGACTCGCCATCACAGAACACAGACAAGGATCAAATTTAACATACACTTAATATTAATGTACATTAGAATTAAATTATACATTCTGATTATGTGAGTTTATTAGTATAGTATAGTTCCTAGTAGAGTATATTTAATATACATATATTTCATCCACCGATCTTCTACAGCTGACTCCTTTTCAGGGTCGCGGGGAACCTGGAGCGTATCCCAGGAGGCATCAGGCACAAGGCGGGGTACACTTTAGACACGCCCATCAGACTACCATGCATGTGTTTGGACAGGGGGAGGAAACCGGAGTACCCGGAGGAAACCCCCGCAGCACGGGGAGAACATGCGAACTCCACACACACACACGGCCCCGGCGGGAATCGAACCCCCGACCCTGGAGGTGTGAGGCGAACATGCTAACCTCTAAGTCACCGTGCGCCCCATATATTTCATGAGGTATCACATTATATATTACATGATGTATTATAAATTCACCTGCTCATTTAGTCTTATATTAGTTAGTGTTGAAGTACACTGAAGAATACACACTGTGCTGTGTACTGATCCCTGAGGGTCGCCTTCCATAAACACGGGAGATGATAAATGAAGGAGTCAGAAGTAAGTGATTGTTATTTCAAATCTACATGTAAATGATTTCAGTTCTCACCGCTCCGCTCTGATCGTTCTCACAGATGTACACGTCGGTCCCGATGCCAAGTTCTGGCGCGTTGTCATTCACGTCCAGGACGATTAATTTCACCGCCGTGTAAGAGCTCAGTTCTGGAGAAACAAACAAAAGGATTTTTTTTATGTTCAATTAGTGAATTGGAAATATTTAGATAAAGAGACAGAGACAGTGAACCATGCTGTCTGTTGCTATAACACGAACATGATTAGCTCTATTTATTCTAAACAACGACTGCTATCCCTCACCCGAGCACACACACACACACACACTCACACACCCACTATATATATATATAATAGTTACTAAATGGATGACGCACTGTAGATAGATTCTTCGTCTGCTGTAACGAAGAACTTGTACTCATTCTGGGTTTCTCGGTCCAGTTCGTTCTTCAGAGTGAGCTGACCTGTCTCACTGTTAATGTTCACCGGACTGGTAGGATCCTTTATGCTGTACCTAAAACACAAAGAGCTTCAGATTAAACCCCTATCACGGAACGTTCTCTCCTTCCTTCTGACAGAACTAATGTTCTACAGGATTCAGCTCAGGGCTTTGTGATGAACACGCCCATACTTCCTTATTGTTGCTTATTTTGTCACAGCGTTGGAGGTTTGATTAGGATCATGGTCCTGCTGGGAAGACTCGTCTTAACTTTCTGCCTGATGTCTTGAGAAGTTGCTTCAGTATTTTTTGGAAAATCCTCCTTCCTACTTTCTGAAGTGGACCAGTTACATTTCCAGTCAAACTTCTCACACCATGATGCTGCCACCACCGCGCCACGTGGGGTCCAAACGTCTGAGACCTCACTGAAAATGTTATTTCACTGAAACTAAAGAAACTCATCTGTCTTGAATATTTAATATTGGAGATGCTGCACTATTCCTAGCTCCCTGTTTAAATATGGGCAAATGTGTGATATCGAGCCTGCTAACTGCTTTGTACAGAAGGTCAGATTGTCCTCATGTCTAATCTCTTCAATTGAAGCATCTGATCAGATGAAACATAGATGGATTTGATCTGAAATGGATCATAAGGACTGGGACCCTGTCCAGGGTGTAACCCCGCCTTGTGCCTGATGCTCCCTGGGATAGACTCCAGGTTCCCCGCGACCCTGAAAAGGATAAGATCTAGAAGATGGATGGATGGATGGACCATAAGGGTTGGACTCCATGCAGCACGAGTGCACGCGGTCATTAAAGCAAAAAGGGGAAGAATCGAATATTGAAAACTGCATTAAATTAGAAAAAAATGCAAAACAGAAACATTTCCGGCAGGACCCCGCTGTGTGTGTGTGTACGTGTGTGTGTACGTGTGTGTTTACATACTGCACAGTTTATTAGCTTTGACTGTTGCTTGTAATTTTTAATCGAACACTAAGATGTTTCTTATTCTTTATGAAGTATTACGATGATTTTATACCGTATCCTGTGGTTGGTTTTGTCTGTGTCCTTGGCCGAAACTGATCCCACGATGATCTTTTTCTGATTTTCGTAAACTTTAAAGGTGTATTCTGCCTGCGTGAAGACCGGCGGCTCGTCCACGTCTTTAACGGTGATGTGGATCTGTGCCGTCGTCTGGGCGCCCGTGTTGTCCGGAGGTCGGACAACATCCTCTGTAAGTGTTACGGTAAACTTATACCTCTCCTTCGTCTCATAGTCGAGATCCTGTTAGAGCAAACACACACGTAAAGTAACAAGTAGTAATGCGGCGGCGGGGCGTGATTTGAGACACACCCCGTGTCTGAGATATAGTAAATCAGTACATTAGCAGTTACAGTTTACGTTCAGATGAAGCCTGGCTCAGATTCACACCAAGAGAAAGATGTAATGCTTGTTAAAACTGACTTGTGCACTTTGCTGTAGTGTATAGTGGAGGTGATGAAGGGAACACTACCTGCTTCAATACGAGAACTCCATCGTTATTATCGTTTAGCTCCAGATCAAAGATGTCTCTATCAGCAGGATCTACAGTAAACTTGGGTTTTTTATTCTGTTTCTCATCACGGTCTGTAATGTCCAGTATTCCGATTTCGAAACCCACTGGCGCGTCCTCGTTCACATTAAAGTGGTAGTGTTCTGTGGGGAGAAAAATACACAATAGAAATGCAGCTGACTGATTTGAGACACGCCCTGAGACACGCCCTGAGACACGCCCTGAGACACGCCCTGAGACACGCCCTGAGTGAAAACATTCAAGCTGTAAATGATTTTGTCCTGCAGAGTGGACACAACGTAATGTGTAAAAATGTGCAGAGAATCAGTGAAGCTGGATTGTAAGAAGGAAGCAGGAGAGATCTGTTATAGTTTACGTACGTTTAGAGAACGCCGCTTGATTGTCATTAGCGTCGATTATAGTGATGGTCACTACAGTGTTATCTGAATTTCCTCCTGGTACTCCGGGCATGTCCGTCGCCTTCACCAACAACTTATACTCACTCTGAGTCTCACGATCCAGTGTGTCAACCTTAGTGTAAATGTGACCTGGAGGACACACACACACACACACACACACACACACACACACACACAATGATACTACCTTTAAGTTATTCTTCTTTAACAGCGCCCTCCACAAATATTGGCACCCTTGGTAAATATGAGCAAAGAAGGCTGTGAAAATTTGTCTTTATTGTTTAACCTTTTGATCTTTTGTTCAAAAACTTCACAAGAATACTCTGCTCTCATGGAAAACACAACACCGGTTTATCAAAAAAAACCCCAACTTTGTTAAATATAGGTGTGCAACAATTATTGGCACCCTTTCAGTTAATACTTTGTGCTAGCTCCCTTTGCCATGATAACAGCTCTGAGTCTTCTGCTATAACGCCTGTTGAGGAGGAGTCATGATGCGAGCTCCAAAATCCAGCGGAGAGCTGGACCCGAAAGACAGAGCAAGCGATAGAGCAGCGCTCGTCTCCAGCTCCTCTACCAGATCCATAAGAGATCCCCGGACTTTAGATGGCTATCTGCCTCGGCAGCGGCCGGCCCAGATTCACGAGGCTCTGAAACCCAACTCGCTTCCGAGAAGATAACAAGCTGCCTGTAAGGCATTCACAATGCGCACAGTCCGACCTCCTGAGGGCTGCAGTGGCATGCTCCTTCCCTAGACACTTCACACAGAAAGTGTGCACTACTCCCCGGTGATGAAACGGGAGCAAGGCATAACACACTTCCTGAATTCTCTCACTCATACTTTTCTCCTTCAGCCTTGTTCCCCCAGACTTTTGCTCCCCGCAGCGTTCAGCTAGCGCAACGTCTCGTTTTCTGGGACATGTGTAGGCTGTTTTTGGCATTTTATTATAAAACTAATACCATATTAAAATAGATATGACATATAGGTATATCAAAGTACTAAATAATCTGTCAAATAAGGTTAAAGAATACATAATAGGATAAAAAAGTGCAGAAACATACTATTTATGTAGCAGTTTTGTAAGTTTGGTCTGTAATCCATTTTATTTTCTATATACACTGAGTTAATCTTAGCCTGCACTCAGTAATGGTACACTGACGTGGCCTCGTCTAATCCCCTAATGAAGATATAAGATATATTGAGAGTAACATTCTCACCGTTTTCACTGTCAATGCTGAAGACGTTGGTTCCGTTCAGCAGACTGTACACGACGATGCCGTTGATAGTGCTCGGGTCGTCTTTATCAGTCGCATGCACCGTCAACACCATAACTCCTAACATCAACATTATACATTTACATTATCATCATTTCACCATCAACATCTGTTTATATTCCACTACACCACAGCACCGCTGAGTTCTGCACTGTGATTGGTCAGGAGGTGTTGATTAGTTTTCTATGACAGCGGCTCTGACAGTAGCGCAGCGTCACATCGCAGCTTTATTTATAATCAATGCGCTCATTCTGTAGTAACAGCTCATTCGCGGAGTTTATTACGCATTAATAGCATTGTACTCCATGATGAAATGTTCAGCAGTTAGTACATTCTGATCCTCAGTACATTAGCGATGTAAGTTGTGAGTTCCGTACCTTTACTTGCTCGTTCAATAACAGACCCAGTGAAAGTCTCTGAGAACACGGGACTGTTATCATTAATGTCTTCGACCTTTATGATGAACTCCTCGTCGTTATCAAGCTTCGTTCCACTTCTAGTGTCTATGAGGTGTGCTGTTAGAGTATAGTTGCTGACTCGTTCCCGATCCAGCGTCTTCAACACGAGCACATGTCCGAGTTTGTTCACGCCGAAGGTGTCTCCTGCTCCTTCTCCCGAGAGCTTGAACTCCGCAGTATTTTTGAACAAAGTGTTCTTCAGCTAGAAGAAATAAAAACACCAACAGCAGAACTAAATTATTCACACAAATGTAATGTATGGGTTTTCAGATGGAACATTAAATCTTTATCTCCAGCTTGAAGTTTAATCAGTGAGGATGATCGTTGTTACCACGCCGATTGTCTCTGGTAGATATTTAGCTGGTTTTTCCTCGAATACATGAAACGTGTTCCACGTCCAGCCTCGTTTCTCTCTGTGCAGGACGGAGGACGGTGAAACGTCTTCAACATGTTCAGCTGCGGTGAAAAGAAAGTGCAGAAACGCTGTCCAGAGAAAGGTCCTGACCGCAGCGCGCAGCATCCTCATCTGACCAAGAAGAAGAACGCAGAGACATACGCTAACTCTTATTCACTCGGAAAAAAAGATTGAATGCCTTTAATGCTTTTAATCAGCCGAGACGTGTGCTACGAGACGAATGTAACCGTTATGGAATAATTCCAGAGAAACTCCAGTTAACACACAGACTGGAGCAGAAATTCTCTACAAACCTGTCATTTTACTACATTCTTCAAATAAACATTCATACAGTAATAATCCATCCGTCCGTCCGTCCATCTTCTACCGCTTATTCCTTCTTCTTCATAATAATAAAACCTCAATACACTCTTGCACCAAGATCTGAATGTTAACTTACCCACTAACCTTTAAAGGTTCTCCAATGAAGTACTGAAGAACCCGTAAGAGTTCTACGTTTTTATAGAGTGTAAAGTGCATTTTGGAAATAACGATCTTTAAGGATTCATAAATGAACATGAAGTGGATTATTTCCATATAACAGCACGGTCTGGAGCGTGTTACTCCGTCTCCACCACAGCGACCTGCCATCAGTACATGGTTTCATTTATTCATATTATATATTTATATATTTATATAAACGTTTATAGTTTAGATTTAATGTTGAGGAACGTGAGAGACAAGAGACGAGAGACGAGTTAGTTCCTGTTCTCACTTACACTATATCCAGGATAAAGTCACTCTCACCAGACACTCTCTCTCTCTCTGTCTGTCTGTCTGTCTGTCTCTCTGTCTGTCTGTCTCTCTGTCTATCTCTCTGTCTCTCAGTCTCTCTCTCTGTCTGTCTATTTCGCTTGCTGTCTGTCTCTCTGTTTGTCTCTCTGTGTCTATCAGTCTGTCTGTCTCTCTCTCTGTCTGTCTGTCTGTCTGTCTCTCTGTCTATCTCTCTGTCTGTCAGTCTCTCTCTCTCTGTCTGTCTATTTATCTTGCTGTCTGTCTCTCTGTTTGTCTCTCTCTGTCTGTCTGTCTGTCTGTCTCCCTCTCTGTCTCTCTCTCTCTGTCTGTCTCTCTCTCTCTGTCTCTCTCTCTCTCTCTGTCTCTCGCTCTCTGTCTGTCTCTCTGTCTGTCTGTCTCTCTCTCTGTCTCTCTCTCTCTCTGTCTCTCGCTCTCTGTCTGTCTCTCTGTCAGTCTGTCTCTCTGTCTTTCTGTCTGTCTGTCTGTCTTTCTCTCTCTCTCTCTCTCTCTCTGAAACACATCTTGAAACTTTAAGGAGTGACAGTAAACAGTAAACGTCTCTGTCTCCTAACAAGCAAAGGTTACGATGAAACATTAAACATTGTTAAAGAAGACAATTTTAAAATCTGTTTATTATTAGTTGTTTATTATTATTATTATTATTATTATTATTATTATTATTAGTGTTAGATTATGTGAAGCACTCTCCAAACATATAAGTGTGAATCAGCTGTTACTATAGAAACAGTAACGTATTAGCGCATGTGCATGCTACAGCTGGAACTACACTGTAAACTACACTGTAAACTACACTGTAAACTACACTGTACACTTCACTGTATAAACCAGTCCAAATCGGGTTATTTTTAACCCCACAGTGGGGTGAAAACAGGTCAGAACACGTTTTGGGTTAAATTAACTCCATTTTCAGTTGATTTTCAATTTCATTTTTACAAAAACACTGGGTTCATTTTATTTCATAAATGGGGTAATATTCTCAGGGTGATTTTTACTCTTTGAAAAATGTCAAATCTACCACATTATAAATAAATACATCAACATGGCGTCTCCTTTATTTATACACAACAAGGTGTTGAGAAATGTGTTGCCAGAGCTGATAAAGTGGTGTTTATATAAAGACTTTGTAGTAAATGACTCAAATAAATCATATTGTCCTAATAATCTTTTCTATCCTTCTCTCCTTCTGCCGAGCGTCTCTGCTCTCCAGACCTGCCGGATCCGTTCGGATGTCCTGCCTCTGGATGGAGCTCTCATCTACTCCAATTCCAGAGTGCTGGGACTACGGCTGCTCCTAAGGCCACACAGACTTCATATAACCATAATGAACTTTTTTACACTATCTGAGGATGGGTTCCCTTCTGAGTCGGGTTCCTCTCAAGGTTTCTTCCTCTTAACATCTTAGGGAGTTTTTCCTCACCACCGTCACCACCGGCTTGCTCAGTTGGGATAAATTCACACCTTTAATATCTGTATGCTGTGTTGATATTTCTGTAAAGCTGGGGGCTTAGGGTAGGGGGGAGCTATAAACAATATAAACGATAATGAGATAATGATAAACGATAATGAGTTCTGCATTATTATTATTATTATTATTATTATTATTATTATTATTATTATTATTATTATTATTTTGTTGAATAAATGTTATGAACGAGTTCGGTCAGTTTTCCGATGGTTTATTCTATGAAAGTGGGAACAGCGGGAACGTTTCCTGCTCCTCATTCCTCCGCACCTTTCAGCTAAATGCTTTTTCCATGACATCATTCAACTGCCATCAAAATAGCTCTGACTCACAGGTACAGAAATGTAAATATACCCCCCTCAGAAAAAAGACGTCAATTCTAGAACCTCAAGGGGTCTTCTGTAGTCTGAGCCAGTAAACCTTCAAGGTTCTACATAGAACATTACAGTCTGTTTCCTGTCCGAGAGAATTCCAAAGGAAAGAACCTCCTGAACACAGAACCTTGTTTCTTCTCAGAACGGAGACAGACAGAAGAGATCAGGGATGAACTTATCCTGACTCGTTCTGATTTAGAGTTAGTTATGAAGAATAAAACAAATAGATCCAGATGGCTAATAAAGAACAGAACAAGCTTTTGAAGAAAAGAAAGAAGAGCGTATCAAAGGTCACCTGATCTAATCTAACAGTGCGATGCGGTTGGATTTGATCTAAAATCCATATGGATGAAATTGTAAGAAACGGTACAGATATTAACCCCGCCCCAATCCAACTCACTTTGGATATGACGTGAGTCATGTGATTGTGTGACATCGTTTTGATTTAAAGACTTCTTAAATAACATCTTTAAATGTCTCTTTAAGGCAGGTGGAGTGGAGAACTGTAGATAAATCACTCAGACACAGTCCGAGGACGAGCGGCTGGAAAACAGAGGAAACAAACGCGGAAAAAAAGGTTGTGGCTGCGAGTATCTAATTAGTCCAATTAGTGAGATTAAGATCTCAGACTCTCCCAATTTAATTCAGATTACTTCAGTGCAAAAGAAATGTTTTCATTCACTCAGATTTTATTCTTAGCGAGAATGTCAACTACTAGCAATTTACAACAAAGTTTAAAACATAGTTTAAACTATAACTAAAAATATAAATGTCAAATGAAGAGAAAAATACATAATTCAAAATTTTTTTTGACAGCGTTTAAAATGAGTCATAAAATACACATCAAAGATAAAAGAAAAAGAGAGTCCGATATGCATTCAGTTTATTGTCCTTCGAACTGAAGACGTCACAGAGCAGGTTATTGTCTTTATTCCTATTAAACCTGTGATGCTCATTAAGCGTGAGTTCTCTTTAACCCTCGACTCGTTAAGGACGTGATGAGAGAAAATCCTCACTTACCGAAGTGTAAATCCTCCCAGGTGTGTTAATGTCTGTAATAATCCAGAGAAAAAGTGTAATCGTAACGTGGGGTTCGTCGTCTGGCAGTGTGTGAGTGTGTGTGAGTGTGTGTGAGTGTGTGTGAGTGTGTGTGAGTGTGTGTGAGTGTGTGTGAGTGTGTGTGAGCGAGACCCCGAGACGTCCAGCTGCTCCACAACTCACTTCCTGTTATTGTGGCTACCATTTTGGTGGAAGTTCAAAAGGAAATCAGATAAGACTGCTGAACTGAGAGTGTAGAATACATCACTGTGTGTGTGTGTGTGTGTGTGTGTGTGTGTGTGTAAAGTTCAGTGAGCAACAGGTTGCTCGGGGAGGTGAAATGAACAGAGAGAGAGAGAGAGAGAGAGAGATTGATCTTGAATAAGGATGATAAAAGAGAAGAGATGGTAAGAATGAAAAATCCTGAGTTTAAATGAAGAAATTTTAAAAATGTTAAATAAACACACCTTTTATTTACTATAATATATATATAATAATAATAATAATAATAATAATAATAATAATAATAATAATAATAATAATAATAATAATAATAATAATAATAATAATAATAACAGTTATAATAATAATAATAATAATAATAACAGTTATAATAATAATAATAATAATAATAATAATAATAATAATAATAATAATAATAATAATAACAGTTATAATAATAATAATAATAATAATAATAATAACAGTTATAATAATAATAATAATAATAATAATAATAATAATAATAATAATAATAATAATAATAATAATAATAATAATAATACAGTAAATATAAAGTCATAGATACAGAGATAGATAGGTGGAGGTCAGGGGTCACCAACCTTTTTGAACCCGAGAGCTACTTCATGGTACCGAGTCATACGAAGGGCCACCAGTTTGATCCACTCTTCTGAAATAACACGTTTGCTCAGTTTGCCTTTAGTTATATTTGATTATTAATGATAAATGCGACCCATCCATGTGAAGACACTGATCACGTCGACGATTTCTCACAATAATTATCAGCAATGAATTCACAAGGTGGGAAACAGATCTTATCAATATTCAACACGTCATTTCTATTCATCTCAGCAACTGTTTACGTTTTCAGATGATCACTTCTACAACCTTTCACAGGAGACATGTCCCATTGTCACGAACCATTTGAACAAACCATGAACTCTGTCGCACCCGGTTTGAAAAAGTTATCAGTTCTGTAACGTTTAAGAGAAATCGAAATAAATCTCATCACATTCTGCGGCATTTTTAACAGAATGATCTCTGTTACATTCCATGAACACACGTCTGAATTGAACGCCGTTTTCCAGTAATTGAAGTGAACGTTGCCACGGCACTGCCACGCTGCCACGGAAAACATCTGGGATGTGTTTCTTTGTTAGTGGGAGACTGGCGCTGCGTGTTCACCGGTGTAATGGAGTCTGGTGTGTAACTGGACACTGCAACTCTGAGGGAGTCTCGCAGATGTGCATCAGTGAGGCGTGTTCTGTGTTTGTTCTTCATGAAGTTCATGTCAGAAAGCGCTGGTACACAGAGACAGGGTGAACCAAACAGGCTGGAGACCTTCAGAGCTGCTGTGCAGACCCCACTGTACCTTTCTGTGTCAGCGAGGCACCAGACGTTTGGTGCAGCCTGGTGGACTTTGAGTCGGAGGTCATTTTGCAGTGTTACGATTAAAGCTCCTCCTGTTCAGCATCCAAGTCGAACGTTGCATTAAGATGCTCAGCGACGTCAGTGTTGTGTCCACGTTCACGACACGATTGGAAATGAATGACACACATGACTCAAGCTGATCAAGGTCATGAAACCTATTCTCCAACTCTTGCCCAAGTCTGGTAATGACTTGACCATACTTTTCTGCAACTTTGTCAAATGTCTCAGATGCAGACGTATCTGCAGAGGGGAAGTGAGGCACCTTTTTTGTCCGTATATGCACCGAGAGAATGTCCATCTTGTCTTTAAATGCATTTAAAGCACTTATCATATCAACAACAGCCTTACCCTCGCCTCGCAGTTCAAGTGGTTTAGGTTTCCAGAAATGTCCGTTAAAAATGTCCAATCTGTGTCCTCTAGCAGCGAGACGTCTTCGCCTTTGGACTGCATGAACTCTTTGATTTCACCCAAAAGTGACAAAAAAACGAAGTAAAACTCGTCCTCTGCCGAGCCATCAGATTTCTGCGAGCAGCAGCAGGTCTCCATGTTCAGTGGACATCTCCTCCAACAGCACCTCCAATGTCCTGGACTGTCTCGCGTTGGAGCGGATGCTGTTTATGATTTTCACAACGAGGCTTCGGTTGCTTTTTGGGTGTTTTTCGCCGGCCTCGTGAAAAAAGACTGCTGCTTACCCAAAGCTGCCTTTAGCTCCGAGGCTCTTCCTGCCCGTAGCGCGCTGCCCAGTGGGCAGTTAGCATGGTAGCTTCTGTGAGACGTAGTGAAGTGTCTCTCCACATTGTGCCGCTCTGCCGTCGCCACAGTCGCCCCGCAAAGTAAACACACGCAGCTTTCTTTCACAGTAGTAAAAAAGAACTCTTCCTCCCATTCACTGTGAAAATGATACGTTTTCTGTCTTTTTTCAGCCATGTTTTTGGGGCGAGAAACCGCATTCAGCCCCCCCGTCTTCGCTGCGCCCTCTAGCTTACTCTCCATGAACTGACCTTTGAACTACACTTTTTCAACTTCAATATGGGAATAAAAATTTGACAGTATAAAAAAGAAATAATGACATTTTATTAGAAACGCATATCAAATTTTAGACGCAGCTCACTTTTGAGTTGTGTTATTTTTAGCACAGGCCTGCGGGCGACTCATGTGGTTCTTGGGGTCGACCTGGTGCCCGCGGGCACCGTGTTGGTGACCACTGCTGTAGATGATGCCAGTGTTCTCCTTTTCCTTTTTTAAATTCTCTCTTCTCTCCTGGTTTGAGTCGACCCGAGCTACAAAACGTTTCATCATGACCTTTTCATCCCTCAAACATTTTACACATAGAAACACTGAGATGTGAGGAGGAATGAAAGAGGAAGGATTGGGCAGAGAGAGAGAGAGAGAGAGAGAGAGAGAGAGAGAGAGAGAGAGAGAGAGATGACATTGTTACACAAACATATATGAAGTCTTTATGTTTCAAATGCAGTAATTCAGTAACTAATCCACATGAACACAATCGCATTAATGTGCAGAGGCTCCGCCCACCGCAACCGTTGTTGCTTGGCTTGCACATGGTACATTCCATCAAAAATTCACTGTAAATGCAACATATCATTTCACTGGGCTATAATGCTGTGTGTGTGTGTGTGTGTGTGTGTGTGTGTGTGTGTGTGTGTGTGTGTGTGTGTGTGTGTGTGTGTGTGTGTGTGTGTGTGTGTGTGTGTTCTTAAACACACTATTCATTCAAATCAATGTGCTTGTCAGACATTTTATTTTAGCACTTCACTCTCATACACTTCATAAATATGATCTAAAACATCATCAGAATTTGACACGAGTCCTAAAAGTAGATAAAGAACCCGATTAAACAAATGAGATAAAAATATTATACTTGGTAATTTATTTATTGAGAGAAATGATCCAGTATTACATATCTGTGAGGAGTAAAAGTATGTGCACCTTTACTTTCAGTATGTGGTGTGAGCTCCTTGTGCAGTAATAACTGGGGTTAGGGTTTGGGGTAAGTGTTGATCGGTTTGGAGGAGTTTTATCCCGTTCCTCAGTACAGAACATCTTCAACTCTGGGATGTTGGTGGGTTTCCTCACATGAACTGCTGGCTTCAGGTTCTTCCAGAACACTTCTACTGGATTAAGGTCAGGACTTTGACTCGGCGTTCCAAAACATTCACTTTATTCTTCTTTAACCGTTTTTTAGTAGAACGACTCGTGTGTTTAGGATCGTTGTCTCACTGCATGACCCACTTCCTCTTCAGATTCAGTTCATGGACAGATGTCCTGATATTTTCCTTCAGAGTTTGCTGGTATCATTCACACTTCATTGTTCCATCAGTGATGGTGAGTCGTCCTGGTCCAGATGCAGCAAAACAGGTCCAAACCCTGATTCTACCACCACCATGTTTCACAGATGAGGTTCTTCTGCTGGAATGCAGTGTTTTCCCTTCTCCAAATATAACGCTTCTCATTTCAACAAAAAAGTTCTATTTTAGTCTCATCCATCCACAGAATATTTTCCAATAGTCTTCTGGCTCGTCCATGTGATCTTTAGTAAACTGCAGAAGAGCAGCAATGTTCTTTTTGGAGAGCAGTGACTTTCTCCTTGCAGCCCTGCCATGTTCACCGCTGTTGTTCAGTGTTCTCCTGATGGTGGACTCATGAACATTAACATTAGACAATGTGAGAGAGGACTTTAGATGTTTAGAAGTTCTCCTGGGTTCCTCTGTGACCTCGTGGACTACTCTTGGAGTGATCTTTGTTGGTCTCCACTCCTGTGGAGGGGACGATGGTGTTTAATTTCCTCCATTTGTATACAATCTGCCTGACTGTGGATTGACGAAGATCAAACTCTTTAGAGATGGTTTTGTGGCCTTTTCCAGCCTGATGAGCTTCAACATCTCTTTTTCTGAGGTCCTCAGAAATCTCCTTTGTTCGTGCCATGATACACTTCCACAAACACGTGCTGTGAAGATCAGACTCTGATAGATCCCTGTTCTATAAATAAAACATTACGTCACTCACTCACACCTGATCATCATCCCACTGACTGAAAACACCTGACTCTAATCTCACCTTCACATTAACTGATAATCATAGAGGTGCACATACTTTTGCCTCTCGCATATATGTAATACTGGATCATTTTCCTCAATAAATAAAGGACAGAGTGTAATATTTTGTTCACGAACTTTGAAGCACCACTGTAATGTGGGCGTGTCTTTGTGTCTGTATAAAGAAATATTGCTCTGACTGTGTGTATATATTCTGGCCACAACAATGTTTTCTCAAATTTACAGATTAAAAAAAAAACCTAATTTATTTATTTATTTATTTATTTATTTTTACAGATGTGGCAGAAACTTTTATTGCCATCCAGATGTGAGTTTTTATCACAGAGGAGACGGTCTTCGACTGGCTCAGCGTGTCTCATACTGCCAGATTGTCCCACTGTGTCCCAGTGAATCTCAGACTGTCTCAGAATGCTTCTGTCGCTCAGGTGGTAGCACGGATTGTCCACTATACCCTTGGGGAAGACACTGAACCCTAACTTGCTCTCGATGGCAAGTTAGCACCATGCATGGCAGCTCTGCTACCACTGGTGTGTGAGTGTGTGTGTGAGTGTGTGTGTGTGTGACTGGGTGAATGAGACACAGTGTAAAGGGCGTGGTAGTACTGCTAAGATAAAAAGTGTTATATAAGTGCAGACCATTTACCATTCAAAGTGTCTGAGATTGTCTTAGAATGTTTTACTGTGTCTCAGAATATCTCAGCATGTCCCAGAGTTTTCGAGAAATTCAGCGTGTCTTAATGTGTATTGGAGTGTCTCAGCATGTTTCAGCATGTATCTGTGTGTCTCAGATGGTCTCAGAGTCACTCTATGTTTCTCAGAGTGACTCTGTGTGTCTCAGACTGTCTCAGAGTGACTGTGTGTCTCAGACTGTCTCAGAGTGACTGTGTGTCTCAGACGTTCTCAGAGTGACTCTTTGTGTCTCAGATCGTCTCAGAGTGACTCTGTGTGTCTCAGACGTTCTCAGAGTGACTCTGTGTGTCTCAGACTGTCTCAGAGGGACTCTGTGTGTCTTGGAGTGTCTTTTTGTCTCACTGATGGAATCCATTTGTTTTAAGTGTTCAGCTAAAATTCACTTCCTGCAATTCAAACAGTAGCTACATCCCCATTTATAGCCTCTGACCTCCAACATCCCGCTGAGAGAATAGATGTCCTTCAGATCACACACACACACACACACACACACACACACACACACACACACACACACACACACACACACACACACACACACTCACACACACACACATTGAGAGAGCTGGTGGATTCCTCAACACACAATGGAGAGTTTCTATAACTGTGTGGTTTCAGCAGGTCTGTGAACCTGTGACCAGACAGACAGGGCGATTATATAAGATAGATAGATAGATAGATAGATAGAGAGTCTGATAGAGAGATAGATAGATAGAGAGACAGATAGACAGATAGATAGATAGATAGATAGATAGATAGATAGATAGATAGATAGATAGATAGATAGATAGATAGATAGACAGATAGAGAGACAGATAGACAGATAGATAGATAGATAGATAGATAGATAGATAGACAGATAGAGAGACAGATAGACAGAATAGATAGATAGATAGATAGATAGATAGATAGATAGATAGATAGATAGATAGATAGATAGATAGATAGACAGATAGAGAGACAGATAGACAGATAGATAGATAGATAGATAGATAGATAGATAGATAGATAGATAGATAGATAGATAGATAGATAGATAGATAGATAGACAGATAGATAGATAGACAGATAGATAGATAGACAGATAGAGACAGATAGACAGATAGATAGATAGATAGATAGATAATAGATAGATAGATAGATAGATAGATAGATAGATATAGACAGATATAGAGACAGATAGTAATAGATAGATAGATAGATAGAAAATAATAGATAATAGATAAATAATAGATAGATAGATAGATAGATAGATAGATAGACAGATAGATAGATAGACAGATAGATAGACAGATAGATAGATAGATAGATAGATAGATAGATAGATAGATAGATAGATAGATAGATAGATAGATAGATAGATAGATAGATAGATAGAGAGACAGATAGCACTTTTTCGATCAAGACACTTTATAATAATGTGTAGTAATAAAGATTAAACATGGTATAATGTGATATTATAAAGTCAGTGACATCATGCAGTCTGAATCTGGTTATTAATATGTTATAACGTGTTTATAAACAATAAAAGAATAATAGCATCTTATTATTATCATATTAGAGCTTTATGAAGCCTTAAAGAATTTACAAAAAGGCTTAAACTGCAGTATTACTTAATTATAAAGAATTTCTGGGAACATTTCTTCTTCTTCTTCTTCTTCTTCTTCTTCTTCTTCTTCTTATTATTATTATTATTATTATCATTATCATTATTATCAGTAGTAATAGTATTACAGATTTTTTTCCTGAAAGGCGTTCACAGTCGTTTAAACTCTCCGCTTGCTCTCCATCGTTTCTGCAGGTTCAGACACAGGAAGTGAGCTGTAGATGAACAGGAAGTGGATGCTGACGTTGTGGAAATGGTTACAGGTCTGGCGCGGTGTGATTAGTGCTGTGCTGATGAGATTATCCGAGAGCTACGGTCTCTCAGCGGGACATAAAAGGACAAAAGTAAATGAGCGAAGCTGCGGTAAATGACGGAGAGATGAAAAATAAACAATGTGCGACTCAGAATCAGGAAAATGACTAAAACATGAGAGGGGCACTGACACCACGCCGCACAACTCCAAATAAACTCACCCAATGCTTTTAATGGCTTTTTTTTCCATGTTCTATTACACAACATCCTTACAGACACACACAGAGAACTCGGAGAACCCAGACCAGGTTCTACTCGGTTCTAGACTGACTCTCAGTCTAACACCTCCTCATTTAGTAACTGCTTTTATACAGTGATTGCAGATAACTTAAGATTTATCGCTGTGTGAAATGTTTTCAGTTCATTTTATCTCTCAGTCACATGACTTTGTGCACGCAGAGATGGACAAGAACTACGTTTTCCCATGACCTCCAAAAACTTTCAACTTTTATACAATAGGGAACGGAAATCAAAGGTTTTTGAATTAAAAAAGCTGAGTAAACACTGAGTAAGCACACACACACACACACACACACACATTCACAGTAATAAAAACTAGAAACAGGAAGAAGAAATACCCGAGGTAAATCCCGGTTATGGTGTTTAACACGTTTATGTTTATTATCTATACCTGTGTGTTTTAATGTAAAAATTAGTAGATTTTTAAATTTCACTGCAGCGTCGAAGATAAACATTTTATTTCATTTATTTAATAAATTCACATCTATGTGTGTTATAGTAACTTGATCATTCACCTTAAAAAAGTTTCATACACAGCAAGTATATTTTTTTCAGTTGGAAAAACCCCCTGAACGTACTGAATACTAACGCAGGTTTATTTTTTATATCAGAACAAAATCACACCTCAAACATTTATAAAATATATTTATTTATTCATTTAAAAACCAAATAAATCCTTTAGCTGCTTCCCTTCAGTCGCTCTTTGATTTTGAGACACAAACATAATTCATAGATTTAACAAAAAAAAGAGAGGGAAAAACCAAGTTTCCTGATTTGATATTATTTTAAAATAATTTATTTGAATTCTCAGAATATTTACAAAATCTACATTTTCATCCACATTTAAATCGCCGTCTATTTTTTTCGTCCCCTCGTTTTTTGTTCATTTTTTTCTAAACACATTTTCAGACTTTATTTTGGCTGAATAGCGATTTTGTTTCAGTAAAACGACTGCGAACAAATACATAAATAAATAAATGTCATTTGCGACAAACGTAATCATTTTTTTTCACATAATCTTTTTGTTATGAATAATTTAAAAAAATAATAATGAAATATAAACCATAACAAAAGCATAAAGTACTGTCTTGTCATTTTGCGGAATTAACAAATCAACAAAATACATCATAAAAATAGGTTCACAAATAAATAATATGTACAGGATACGCCCCCTCCACTCCCCCCCCCCTCCCCCCCCAAAAAAAACGCACACAAAACAATAATACTCAGGCGCCATCTAGAGGATTAAGGAGTCACTGCAGCTTGGATTAGACCGTTTAATTTCTATTTTCTTTATTTTTTTTTCCATCCCTCTGAATTTTTTTTTTCTGTCTGTCTTCCTTCTATCCTTTTGTAGGTCTACTATCTATCCATAATCTTTTTTTTCTGTATTTTTTTATTTACAATGACAGAAAAAAAGGAAACTCAGGAAGAGATAAAAAACATAAGAAAAGAACGAGAGAATGGATTTTTATATCGATAATCACCTTCGCGTGTGTGTGATAATCACATAAAAATAAAAAGTCTGTGCTTTAATTGCTTCTGTGTAAACATTTTGAAATAAACACGAGGAATAAAACACGAGGTTGTACAGTATATTCACTAGAATGCTAATCACCTAGCGTCTAATCGAGCTACAGTGCTATCTAGAATGCATAGTATTTATCTAACATGTGCACTAGGGAGCAGAATAAAGTAATAAAAATGAACTTATAAAGTAATATTAGAGAAATGTTATGACACCTGGATGCACTTCAAACTGCTCTCTCAAACAATACTCCTACCTCCTCCAAAGTGCTCTTGACTTGGCTAGATGTTCTGAAATTTGTTCTACCAAATTGTTGATTTAGCCACTCCTAAAGTTTCTGCTATCGACTCCTCTTTGGACCGAATATTAAGAGTTCTCATGAACAGATACCGAATGCAAATTCAACGCTTTCAAATCAACTCCAGACCTTTTATCTCCTTAATCTGTCA
>CM022754.1:97500-102500 GCA_012411365.1 Ameiurus melas | reverse complement strand
GGATGATTTCAGCAACACCAACAATTCTCTCAATTCTATGCAAATGAGGTGCGATAAATATTCAGCGACTGCACTGAGTATCTGTAAAAATGTGGGGTTTTTTTTCCAGATAAACTATCACAGTAAAAGCGAACACTGTTCCCACAGTGAGGTTGACACGTTAAAACAACAGCAAGGTTTTCAATCCTGAGGTGAAATCGAATAGGAACGCTAAAGCTAATTTCAAAACAAATCCATACATTTTTGTTTGCTTATGTTTTCCTCAGGTAGATTTCTTTGCAAAGTGATGCTAACGTTGTGCTACTATTAAACAAAACTCACGCTAATCTGGCCTGACTCTAGGCTATGCTAACCGGACGCTAACAGCTAACACTAATGTCATACTGTGGGAAGCTAGTTTTAAGCAGATATGACGAGTATTATCTGTGAACAATTCATATGAAGAGAACGTTCCTGTCACGCTAGCGCACGTCCATGCTAGTCTACTGTTTAACACTCGCTAATCCTGCTGATGATCTTTTATCAGAAGATACATGCTAGCTCTCTGGCGTGCTAGCTACTAGTTCATCACGATGGATTTCATTATTCACCTACTGAAAATCTGCTCTGCTAATTCAGCTTCATGCTAGCGTTCCGCTCGCCACACCGCTCATGCTCGCTGCTAAGTGCGTGATGCTTGGAGAGTTTTTGGTAAAGTATATAAAAACTGCTGTGAATTTTAAATAGTTTATTCAAGAAATTAAATAAAAAGTATTGGCACCCCAACATTAAAATAGCAAACAAGACGATAGATTCCCTCCTTAAAACATAGCTCGTGTTATCATATCCTGTTAATTTATTAGTTTTTTTTTTTTTTTACATTTATTTTTATAATTGGGCAGTTTTTAAGGCATCTAAAAAAACTGAAATGAAGTGAGAGGTAAATAAAAATAAAAAATTACAAAAATAAAAAAATTTAAATAAATAAACATGGAGGCGCAGCCGTGTGTGAAGAACGAGCTACACTTAGCTGCTTAGCACAGCATGACTACACACCTGCATTCCCTCGAGAGCAGCAGTGCTCCAGGTCAGGAGTGTGTGTGTGTGTGAGCGTGTGTGTGTGTGTGTATGTGTGTGTGTGTGTGTCTGTGTGTCTGTGTGTGTGGTAGACATACATGTCTGCTTTGTAGTTGCTGAGTGAAGACCGTGTGATCGATCTGCTTCTTCTATCCATCTTTCTGTATCTCTCTGCTTTCTATTCCTCTTTCACTTTTTTCCTCTCCCTCTCTCTCCCTCTCTCTCTCTTCCTCTCTCTCTCTCCCTCTCTCTGTAATGAACTCCTCTCTGTCATTTTCATCTCCTTTTTCTGTCATTTTATTTTGCATTCTTTCTTTCTTTCATCCATCAGCCCATCTGTCTTCCTTTCCTGTTGCTATCTCTCCATCTATTTATTTTTCTCCTGTAGGGGGCAGCATGTGTTCAGAGATGAGAGCCATCTCTTAATCTCTTCATTTCCTCCTCCTCCCTCTCTCTCTCTCTCTCTCTCTCTCTCTCTCTCTCTCTCTCCTCTTTAGGTGAGAGAGGGAGTGAATTTTTCCCACACTCTGAGAGCAGATAATCTTTCTATGCAGCAGGAAATGAATGAATGCATGAATGAATGGATGAATAAGTAAATAAATAAATATAAACAGGAAGTTGGAGCTCTACTGAAACCTGAATGACTGGAGAGCTGCAGAAGGCCATAGGGGTCAGGTAGAGGAAAGAGCAAGATTGATTTGGGACATGACCGAACACACAGATATAAATGAAAAATGACCACTATGGCTGAAAAAATGAGGCTGTCCAGTGGAGGGAGGAAGAGAAGTTGATTGGGAAAGTGACCTGTTCCTTGTGTAAAAATAAATAAATCCGGCACATAAATGATATAAATACATACATGTTTAAAATAAAAAATTATTTTAAGGCTTCTATATGAGGCACAGCTCCAAAAAAATAAAATAATAATAATAATAACAAATATATACAAAAATAGGCAGAAGGGGTTGGGGGGAGAGGGGGAGGGGATTTGGGACATGATTTGGCGAAATATATTTTTTTATATCATATGATTTGGCTCAATAATAAAATGTAAGTTGGAGGAGGGGAGTGCAGTTGATTTGGAACACGCTGTACACTGCACCTCTTCTGTGACTCTAATGTGAGGCTTGGCTCCAAAATAAGAAGTCTGTAGGGGTCAAGTGGAGGAAAGCAAGGGAGCAAGATTGATTTGGAACATGAACTGTTATTCAAATAAAATAAAATTAAATAAAAAAATTATTTAGTCTTTTATGACGTCAGTCTGTCAAAAAAAAGACTGTGGGGGTCAAGTGAAGGATGAAAAGGAAGTGAGGTTGATTTGGAACATGACCTGTGACTTGAATGAATTCACTTTTAATCAGGGCTTCGAAAAAAGGAAGGAGGTTGAGGTCAAGTGAAGGGAACAAGAGAGCAAGTAATCTGGAACGTGACCAGGTAAGAGTAAAGATACATAAAGACAGTTATGGGATAGAGATGGTGGTGTGTGTGTGTGTGTGTGTGTGTGTGTGTGTGTGTGTGGTATGAAGACATGCTTGCAGAGCAGTACTCTCCCCTCACACACTCTACAGTTATTGCACCCGAGGGCACACACACACACACACACACACACACACACACACACACACACACACACACACACACACACACACACACACACACTCACCCATACAGGCACACATTGCTGCAACAGCACTCCAGAATCTGAAGCCAGCCACAGGACTCATATGTGTGTGTGTGTGTGTGTGTGTCTGTATGGGTGTGTGTGTGTGTGTGTGTCACTCTTTGTACAAAAGCAGGTCATTCCGTTCCTTGGTAGATTTTCAGCCATTACAGAAACACACAGGAGCTCAAATGTCCTGAATCTGTAAATAACACACACAAACACACACACACACACACACACACACACACACACACACACACACACACACACACACACACACAGAGCCAAATCTGTGTCACACCTATGCAGGAGACATGAGACCACCCAGCAATGAAGAGAAAGGCAGATCTGTCTCTCAATTTCTAAACAAACAAACAAACACAAAATACAAATATAATTCAAAAATAAAATCAAATAATAAAACTGTCTGTCTCTCCCTCTGTGTCTCTGTCTGTCTGTCTATCTGTCTGTCTATCTGTCTGTCTATCTGTCTGTCTTTGTCTCTTTGTCTCTCTCCCTCTCTCTCTCTGTGATTTATGAGTGTCTCTCGTCCGTGTATTGTACTTGTGTGTTGAGACTCGTCAGACTGGAGGACATGTTCCTGCTGAAAGAGAAGAAAAGTGTTGCAGGTTTCTGGGGATGAGTTCTTCATGGGGTTGAGTGAATAATTAAAGGTTCTCAGCTTTCAAAAAAAGGTTCAATTCGGCACCTTTTCTGAAAGAGAAACACTCTGGTGTAAGGTTCTACACAACATTTAAGGGTTCTGTTTTGGGGTTTTTATTTTTTTATTCAAAAAGGGCAGCACTGTAGTATCTCTGGATCATATCTCACTTCTCTCGTTCCCTTCACTTGACCCCTACACCCTACACCCTTCCTTAGGGTTAGGGTATAAGATTAAAATGGGTATTTAAAGTCACAGGTCTTGTTCCAAATCATTGTCACTTCCTCTTCATCCTCCACTCGACCCCGGGGTTTCGGACCCCTCGTGCTGGAGAGTGCGCACTCCCGAGACCTAGACGATGTGCACTTCAAGGAAGCGAAGAGAATTGAAACACAGGCTGTGTGTGACTGTGTGAGTAATTCAATTAGAATAAATCTGCACATGATGTTGATTAGCGTTCCTCCGTCTGCTCTGCGTTATTGTTCCACCTCTTTAGTTCTGTATATATTCCTCTGTTTCCTGAATCAAACTCTTGTACAAATAGCAGATGCAGCCTTTTGACTGCGATTATTGATGCTAATTTAGCGAAATGCACAGATGAGCGCTGAGCGCTAACGCAGCCTGACAGATGGAGTTTGTCGAGTTTATTGTTCTATTGTTATTTATTTCTTCACAATGTTCCACTTTCACTGTTTCATTCATGTAAATAATCATAAAAAAATCATATGTTCATAATTTAACCTGAATTATTTTACTTCTGTCTTCAAGTATAAACCTTTTAAATCACGTATTTAAAAAAATAAATAAATAAATCTTCTCCTAGTGTCACACATACTGTACAGTACATACAGCCGAGTGCAAAAGTTTACACACCCCTAGGACAAAATGAAGAAAAATAATGATTTTTAACATGAATTTATTTTGTGTTTGGTTTCACAAATGATCACCAACAACAAACATGTTTAAATAGTTTAGCGTATATGAACATTTCAATACTAAAATAATAATAATAATAATAATAATAATAATAATCATCATCATCATCATTCCCCCTTTCTGAACGTGAGATAAACAGAACTGAACAGAAAAAAGTAAAATAGACAGACATTTAGCTTTTTTAGGCACAAACTTCTGCACATGGCTGTGTGAATGCAGGTCCGGCTCAAGTGTGGGAACAGACCAGTCAACAATATATTTTTCTTGTTTACAATTAATTATAAACCATTAGAGGTCTACTGGTTCCTAGTGGATTTGAATGTGTTGGTCTGTAATAGTGATGTTCCTAACGGTTTCTGAAGAGATCTAATTTTACAAATCCTACACATGAAAGGTCCTAATGCTTCTTCTGGTGCTGTTTATTAGTAACCAGAAATCCTCTAATGGACCCATGATGGAGTCTAATGGAAATAGAGATGTTCCTAATGTTATTTTACTGGGAATGTTTGTATACCATCCATATATCATCAACCGCTAACTCCTTCTCAAGGGGAACCTGGAGTCCATCCCAGGGAGCATGGGGTACAAGGCGGGGTACACCCTGGACAGTGTCCCAGTCCATCACAGGGTACAATCACACACACACACACACACACACACACACACACACACACACACACACAC
>CM022754.1:75000-92500 GCA_012411365.1 Ameiurus melas | reverse complement strand
GCCTGAGACGGTGCTACAGGGAGACAGGAAGGACAGCTGATCGTCCTCGCAGTGGAACATTACATGTAAAGATGTGTCCTCCAGACGTGATGGAGAACTTGCAGATGCCTTGGTGGAAGATATATAAATATCTAAAACTACAAACAAACAAATAATTAAACGAATAGATAAGGAATTGTTTAATGGTTTAAAAAGTAAATTTAGGCTGGACATTTTCTTGCTGTTTTTGTTGCATAAGAAAAAAAAATATTTTGTCTCGGGAACACACTTTATTATTTTTAACTCGTCCACCAGACCTTCCTGCGTTTTCTCCAAAGAATTGTAATGCTTAAATTTAGCAGCTAAATGAGTTTAATGCAGAGCAGGAGATTCAGACACTGGATCTGTCCCTGTTTTAAAAATAATGAAGTGAAATTGCGTATAATAACTCCGAAAAAATAAAACCGTCTCGTGTTTTATTGCCCTCAGATGTTTGGATATCGTTCTGATTTGATCGGGATCTTTTTAAAGCTCAGATTGCAGGTCTGGTTAAAGAAATATTTAGCTTTGTGGTTCCAGTTGAAACAGGAGGAGCGGTGAGGGATTAAAGCTGTTTTCCTTTGAGTCTGTGCCGCTAATTGAAGACTTTTGTGGCAACAGGCATGAAGAGTCTGACCTCCGGACAACTAACACCACATTCCAGCTCGGACTTCAGCGCCAGAGGATTAATCATGTGACCGCTTTGTGGCCCGCCACCCAAATCTGACCCCATAAATCACAACAAAGCTGCAGGGATGAGAGGCTGACCTTTGACCTTTATCCTAGTGTGGTATCTGGCAAAGAAGAAAAAAAAAACACAAATAAAAAGTCTGAAGTGTGAATGAAGTAAAGATGAGGGAGTTTCAGAGCACTCGGAGTGTGTTCGATTTTCCCCTTCATCTTTCAAATGTAAATACAGTATTCATCAAAATGATTACAGTCCTTTTTGTTCATTATACGGATTTCTTTCTTTTCCTTTTAATTCTGTACTTCATAATATATTATTTTAAATCTACACTACTGTGAATTCGGGGTCCAAGCACTTTTCACTATGATTTTTATTTCCTCTCAGGCAGACGGAAATGACCAGAGACGCCGGGTTTGATGGATGGATTAATGAAGTTTGCTTTTTATGTCTCTGCCACCGGGTGACGTTATGATATAGGTTGTAGGTCTGAGAATCACATTAGAAGGATTTATATGGAATTTTCCTTATAAAATTCTGGAATTGAACCAAACAGGGTCAAGGTCATCTGAATCTCATCGAACATATAACTCCGCCTTCAGACTTTAGACCACACCCTCTAAATAGGTCTAATTAATTAAGACAGATTCTAGCTTCTCGTCATTGTTAGCTATATGAAATGAAAGAAGCACCGAGTCAGTGTGAAGTCTTGGTATATTTGAGTATTTTCTCAGTTGCTTTCCCAATCAGTGCTTTAATTGAAAATAGATGAAAGAAATATGAATGTTAAATATTTGACATATTTGAATTTTGTTTCAAATTGAGAAAAGCTGAGGATGTGGAGTACTGGAGTGGGCGTGGCCTAACGGAATAAAAAATGAGAAGGTCACAGGCTGTATGGATCTAAAATGTCAATTCAGTACAATCCTTCTTGAATCATATGTTCTTGTGAATCGTTTCACTTCATTTAGTTTAACGAGTCACAAATCTTTTTATTGCAACACAACCTGATTTAATCTGCTTTAATTTCAGTTTTACTCACACGCACAGCTGTAGGCTTGTAAATGTTCTTTATAATAAAGCGGTGTGTGTGTGTGTGTGTGTGTGTGTGTGTGTGTTTTTATAATCCCAGTGTTTGTGTTTGTGAGTGAATCAGAATCACCGCACTCTTATTTACATCTTATTTATATCCACGGCGTTCTCTTGTTCCCCGCCGCCTTTTCATTTGTCACTGGGATGCTAAATATAGAGAAACACAACCATCGTCTCTCAGGCTGCTCTCGCGTTCTTTAATTGGTTTCTCGCCGCTGAGACGAAGTCGCAAAGCAATTAAAGGCTCGAGACGCTGCTCAGGTACGAGAAGAGGCGGCGACGCAGCAATGTTTTTTTTTTCCACGTTTCAGGCAGAAACATGAGCAGAAACGTGTCATTTAAACCCTGATGACTTTAATGAGACGATGAACACAGAAGCAGCACAAAGACCAGATTTCACACAGACTCGGAGAACGTCACGTCCTCAGGGCTCGGTGTCTGTTTCTGCAGCTGCACTTTATTAATGTTCATAACCAGTCTGTACCCTCTATTCACTCCTTATAAGAGCAGAACACACCAATCAGAAAAGACTGTGCTGCTCTCATCCAATCAAAACACACCGTCCTGCTCTCATCCAATCCGAAGATACCATACTGCTCTCCTCCAATCGGAACACACCATTCTGCTCTCATCCAATCAGAAAAGACCGTACTGCTCTCAGCCAATCCGAACAAACCGTTCTGCTCTCATCCAATCCGAAGACACCATACTGCTCTCAGCCAATCAGAACAAACCGTACTGCTCTCATAGAATCCGAAGACACCATTCTGCTCTCAGCCAATCATATAAGACTGTACGGCTCTCAGCCAATCAGAACACAACGTACTGGTCTCAACCAATCAGAACACACTTTCTAATGAGCTTTAGAAATCTGATGAAATAAAGTCAGTTCTTTCTCGACTTTTTGTTCTCTTTGCTGTACGAGTGTTTTATTTTCTAAAGCATCTCAGTCGAGCTGTCTGTAATTGAATCTAAAACCTGGACATGTTTTATGCATCACGAGCAGCAGAGCGATTCTTTAAAATATGCAATGCACAAAACCCACCAAAATACAGCTTCTTTCTTCAACCAGGAAAAGTGAAGTGAGGAAGCAGAACATCTGTCTTTCCTTATTCATATCAAATAAACGGCTGGATTCGAGCTGCAGGAGCTTCTGAGTTTATGGAAGCTGAACAGTGAGAATGAAGCAGAGTCACGATTTACAGGAGAAAGCTTTAAATAATTCAAACAGTGTCTGACGTTTGGTCTTCAGTGCAAATTAAAGCAGCGCAGATGAAAACTGGATTATTAAGACGTTATAAATAAAAAAAAAACAACAATAAGACAACATGACTAATGTTCATAATGGAGTCTGAAATGATTCACCTGAGGATTTATGACCTTTAACGCTGCAGTATTTCACCTGAAAACACGAACACTACGTGTTTATTAATCTCCTAGTGACCTGAACACCAGCTCTGAGGATTACAAGTGATCAAACACCTGTCTGTCAAACACACCAGTCAAACACCTGTCTGTCAAACACACCAGTCAAACACCTGTCTGTCAAACACCTGTCTGTCAAACACACCAGTCAAACACCTGTCTGTCAAACACCTGTCTGTCAAACACACCAGTCAAACACCTGTCTGTCAAACACATCAGTCAAACACCTGTCTGTCAAACACACCAGTCAAACACCTGTCTGTCAAACACACCAGTCAAACACCTGTCTGTCAAACACCTGTCTGTCAAACACACCAGTCAAACACCTGTCTGTCAAACACATCAGTCAAACACCTGTCTGTCAAACACCTGTCTGTCAAACACACCAGTCAAACACCTGTCTGTCAAACACATCAGTCAAACACCTGTCTGTCAAACACCTGTCGGTCAATCACCTGTCTGTCAACACACCAGTCAAACACCTGTCTGTCAAACACCTGTCTGTCAAACACATTTAAAGATAAAGTTGGCAGAAGAGGTTCTTTAAAGTGACACCGAGGAACAACTGCTTTTGGTTTCCTAAAGAACCTTTTGGTAAATTTTTGGTCCATGATCCTTTATCTATTTTTTTTGTTTTCACGATAAACACAACGTCCATCCACATAATGTTAATGGTTAAAGATTCATCAATGAAAGTGTTTTTAAGGGAAAACACCCTCTTCTTCATGGTCACTGTGAAGAAGAGCAGGTATGAAGTTCCTGCTGAGAAACTGCATATATGTATTTTTTTTATTGGATCCACATTTCCTGTTTGTTTTGCACCACGGATGGAGAGATTTGTGGATAAAGACATGCAGTAGACAGCAGAAATTCTGTCTCGTTATTTATTCATTGATGGAGGTTGGAGGTGTGTCTCGTTAGGAGGAGGAATTGTGGAGTCTGATAGCAGAAATGACCCCCAACAGCACGTCCTAGATCACCGCAGTGGAATGAGCAGGGAACTGAAGGTGCTCCTGGAAATAGCACTGTGGAGAGGATGAGCAGATCTGTTCATCATCTCCAGTTTTGCTGACGTCGTCTTGTCTGTAATGGCCTCCTGCAAGTCCAGAGTCAGTCCTGTGGTGGATTTGGCTTTTCTGATCAGCTCACTGAGGTGTTTCTCCTCCATCAGACCACACCACAGAAAAGAACGCTGGTCCTGATAAACTGAGAGAACAACCTGAGTGGTCTGCTGCTCACACTGAAGCACCTGAGTCTCCGTATGAAGAAGAGCCTGCTCTGGTCTTTCATCTCCAGTCTGATTCCTCTCCTGTCTGATTCCTCTCCAGTCTGATTCCTCTCCAGTCTGATTCCTCTCCTGTCTGATTCCTCTCCAGTCTGATTCCTCTCCTGTCTGATTCCTCTCCAGTCTGATTCCTCTCCTGTCTGATTCCTCTCCAGTCTGATTCCTCTCCTGTCTGATTCCTCTCCTGTCTGATTCCTCTCCTGTCTGATTCCTCTCCTGTCTGATTCCTCTCCAGTCTGATTCCTCTCCTGTCTGATTCCTCTCCTGTCTGATTCCTCTCCTGTCTGATTCCTCTCCTGTCTGATTCCTCTCCAGTCTGATTCCTCTCCTGTCTGATTCCTCTCCAGTCTGATTCCTCTCCAGTCTGATTCCTCTCCTGTCTGATTCCTCTTCAGTCTGATTCCTCTCCTGTCTGATTCCTCTTCAGTCTGATTCCTCTCCTGTCTGATTCCTCTCCTGTCTGATTCCTCTCCGCAGAGAATGCACGTCTCACTGGAGTCAGGAGCGACTCGTATCATTGGACTTTCAAAGAAAAAATAAAATAAATATAAGGTTTTTTTTTGGCTTCCACGTCGTCTTATTTGAGGTTAATAAACATTTTAAAAAGGACTGTTGTGGATTTTTGTGAATCCGAGTCAGCAGCACCACTAGCGGATATACAAACACCACACAGAACGATATGAAGCGAGCCTGTGCGCCGTACATTCACACAGCCAATCAGAGACAGCCATGTCACGTGACCATGAGTGACACGCCCCCTGGTTTTATTCTCCTGTCTTAACTCGTTTTGATTTCTGTTAGACTCCATCAGCAGTGTTACAGACTCAGGTGGATTATCTACTCTGATCTAATACTGAATCTAATCCGACTCCTGCACTACACACTCCTTTAACTTACAAACAAGTTTTGTATATTTTAATAACGCATTTTTATTTACTTAATGATTAAAATTTACTAGAAGTAAAAAAAAAGAAGAGTTATATCAATGATTACACTGAAATGTATTTGCTAGAATTTTATTAGAAAAGTATTTACCAGAACTAAATATATTTGACTAGAAATCTGTTCAAAAATGATTCACTGAAAGTAAAGGAGTAAGCGGTAGAAGATGGATGAATGGATGGATGGATGGATGAATGGATGGATGGATGGATGGATGGATGATGGATGGATGGATGGATGGATGGATGAATGGATGAATGGATGGATGGATGGATGGATGGATGGATGGATGAAGTAAAGATAATTACTTACTAGAACTTTCTTTTTCGAAATGTATCAGCAGATAATAAACTAGAAAAGGATTTGCTATAAATGAATGAAATTATTTACTACAGTTGATGCTCACTAATCATCTGGATGTACGGGGTACTTGGACTGGTTCTGTTGTTTCTCAGCAGTTTAAAAATGGACCATTCACTCCTTCTGATGCCCATGAACAAGGTAACCATTTAAAAAGTAATAAACACACTTTTGGAAAGACTTAGAAACTCGAATATATCTGATTCTGTTTAGATCTGATTAGATAGACACTCTGAAGATCAACTTTTATGTATGTATGTATTTATTTATTTATTTAATGTCCACGTGCTTGAAAATAATTGCACGCTATTGATCCTTTAAACTTTTAAATATAAACTCTGTAGGAACAGATTCTAAACCACGAGTCAGGAGAGTGGGAGCAGAACGTCCATCACTGATGTTTTACAGTTATTTATCAATCAGCAGGTTTTTACAGTAACCAGATCTTTCACCTGAAAATCAGCAGCTAAATAAAAAAATAAATAAAAAAAAAGGACTTGTGGTATCGATGTGTTGGAGATGTTTTATGAGCCGATATAAAACTCTGTAACGGTGTTGTGTTTGTCCTTTAAGCGCAGACGCCGTTGGCAATAAAGAGCCCTAACGAGAGCAGAATATCGTCTCCGCCCGCCCCCCCATCCCCCGCTGGGGCAGATCTGTTCTGTCCCTCTTGTTTATTGAGCCACAGACCCGAGCTCGTCATCCACTTATGGATTTTTTCTCTCCATGAAAGAAAAACATTACAATAACTTTCCACCTCGAGCTCCATTAATTCCCACAAACGAGCAGCAGGAAGTCTTCGATTATCAACTGGAACGCCGAGCAGCAGCTCTACTGCTAACACACTCACCTAACTGTACAGGTTTGTGGAAACACACACACACACACACACACACACACACACACACACACACACAGAAAAGTGACACATCTATCATGTGGAATCCCTTTCACTGCAAATAATAATAATAATAATAATGTAGAAAACACATCCAGTGAGTGATACTCCGATCTCAGATAGATTCTGCTTTGTAGATGATGCAAGCGCTGGCACTTCTGTAAGTCTGGGCAACAAAAACAAAAACATTGAAAAACATTTTAAAGAGAAAATCCTGTTTTTAAAACAAAATGAGTTACATGGTTAAAATCAGGGTAAAATGTGAGGATAGGATGAGGGGCGTGGGGTTAGTGCGAGGGGCGGAGCTTGACAAAAACAAGGAGGTTTTTATTTATTATCCAAGTTTCTACTTTGGAGTTATTTATGCTAAGCTAATGCTTAGTCATAGATACGGCGTCAGTTACAGCTACGTACTGTGATGCTAGCTAGAATATTAAAACGCAAGCCAACGCAAGCTAGCAGTGTTCTAAAAACTTAGAAAAGCTCGTTTACACAACATTCCCCAACCAATAAACACCAAGATCAGGGATAGTGTTAACGTTCCAACAACTAAAAGCACATCAGGAATGTCGTAAGAACGTCGTGGAACAGCCAGACAACATTTCGCTAACCTTCTGAGAAACTGCTGAACCGATGTGAGAGGGAAAAAAAGAAGCAGGAAGGAGAAATGGAGACGGATGTGGAGGAGATAAGAGCAGGAATTTAGATAAATAGATGAAGTGATGTGTCTTTTCCGAGGGCACGCCGACGCTCACAAATCATCATCATCTTCACTCCGGTTATTTCAGGGAAGTATTTTTTTTTAAAAAAACACTCCCACATTTTGCTGCACTCGTCCACTCCTGGCTCATTTTTCTTCTCTCGCAGGATCAGTTTGAGCCAAAGTCAACAGACCACATTGACGAGCACATCACATTTATTTACCAGTGGGATAACAGCGGAATTCTCCCTGCATTTTTCCCACGCAAACCAAAACCGTTTTCCAATCGCCCGTCTCCAACGCTGTGGCGGTGTTTTGTTGAGAACGCTGCTCACGACACTCTCACATTTTTCTCGTTCAGTGGAAAATTACGGTCCTCTGTATGGTTTTCATCGTCGTCTATAAGAGGAAGCAGATGTGCCGGAAATTTCCGCTTTATAACAAAACGACCGCTGCCGTGCGTCGAGTTCGTATCGCTGGGATTCGGCTCGGCCAGAAATGAAATCTGGTTGTAATGGAGTAAAATTTAGCTCATCACTCCATCCTGATGTTTTTATTTTCCTCACCACAGTGTAGAGAGAGAGAGAGAGAGAGAGAGAGAGAGAGAGAGAGAGAGAGAGAGAGAGAGAGACGGAGACACGAAACATGTTAAAACACGTAAACAGACACACGTTCTCAAGCTAGCAGGGAGCTAGCAGATAAAACTGTAAAACTGTCTATTGTGTCTTAAATTCTACAACTGTAAGTGATTGTAAGTGTAAGTAAAATTACTAACGGTGTATTAATGACATCATTTAGGGTTTTGCTTCTTTAGTTTTTTTTAGCTAACACGTAATCTAAGATCATAGCCTCCAGTTTAGCATGCTGGAACGGGAACATTTAAATCATAAACATAAAAAAATCTCTCTCTCAATAAATGTTTCATCGAGTTTCAGGGACTCGACTCATTTGGAATCGTTCAGTTAAATGATTTGTTCAGGTGTACTGTTAGCCCAAACGTTCTCCCTGATCACGCTAAAGTCTAAACACACAGCTCGAGCGGGGGGGGAATGAGCTGCGTTTGTATTTAAGAGAAAAACTTTTCACATCCAAACAAACTAATACAATAAACATGAGCCATGTACAGTGAGAAATCAGTGAATCAGTGAATCAGTGAATCAGTGAACGAGCGATTTCGGACACAGCTCCGGTGATGGCTGAAAGATTCGCTGACTCACCACACAAACAGAAGAATCTTGGTCATGTCTGAAACGATTCACTGATCCACTGAAGGACAGACGAGTGAATCTCAGTCATGACCTTAAAGATTCACTGATTCATGTCTGAAACGATTCACTGATCCACTGAAGGACAGACGAGTGAATCTCAGTCATGACCTTAAAGATTCACTGATTCATGTCTGAAACGATTCACTGATCCACTCATTCACTGACCTATCGGATGCTAGCAGGTTGACAGAAGGCTGAGATGAATGTTCCAGTTTGAGTAGAGGGCTCTGCAGGCTTCTAAGAGGAACTGCTGTGATCTGACTTCAGCTTTTATTAAACTCTGGTTCTAATCCAGCGGGAAACCATTTTAATCAACTTCAGGAGGAAAAACACAGATCCTGAGAGAGACGGCAATTACTGTCTATGACTGTTTTACAAAGACGTGAAGAGACCAGCAGCAAGCACGCTAGCACGGCACGCTAGCACGCTAGCACGGCTGTGTCTCAGTTGGTAGAGTGGGTTGTCCACTAATCGTAGGGTTGGCGGTTCGATTCCCGGCCCGGGTGACTCCACATGCCGAAGTGTCCTTGGGCAAGACACTGAACCCCAAGTTGCTCCCGATGGCAAGTTATCGCCTTGCATGCCGGCTCTGCTACCACTGGTGTGTGTGTGTGTGTGTGTGAGAATGGGTGAATGAGACACAGTGTAAAGCGCTTTGGAAAAAAGTGCTATATAAGTGCGCCATTTCTTTATTTTATAGCACTGCACGCTAACACTGCATGCTAGCACACCACATTGTGCATGTTTTTATTTTAGCGCTGTTGTCATGGTGAACATCAACATGTCCGGGTTTCATCCCAAATTTGTTGTAAATATAAAACTTCATCTTCACTGTGATTTACACAGGAACTTTATAACCTTTTTTTTTTATAAACTGTGTGTGTGTGTGTGTGTGTAATTAGGGAGGTAGCTGCATTAATGTGTCATCGATTCCTCTTTTACATCACTCTCTTATCTGTACCTTACCACACACACACACACACACACACACACACACACACACACACACACACAGTGTCCATCTGACTCCATGAACTAATCTATCACTTGTTCAGTTTGTAGTGAAGGTCACATCTGGAGTGTGTGGACGTGTGTGAGAGAGAGAGAGAGAATATGTGTTCCTTTAATGTAGAACACTGAGTCTGAGGAATGTATTATTATTTTTTATTATTATTTTGCACTCAATGTTTGTGTGTGTGTGTGTGTGTGTGTATGAAGTGAATGCTGTAGTGGGAATTGCTTTTCACCTCGAGCTGTCAGAGATGAAAACTACAGATTAGTTCACACACTGACAGCTCTGTGTGTGTGTGAGTGTGTGTGTGTGTGTGTGAGTGTGTGTGTGTGTGTGAGTGAGGGAGATTCTTCAGTCATCTCTTTTTAAATGTACATAGACAAAAACACAGGTTCTGTGTAACTGTAGAACCTGCAGCAACGAGATCATAACAACAGAGAAATCACAAAGACACATCATACACTACACACGAAGCAAAAAAAAAAAAAAAACTAAAAAAAAAAAAAAAAAAAAAAAAATAAAAAAAAAAAGCTAACAACACACACACACGAGCGCTACACACACACACACACACGAGCGCTACACACTACTCCAGAAAGTAAAAGCTGTATTAAACACATCTCGGGGACGTGGTTTAAAGAGAATCGCAGGGCAGTAGCAGTTCCTCCGCTCCACTCTACCCCGTAGTTGATTATTTTACTGCAACAGAACCACACAGTGTTTATTAATAAATCAATAAATCAATAAATCCAGTCGTTCTGGATGAGATCACAGATGATGGTTTTTGTTTTGATGGTTCTGTACTTTATACAGAAACAGTAGAGTCTCATCTACGAAGCTTAGCGCTCTTATTTCAGATTAGAATACAAAAGCCGGAAAAAGCGATGGAGCTCTGATGTGGAGACGTTTTTCTAAAAACAAACAAACAACCGAAAGAAGAAAAGCAGGTGACAGGTGAGTTGTGTGTAATTCAGGGACATTTACAAAGCTCCCGTGGATCAGTTCGGCTCCGCGCCACTTCCACGTCCATCATCTGGGAACGTTCAGCTCTGTAAATAAACCTCAGAGCCGGAGCGTGGTGGCGTCAGTGACTCCCCGCGTCTGAACGTAAACCAGACCTTCAGGATTCTTCCAGTTCTGATGACGGAGCGTAAGAGTTTAGAAAACGGCCGAGACACGCAGGGTGTGGTGAGGTGAAAGATCCAAACGTACATGTTCTTCTGTCTTTCTTTCTTTGTGTCTTTCTCTCTTTTCCCCGAAGTGCCCACAAGCCACAGAAAGCACTTTAATGGGAACCAAATGGACTCGCTCTGCTCCGAGACGAGCCACAACGCTTTAGTGTTATTTTTGGAAAATGGCCCTTGGTGGAAACGCGGCCTTTCTTTATTTTTACTAAATCAGCTGAGCAATTCAAGCGGGCTCTCGAGATCCAGCGCTTTCTCCCTGGAGAGAAATAATGGAGGAAAAAACAGAGAGAGGGGAAAAAAGTACAGATGGATGCTGTTAACACACACACACACACACACACACACACACACACACACGAGGCTGAGAGCTTTGTACTCGGCCTGCTCCTGAATCTCTCAGCTTAATAAACGCGCGTCCTGTTTAAAAAAAAAACCAAAAAAACATCTAAAACCCCCTCAGTTCCACGGAAACGAGAGAATGATGATGTTTCCAGCTCAGAGTTTTCGATTTGAAACTCCGTGTGAGAGAACATTCACTTGTGAAGCAGGAAAGTGAAGCAGGTTTCAGATCAAGATGTTTATTCAGGGATAAATATTTGTTTAACATTTTACTCGGCGTCTGAGTCAAAGCACGGAACTCTGCAGTTTAGTAAAATTGAATGAGAATGCTCTTTTACAGAATGAAAAAAGAAGCTGCTGAAACGTTCGAGACGCGTCACTAAACAAAACGATTCATTCGAATGATTTCGGATTATTTTACGCGTCGAGTCTGCACTTCACCTCGGGTATTAAAGGTAAACAAACAAACAAACAAACAAACAAATCCAACCGAAAAGTCTAAATCTCCAGCAGCCTCCGCTCGTCTCCTTTCAGATCAGCCAAGAAGAATAAACCTGCTGCTGTTCCTCGGGTTCATTTCAGGTTTTATATTAAACCCTTTATGAAGCCCTCAGTTTAAATCACAGGGTCGCGTTCCAAACGGCTTCACTGCGCCCTCGCCCACTTCCCCTCAGCTGGCCATCTTAAGGGACGCGTCATTACCTGGGAAAGCTGCGTCCCAGTAAGGCTTCAGGTCTCGTTTTACAGGATCATGTGAAGCAGCCACAGATGGGAGTCACATGACTCACATTCGCTGTGCTGCGTTATATAAAGTCAGTTAAGATTTTTAAAAAGTGTTTTTCTGAAATGATTTTTAAATAGTACAATACTCCATCCATCCATCCATCCATCCATCCATCCATCTATCTTCTACCGCTTACTCCTTCTTCAGGGTCACGGGGAACCTGGAGTCCATCACAGGGCACAAACACACACACACACTCATTCATACACTACGGACACTTTAGACACGCCCATCGGACTACCATGCACGTTTTTGGACTGGGGGAGGGAACCGGAGTACCCCGCAGAACGGGGAGAACATGAGAACTCCACCCACACATGGCATTTACACAAATTCAGAAGTACTCATAAAATCTTACAGAATAAAGGTCTCAGTCTCAGTCTAGCGTTCAGTGCTGAGGAGGAGTTTAGTCCAGAAACATCAGAAGAACACAGTTTGAGGAACACCCTATATCAGTATCGGACACAAATGACCCAGAATGCCTTGCTGCAGTGTGATGCAACTTCCTTTTGGCTAAAAGTCTGAATGAAGTTTTCGGTCTTCTTTCTTTCATTTTTCTACTTTTCTTTTTTTCCCCTCTATTATTCGTATTGTTTTTTTTCTTTATACCCACATTCACATTTATTATCTTTCATATTCCATTTCTTTCTTGCTACCATTTCTCCCCCAGTATTATTAACTCGGATTCTTTTTCTCCAGAATTTTCAGTATCTTTCCGTTTCCCGTCCATCTGATGGATAAAACGTGTCCTTTTCCTGTCATTACGTTCTTCTTCTCTTCTCTGTTACTTTTGCTTTCTGTCTTTTTCTTCCCTCCTTCTATCTTTTCTTTCTTTGTGTATTAATCTCACAGTAACTTCAGGAACAGACTGAACAATGAACCACGTGTAGAACTTGTCTGTGTAGAACCACGTGTCTGAAACACTGCTCAGATGAAATGTTACTAAATAGTTCATATTTGTTCTGGAGTTACGGCTAATCTCACAACCTCCACTTTAACAGGTTAGAGTAATTAGGAGCAGGTGAGACTAATTAATCACCACGGCAACGGATTAACAAGAACAGGAAACACTGACCATATAAGGAATGTGGAATGCAAGGTTAACGGGACAGAGGGTGATAGGTGTGAATGTTCCTGAAAAAGAAATGTTCCTGATTTCTGTCCACACACAAAACACACACACACACACACACACACACACACACACACACACACACACACACACACACACACACACACACACACACACACACACACACACACACACACACACACACACACACACACACACACACACACACACACACACACACACACACACACACACACACACACACACAATTTGGCAGTCACACACTCCACACAGAGAAAATGGGCTGCTGAAAATCCCAACTGAAAAACAAAAAAAAAAAAAAAGAAGCTTGGTTTAATCACTGGAACAAATCGGAGTAAAGCCGTTAATTACAGGCTGATATTCAGGAGGATAAACACGAGCTTCATTAGGGACAGTGTTCATTACTCATCTCAAACTCTTCTGAGGACAAAACAATCAGGTACAAAATGTAGAGAGGGCATGCTGCTCAAAAATAAATGCCCCACATAGACTTACACTGATTTTCACCCATACATAAAGCTTTTCAGTATGCATTTAAGAAAAAAAAAATTATTATTAAAATCATAAAGATAAATATATCTAACTTATATAGCCAGTTAATGTTTGAGGAGAACATGCGCTAGCTGGTTAATGTTTCTGTTAAAATGCTAAAGTTAACACATGGTGAATGTCAGTGATTCTCATGACTTCTTGTAAGTGATTAAATACTTCAACTCTTCAAATGTTATTGTTGCATTAGAATAACGTTTACATTAAAAGCGTACTAACAGGGTGGGAATACCAGTATGATGTTATTAACTAACTGGAAACTAGCTGGACAAAACAGGACATATTCCTGTTCTGGAATAAAACATGTATTTTTTAATAATGTTGAAGTGAACAGTGCAGTAAGTTAGCACCACCATCAGTTCAGCTAATTGTTTTTGCATCATCTAACCATCATCCTTTCTGAGCTGAGACGAGGTTTAGTGCAGAACGACTCACACGCGTCCCCCTGTATGGAGAGGAATAACTACCGCAGGGGTAATGGGTCTGAATTAACCCCAGACGAACAAGTCATTTAGTCTCATTATTCCCTTTGTGCTGTATTTATTCCTCTCCATACAGACGCTTTAATGCGACTCATTCACCATGTGGCGTACTTTATAATAAACAATTAAATAAATAAAAATCTATGAAGACTTTTAAAACAGTTTCCAAAAAAGGTTCAATTTATTATCAGAGTACAATTTCATTATTAATAAAAGTCCTTTATTTATGTTTCTAAAGGAATATGAAATACACATATACATTATGTGATGATGCTGAAATTGTTGTAAATGTTCATAAACTGGTCAAATATGTGGAAACATTTAATAATAGATTTGTGCTGGAATAATGAAAATATCTTGAAGATAGGTGAATTATCCGAATCTGCTATAAGATACATTTTATTTTTGGAATTTTTAAAAGCTATTTTGAGATCCTTTTACTCATATGAATTAATTTTATGAAATGAAAATGTAATTCTATTGGTAGATTTGCTTCGTTCATGCATTTCTTTCTTTCTTTCTTTCTTTCTTTCTTTCTTTCTTTCTTTCTTTCTTTCTTTCTTTCTTTTTTCTTTCTTTCTTATTATTATTATTATTATTATTATTAATAATAATAATAATAATAAAATAATTTAAAAACAAATTTCTAACACAATTAACATAATTAAATTGGTATGAATTAAAATGATCTTATAATAAAGATATACTGAGAAATATTAGATCAGTTCAACCTAAATATCCCCAAATATATATTTTTGTAGAATTGGTGACCAAAATGTAATTTTTGGAATATTATTACTATTGTTGACATTTTCTCCCCCAAATTGTATGAATTATGAGTAAATCATTTTGTTCTCCTGCTTTATTGAGACATTATTTGGTGATTAGCGGGCGAGCAGACGGACAGCGTGACCTCAGAGTCGTATTTTCTCCTGCAGCAGCACTGGACCGAGGGGATTTTTTCAGAATTGTAAATGAAGGTGATTGTGTCCATGTGCATTTTGATGAGATATCCCATGGTGCATCTGGCATGACCTTAAACTCTCTAAAGGACGAGCTTCACGCTGGCAGAGTTAACCAGGACTGGGGCACTGAGAGGGAATTCAGAAAGCTGCAAAAACAAAACACAAAAAAAAACCCAAAAACCTCCCAAAAATGGGTGTGTGAGTGTGTGTAAATCAGCGTGAATTAATCAAATAAAATTTAAAAATAATAAAAAATAACGACTGTGTATTGAATTAGGTGTCTATTTTTAAGAGAAAGATCGATATGCAAATCAAAACACTGCTAATTTAATGTAAAAAATAGGCCAGTTATGATTGGTTAACGTTAACAAGGAGGGGCGGAGCTAATTCTCACAGCTTTAAACGCGACTGGGTTCATATTAAACTAGATTAAATTAAATCACTTTATTCAGAATTATTAGAGACGAAAAATCTTATTTTGCACGTGTGTGAACATCGTGTTTGCGTGGCCTGAGAGTACACCGTGTCAAGAACCAGAAAAATCCTGCGCAGCGTCGGAGAGGGAACTCCGTTAAACTGTTCAACAACCGTCTCACAGAAAACGCCAAGATTCTAGTGCAGAAAGGGCGTCGACTTCGAAGACGCTAAAATACTAAATTATTTTGATTTATTCTGGATTTTTTTCATCACAACTTAATTCCCATAATTCCATTTGTGTTACTCCAGAGCTTAGATGACTTTTTTATTATTCTACAAATAAATAAAGAGTGCGTGTGTGTACATTTTGAGCGCTAGTGTGTATGCGGTGTTTACAGAGTTCTTTCTCTTCAGGAAGTTGATGATGTACGGCGGGGTGTTTTCAGGGTCTTCAGTGTTTTTCTCCTTCATGTCGCGGCGTTAATAAAACACTAGAGCAGGAAAATGGTCTGAGACGTGTGGAAAATATTTTCTTTCCTCTTTAAAGGACGTGCGATTGTGCTGAAGTCCAACAGCTCGACTTTTTTAACCCACTGTTTACATCTGAAACATAATTAAAGGAGGAAACCGCACCGAGACCCAGACGCCCCCTACCGAGTCACAACCTTACGGGAACGGCCCGGAAAACTGAAGTGGATTTCCACCTCACGTTTCCACTCCGCTGCGCTGTGTACAACAAAAACAGCTGAACTATACGTCTCTGAGCAGGTTTACAGCTGCACTCGTCAAAATATTCCCTGTTTCCACTGGTGAGGTGCGCTGCAGGAGGAAAGGCTGAACATAATGGAACAAAAACAGATAAAAAAAATCATTTCCAGCTGAGATTTCACCAGTTTGACCAACAACAAACAAACAAACAAACAAACAAACAAACAAACAAATAAATAAATAAATAAATACGTACAGCTCCACTCCCCATTTTTTTTTTGAAATAAAAACCCATGTGACATGCTGAAGTTTAGTACAGTTAATAAAACAACTATTTTGGATAATACAACAATCAAAATGGTGACAATAACATTCAGTGTACACTCAGGTCCATAAGTATTTGGACAGCGACACAGTTTTGGTGATGTTGCCTCTGGACAGCAGTACGATGGATCTGAAATGAAGCGATGGAGATGTGACTGAAGTGTCGACTGTCAGCTTTAATTCACGGGGTTTAACTAAAATACTGCATTAACCGTTCAGGAATTACGGCCTCCATTTACACAGGCTCAAAAGTAATTGGACAATGGACTGATAAGCAGTTTCATGGCCAGGTGTGGCCTGCTTCGTCGTCATTTCACGACAGATTAAGGAGATAAAAGGTCTGGAGTTGATTCCAAGCGTTGAATTGTGTCACTGTCCAAATACTTATGGACCCGACTGGTTATTAAGTTTTTTTTTTTTTTTAAAAGGTTTTTATATATATATATAAATATATAAATTTATAATAACAACACTCTAATACTTCATAAAAGAAGGAACACACACACACACACACACATATACACACACACACACACACATACACACACACATATACACACACATACACACAAACACACACACACACACATATACACATACACCCACACACACACCCACACCCACACACATATAAACACACACAGGAAATGTAAAAGCTGGTGTGGTACAGTGACAGAAAATCACAGCTTTATTTAGCCCTTATTGCTAATGACATTAAGACAGCGTCTGAGTGTATAAAGGGGAAAGAGGACGAGCAGCAGGCCGTTTCCTCTCACAGCGGCTTTCACACGTCTGCTCGTTTATTTCAGACACTTTAGTCCTCTTCACATCCCCATAAAAACCGACGATATTCAATAAGAGACGTCTCTAATGTTTAATTTCATGCTCCAAAACGTGTGAATGTCTCTGCAGCTGAACGGACGGAGAGCAGAGCTTCCCCACTTGG
>CM022754.1:65000-70000 GCA_012411365.1 Ameiurus melas | reverse complement strand
ATTAATATGTATATAAAACACACGGCGCGTGCTGAGAGAACATCTGCACGGAAACATCTGCCTAAAAATAACTCCACTGTTCAGATGGATTGATCAGATGTTTAACACACTGACGCATGGATCGTGTAAAAGATTCGTTTCTTTATCTGCGGGAAAATCTCACATTGATTTTGAGCGATGAAAATGATCGATACTGTATAAGTATTTATATAAAATATTCACGTTTATAAGAAACGTGAATAAAAACATACAAACAAAAATGTATTTTTATAAACTCCTCTGTTAGAATTTCATCAAACACAACTTAGAATGGTTAAAGTACACAAATGAATGAATGAATAAATAATAAATGAATAAATATATACGTAAAAAATATTTACTCGGTTGTTTATCAATTCGGTAATATGATTTCCCTCGATGATAATCATATGAAAAACATTTCCTACAATTAGTCCAAAGAAGTCAAACAATCAAACAAATAAACAAACAAAGAACAAAACAAAAGAAATTCATGCTTTTTTTGTATAAAAGTTTGATAAAAGTAATTGATCTGTTAATGATGTGAGAGGCACTCCCTTTCTCAGAAGCTGCATCTCAGGTGGTAAATGGTGCATACACACACTCACACTCACACACACACACACACCAATGGTATCAGAGCTGCCATGCAAGGCACTAACTTGCCATCGGGAGCAACTTGTGGTTCAGTGTCTTGCCCAAGGACACTTCAGCATGTGGAGTCACGTGGGCCGGGAATCAAACCTCCAACGCTACGATTAGTGGACAACCCGCTCTACCACCTGAGACACAACCGCCACAAGGTTCATTCCCCAGCAGCAGAACGCTCCTTTCACAGGTTCTCTTTAGCGTCAGATGTCATCCGAGCGTCAGAATAAAAGAGGACAAGAGATCTGGAGTGTGCGAAATATGATAAATTACCTTCTCTGGAGCAGGTCAAGCTGCTGGCAGACAGGCTTTGTGATGTATTTGGCCTTGGTATTCCAGAGGTAAAAGACAATCCCTGCAAAGAGCCAAGTGAGAGAGAGAGAGAGAGAGAGAGAGACAGAGACAGAGAGTGAGAGACAGAGAGAGAGAGAGAGAGAGAGAGGCAGAGAGAGAGACAGAGAGAGAGAGAGAGAGAGACAGAGACAGAGAGAGAGAGACAGAGAGAGAGAGAGAGAGAGAGAGGCAGAGAGAGAGACAGAGAGAGAGAGAGAGATGTGTAGGTCAGGATGGATGACAGTTTTAAAAAAACAACATTTTTGCCCATCAAAAAAAAAAAAGAACAATTCTGCTCTGCTAAATTTCTGTGTATTGGAGAGCAGCTGTATTTGTGCATTACAGCTCTCACTCCTGTGTGTCGGCAAGGGTGTGTTTTTATTCACAAAATATCAACTTCACTTCTGTTAAACCTCTCGGTGTTTTAGTGTGAGTAAATATTATTATATAAATAAACATGTAGTGAGTTTTACTTTCAGTGAAATTAGTGTATGAGTTATGTTGTATTTGTGTTACAGCTCTCTCTCTCTCTGTAACTTTCAGACCCACGCACATCAGAATTTTTAGGGCTCTCCAAGATCCAGACCTTACACTTAATCCCTCAGCCATAACTTGAAATACAGCCTTCTGTGTACATTTTATGGAACTGAAGTTGTATTCAGAGTCAGTGATTTTATTTTTAACAGTTCAGACAGATCCTGAGCACGTGACAGTGTGAGAAACATCACATCATCAGGCTAAAATTGAGCTCAGTATGTACGGCAGGAAAGTTCCTGGTGTTCAGAGTCGGGTTACGCGGCCGCTTACGTGGATTTCCCGAGCTCCAGGTTCAGATGATTCAAATCCCCGCGGGAGTTCACAGCCGCGCAGGTCACCAGATTCATCTCGAGTAGAAGCGCCAGAGACGGAGTTGTACACTCGCCGTCTCAAACACAAACACTCACCTTTACACCTGAAATATATCATGGACAGAAAATACAGACTGAAGAAGGAAATAAAATATGATGAAACATAAAAGAATACAGAATTGAGAAATGCCGAATATAAACAGTAATATGAGAAAAATGAGGAGAAGATGGGAGTGTTGAAATAAATCGAGCAGGAGTCTGGTGTGTATATTAATAATATATTCCTGCATGAAGAGTCCGAAGTCGTAATCCTCACATTGATCACTGCTTTAATGGAACAGAACGGCTTCCACACTCGTTATTCAGCAGCAACGTATACTGTAGAATAAGCACTTGATCCAGCGCATCCTGTTCCGCTACATCGATATTATTCTATACGCCGCGCTCGACAGCTACCGAAAGTTACTTGATGCAGTACCGAGATTGGAAATGGAGGTGAGGAAATCGTATGCGGTGCGGATGTAGTGAGATTTCATCACACTTTTATTTTATTCACTGTTCTGGTTTGTAGAATGAATCAAATAAAGTCAGAGTTTGTGTTAGTTCGAGCGCGCCGGCTGTAAAGAAAACGCTACCACGGTGTGAAGGAGAATCTGACCCTGCGGCCTGCTACGCTTACAGACAAACTTTACCTTCATTCATGTATTTAATTTAGTCCTTGCATGACGTTCCACAGTGTGTGTGTGTGTGTGTGTGTGTGTGTGTGTATTTACAGACAAAACATAAATTTCAGTGTGGCATACTGTAGTTACACCAAACAGTCAGACGGTGGCGCTGGACTTAACACCGCTCCTCACTCGAGCGGATATCACGCAAGAAAAATGCGCTTAAGTTCGAGATCAGAAGCAAGCGTAACTGAGACACGCCCCTGTTTGAGACAAGCTCCGCCCCCTGCATGTGTAACTCTCACGTAACCACTGACTAGCGCTTCTGAGAATCTGGAGTTAGGTCTGATGTCTGAATTCATATGTTCGGAATTTCATTATTAAATCTCTCGACCACTAACCTTTATGTTTACCTAAACTTCAACCCTAACCTCTTAATCTTAATCCTAAACTCCAAAAACATCTTTACTGTAATCCCTAAACCCTCGGGTCTGAGCAAACGAAACGAAATGAAAACGCACCTATTCTGTTTTAAGTAAAATTAAACGGAAAATAAATGACTTCTGTGCTTTTGCTTCCTTCCTGCTTAAGAAGCTGAAAAACCCACAGCGTGACTTATAACGTCACAATACACTGGGAATGTTAATGTCATTTCCATTTTGGAATAAACAAACTAAACTGGAACACGCAGCTGTAACGAGTGGGTTTATGTGAAGACAGATGAGATGTTAGACGTCTGGTTTAAAAATTCCCCTCTGATTCCATTCCATACGTATAAATGAGAATAAAGAATGAAGCCCGGCTGCGAGAATGAAATAATAACAACGCAAAATGAAGATTTCGCCCTTGATCCTGGATGTGAAACGCTCGTCCTCTGCACTCGTGTATCTTCATTTGAGTAAACGGGGGTAAATTACATCCTGCGGTAAACAACGCTGATAAATTGGAGGCGTCGTCTAAACAGCTGCAGCTGTAATGCAACACGATCGCTCATACAGCCTTCGATTTAGACACAGACAATTTAATATACTTAATATACGTGGAGAAAATAACAACAACAACAACAACAACACAAAACCCCAATGTAATTCACACTTATAAGATTGTACGACAGGAGAAACGGCTACCAATCAGACGCGAGGAGAAATTAGCGCTTTATTACATGTTGTCATGCTGTTCTCGGTCATTCTCAATCCGAAAACCTTTCACGGCTGTGTCCTGAATCGAGGGGCTGCAGTGACGTTTCATGCCCTGGTTCTTTATGAAAAGTGATCATTTACCAATGGAGGAAAAATGCCAGAATGCTAACAAGACATTAGCGAGAAAACATTAGCACAGATGGTACCGTGACTGATTATACAGTAGTACTGCCAACATGCACACTATTAAGGGAATCAAGAGAGGATTTAAACACATCCCACTATGATAGAAGATTTAAATAGACAGAAAAACAAAGGCACAACATTCCTCATGTTAAGGACCGTGTCATCTATATATACTTACAGTGAGGGGAAATATCGGCTCGGCCGTGCCACACCTCCTGGAGTTATAGTGTCTGTGTGTCTGAGCTCGCTGTCTATCTTTCATTCTAATCTACTTATTTCCCCTCAGTGTGCATAACTCCTAACCCTAACCCCTAACCCTAAACCCTAACACACTCACCCTAAACTCTCACCACTCACCCCCCCCCCCAAACCCCCACCCCACCCCCCCCCACCCCCCCCCCCCCCCCCCCCCCCCCCCACCCCCCCCCCAACCCCACCCCCCCCCCCCCCCCCCCCCCCCCCCCCCCCCCCCCCCCCCCAACCCCCCCCCCCCAACCCCACCCCCCCCTTCCCCCCCCCCCCCCCCCCCCCCCCCCCCACACCCCCAAACACCCCCCCCCCCAAACTTTCACCACTCACCCTAAACTCTAACTATTCACCCTAAACTCTAACTATTCACCCTAAACTCTAAACACACTCACCCTAAACTCTAACACACTCACCCTAAACTCTAACCACTCACCCTAAACTCTAACACAACTCACCCCCTAAACCCTAACCACTCACCCTAAACTCTAACCACTCACCCTAAACTCTAACACACTCACCCTAAACTCTAACTACTCACCCTAAACTCTAACACACTCACCCTAAACTCTCACCACTCACCCTAAACTCTAACTATTCACCCTAAACTCTAACTATTCACCCTAAACTCTAACACACTCACCCTAAACTCTAACACACTCACCCTAAACTCTAACCACTCACCCTAAACTCTAACACACTCACCCTAAACCCTAACACACTCACCCTAAACCCTAACACACACTCACCCTAAACTCTAACCACTCACCCTAAACTCTAACCACTCACCCTAAACTCTAACCACTCACCCTAAACTCTAACACACTCACCCTAAACTCTAACCACTCACCCTAAACTCTAACCACTCACCCTAAACTCTAACCACTCACCCTAAACTCTAACACACTCACCCTAAA
>CM022754.1:27500-45000 GCA_012411365.1 Ameiurus melas | reverse complement strand
TATGGGAAAGATGGTTATAACACTCCGGTCTGAGAGATTTAATTCAGAATATTTTACAGCTCAATTTCAGATCTGGAACCGTTTTTTCATAAAATTGTGCTTTTGATGTGGAAGTGATGTTCTCACCTCACATTTAATTTAAACACAACCCACTCACACACACACACACACACACACATGCAAATGAGCCTAGCCTATTAGCATAGCTCCTGTGAGCCCTTTTAACTATTCATGTAAAATATGTTAATGGAGTATAAATGTAAAAAAGGCAGATTTATGCAAATGAGACGAGAGCACAGGACGAGGACTCACTCTGTTAAAGGACGACGTGTTGACTCGCAATGAAAACAATTAGAGAGCATTAAGTTATAATTGTGACTCTGGAGACAAAGAGGACGAGCCACCCACCCGTCCCCCCCCCATACACACACACACACACACACACACACAGCAGGAGGCCGAGGGCATACTTCACTCCAACCTGAAAGCACATTCTACACTCCTACCTGAGGAAAACTGAGGGAAAAAAACAACAACGTTTCATTTATTTTAGTCTCAGGTAACACAAAAGCACACACAGCATAAAAAGCACAGAAAATAGTAAATATTTCTAAACATAAAAGACAAAAACAAGAAAAAAAATAGGAAAAGTCCACTCCGAGCTGGTCCGACAACCTTCCTATATACAGCCTTCTAGGCACGCCCACTAATTTCCATACAACACCTCAAAGACATGCCCACATTCACTTTTAGCAACGCTCTCGTTTCTATTTATTGACACATCCACATTTCATATAAAGTACAAAAAATGGGCATATGTTAACAATAAGCCACTCCCACATTCCTCTCCATCATGCCAGTTCATGCCTATTCATAGCAGCTACTCATTTGTATAAACATCGCAAAGACACGCCCACCTAACCATGTATGTCCCTCTAATCCCTCCCAGTATAAAAATACTCTTTCCTTTTTATTTATGGCCAAAATCACACCCACATTTCCTTAAATGGTTTGACCACGCCCACTCAGCACTGTTGCTATTTGCATATACAGGTTTTTCACTTATAGCATCGTTTTATTTATTTATAACGTAATGTTGTGTATAACTCTGATTAACACTTGTCATGGGGTGTGGCTACGTACTCATACTTTGTTATTTATGGACACACCCCCTATAATGTCTATGCAGTGATTACAGCTCTGTCATAAATAAATATTTTATTTAACTTATCTGTAATGTGAATTTGAATTGTCATGCTGTTGTGATATTGTCATGATATTTACAAATATGTTAAACTATATGATAAAGTTTACATAATTTTTCCACGAAAATGACGTCCTACCTGAACAGTGATTATTTAAATAATCCTCCAGTGGGCGGGGCCAGCGGTGACCACGCAACTGAAGCGGATTCATTATTTTTGCTCGTACATCAGACCACGTGCTCGAGTTTGGGCTCACTGATGTAGAGATTTTTGCCAAAGTGTTTGTTTAAACAAAGAGAAGATGCTCGGTGCGATGAAACACAACAGCGCTCAGTGGCAGTTCTGGAAGCCGGTACATGGCTGTTAGCATCTCGGTGGGATTTCGTGTAGATTGTTTGCCCAGAGATGATGTTTACTGGCTTTGTTTCCTCTAAAATCCACTCAGCAGGGCGGAGCAGCTCTCTGGAAACTCTGCCGCAAGGCAGATAAGAGATGGTGCGAGGGACAAAGGACACCACATTAGGAACCAATAAAACCAATGATGTTTACATGTTCAACATGATTTCCGCTAATAATCAGAACACAGACACGTGGATTTTAGACCAGTCACGTGTTGTTTCATCATTCCTTTATTTTCACAAGTGTTTCCGTTTTTCATGTATTTATTGATTTATCTTTTTTTTTTTTTTTACGTGAGCCATTTTCACATAATTGATTCATATTTATGTGATTTCTTACATGATTCAATGTATTACATTTAAAGATGAGTTATTGAACTTATATTAATTTTTTTCTTATGATTACATTATTCACATGATATCATGCGTTTACTTGAATTCACTGGATCGATTTCAGGGCCTGACCTTTTGAGAAGCACTTTTACATGTTTTAATATGAGATCACACACATGAGCCAGAACATTAAAACCACTGACAGGTGAAGTGAATAAGACTGATTATCTCGTTACAGAGGCACCTGCAGAGGGGGGTATATTTGTTAGGTAGCAGGTGAACAGTCAGGTCTGGAAGTTGACGTGTTGGAAGCAGGAAAATTGGTCGAGCGTAAGAATCTGAGAGACTTTGACAAGGGAGAAATTGTGATGTCTAGACGTCTGGGTCAGAGCGTCTCCGAAACAGCAGGTCTTGGTTAGTAGCTACCAATAGTGCTCCAAGGAAGAACAAGTAGTGCACCTGAGACAAGGTCATGGACTCTGAGTGGGCGGAGGAAATGTGATGCTCTGGGTGATTTTCTGCTGGGAAACCTTGAGTCCTGCATTCATGTGGATGTTACTTCAACACGTACCACCTACCTAAACCCTGCTGCAGAGCGAGTACACCTCTTCATGGTAACAGTGTTCCTTAATGGCAGTGACATCTTTCTGCAGGACAACGCTCCCTGACACTGCAATAATTGTTCAGGAACGGTTTGAGGAACATGAGAAGAGTTCAAGGTGTTGACTCGGCCTCCGAGTTTCCCAGATCTCAATCTGATCGAGCGTCTGTGGAAGCGTCTGTTCTGGACAAACGAGTCAGATCCATGGAGGCCTCACCTCGCAGCTTACATTACTTAAAGGATCTGCTGCTGATTTCTCGGTGCCAGATCCCACAGCACACCTTCAGAGGTCTTGTGGAGTCCACGCCTCGACGGGTCAGAGCTGTTTTGGAGGCACAAGGAGAGGCGGACCTACGCAATATTAGGCAGGTGGATTTAATGTTATGGCTGATCAATGTGTGTTGCACACATAATCAGCTGTGATATGGACGTGATATTTCTGTAAGAGGTGTGATGAGGAGACAGAACAGGACTAAGTAGGAAACACGACAAACAAGTTCAAGCTAAATTAGCAAGCGTGGTCATGTGTCTCAAACAGGACTCTCAGTGAAACAAGCTCAGCCTGCTGTGTGTGTGTGTGTGTGTGTGTGTGTGCTAATGCTAGTGCGAAGGTTACAGCCCAGACAGTAGCTTTGGTCCACAGGGGAATTCTCTGAACACAGATTAATCAGATCTCTCACATCAAAACACACCAGATCTCATTTACGCTCACCGTTACTTCAGCTACAGCACTTCACCGTAATCACGCTAATCTGCTCAGAAGATTCTGAAGCTGTCAAGCACAAGCAATACTGAAGAGCTGCCAAAGTGTCACAAAAACGAACTGTCATTAACATTCAGTGCTCAGAACCACAGAAGAGACTAAAAATATGAAGGTAACACATAACAGACATCCACAGTCATGTGAAAAAGTAAGTACTCCCCATGGAATGGGTTGTTCTTTTATTTGACATATACACTGACGTATAAAGAACAGCTTTATTTGGGAATTCGACTGTATAAAAATACAACATGTGAGTTAATCAAACTGTTCGAGGATATTAGGTGAGAAAATACCTCCAGACGCAAATCGATAGCTCGCTAACTAATTTATCTAATGTTAGCGATGAACAGATGGTAGTTGCCATGGAAACATTACATAATATTTAAACCGGATTTTTGTTGCTGATAAATGAATCGGGGGGAAAACGAGGAGACCCTGATACTGAAATCACACAAAAGCTAGTTTATTAGCAGTTAGCTATCTGGCTAGCTAAGTTAGCAATATTAGGATACAGTGATGTCGTTCACGGGGTTCTCCTGACTTGTTTGTCCTGTTCTCCTGCGATGACCTCACGTTCACCCCGAGCGTCACGCGGTTCCTCTGTGATGACAGAAATAAACAAACACAGCTGTAATCTGTTGAAGGCTCTGCTATGCTAATGGCTAACAGCTAGCTGATAGCTGTAAATGAGTTTGTAGAGAACCTGAAGCTAGCCTGTTGCTTGCAAGTAGCTAGCTAGGCAACATTAGCTAGCTTTCGCTTTAAAACCTCATAACCTGATAAGTTTTACGAGCCTCATTGTCACGTAATAACATTGCTCCTCTTTATATAATCCGATTAGCCATAATACTTTGTAAACAAAGTAAAAGTTAAAAACAAAAGATTTGAATCATTATACTGAACCAAATGATTCGACTCGAATCAGTAATATTACTGAATCAAATCCCTACAATAATGACATTTGTACACAGTTATATGCAGTTAGCCCGGTGCTGCTGCGGGAGAGTCGTCGTTTCACTGATTCAAGTGGAGTAATTTGTTTCATTGAAGCGATGTTAGTATGTGATAATGAGCCTCGTGACTCTCTTAAAAACAGACATGAGGCGTTAAAGCTAAAGCTAGCTAATGCTGCCTAACTAGCTAGTTCTTTTTAGTGATTCGAGTCGAGTCATTTGAATCACTGTATCACTCAAGTGAACGAAATGACTCGGATTAAATGACAAAATGATTCATTTTGCACGTGACTCTCCTGCAGCAGCACAGTGCTAACGCTAACGTCTCCGCTTAGCAAACTCAAAACACAAATCTAACACGCGCTCTGGACGTGAGCTCGCCGCTGTGTCCGTTGGAGGAGATTTCTGAGGTTTTCTCTCTTATAAGTTTTATCGATTTCACCTCTTAACCTCGCCGTGACTTTATCTTTATCCGCCGTTATAGATCTGCTGTCTGTGCAACTAGACCCCGAGAAGTCACTACTGCACTGACCTTTTCACTTCTTACTCATAATAATGTGCAAATCAGTTTTCATAAGGGGGAATATTTTGATATGTTATAGAAATGAAAATAAATTAACACACACACACACACACACACACACACACACACACACACACACACACACACACACTGAGTTACTAGTGAAGTCATTGATTATTTACATAAACTGTTAATAATAATGAATTGAAAAGATGTTTTAAGTTCTAATAATATTGATATATTTTTATTTCATTGAAATGAATTGAAATTTTTCTTTTTAAACTGTTTATAAATAGGTACAACACAGTATTAAGTGAAGATCGTAGCTAATCAGATATAAAGATAAGCAACTTCATGTGATTGAGGTTGTTAACATTAGGATTCGTATATTTTATATACGATTGATATTATATTTGTATTTTATATTCTTGCATAATAATTGAAATATTGATGTACTTATATATAGTTCATAATAATGAATATTTTATCATACCAGCCCCAGCATGTGATTATACTTTATTATTATATAACAGACTATCATACAGAATTATTCTTGCACTGCATTGTTTACACAACTAAAGTGACAAACTTTAAATAATAAAATAAAACTTTAAAGAACAGAACTTCGAAAGTGGAACACAGAACAGTTCTAAAAATCAAATCTGATCAAAAGTATATATTATGAAAAAACGTCCTTATTTCTATGATAATGCGAGTGACTGCGGCGGTTGGTGTGGTGATTATTATGGGCTGGTTTTGCTGTTTCAGCTAAATGACGAGTTTTTCAGGTTTAAGGAATAAACCTCAGTGTTTATACGAGGAGCAGCTGCAACTTTTCTTTTTTTTTTCTCTTTTTTACTCCATCAACACGTGTCAGAATCACTGCAGATTCCTATCAGCTGCTTTCTGTCCGTATCTGAGATTAAAAACAAACAAACAAACAAACAAAACAAATAAATAACTACAAAAAAAAAGGCAAATAAAGGGATTTTTAGATATTTGGAATATGTTTATGGAAGAATATCAGCGCAGGATCTTGGTGATTCTCACTTCTCCTATTTTATTTTATTAAATCTTTATTATCTTCAGCTGATAACGATCATATAAACAGCTGGATTCGTATCCGGGCGTATTATCATATAAATAAGAGTTGTTGTTGTTTTTTTTAATATAATATAATATATCCCTTATCCGATTCATATCAGTTCGGTGTTATTGTGGTCCGTTCCCTCATTTTAGTTTCAGTATTTTAAACATGGAGATGGTTGACATTTAGTTCATTAAGAATTTAAATAAAATTATAATGAATTAAAAAAAAAATGCAAACAAACAAATAAACAACATTCAGCTGGATGTAGCGTCCTGTTTTACTGGGTTTAATACATTAACTAGACATATATTCTTTTTAATATTTACTTTGTTTATGGGAAATATATAAAATATGAGAACCTCATAAAAATGTAATAATATGCAAGATCTAATTTAACAATAGATGAACATTAAATGCGTCTGTCCCGTCGTATTAACATGGATTCTGCCTCATATCTCACATTAATGAAGCAGAAGATTAATGAGTTCATTTTCTATGATTATTATTTTTCGTACTTTGCAGTATACTGTGTGAATCACAATAAAAATGAACGATGATTAATTACACTTTCTCTCAATAAAGTCATCAAATAAATCCACATTAGGGCCCTAGATAGGGAACAGAGTGCGCACTACTTAATGAAGTGGATTCTCAGCCAATTATTCTTTCATATTCATGACATATTCAACTGGTTCTGTTTCTTATTTACTTCATTATTATTATTTTTTATTTTCTATCAGTGACAGAAACATGAAGACAGCTACAGAGATATCTGTTTTGCTAATCAGCTGTTGGCTGATCTATTGTTTTAGTGATTAAATACATTTTACAGATGTAAACATTTAAAGATCTCATCATCACATCACTGGGGTTTGCAAGAGAACACTAAAAAAGGTGTTTTTTTTATTTTATTAATGTGCTATATTTATTTCATGAATCCTCAAAACGTTTATCACCCGAGAAAATAATAATAATAATAATATAATAATAATAATAGTAATAATAATAATAATAATAATTATTATTATTATTATTATTATTATTATTATTATTATTATTATTATTATAACGCCAGCAGGAGTAATAACCTGACTTTAACAATGTTTGTACAATGTTTACAAGATGATAAAATAATGTAGACTGTTTCAGAGTGTCTTTCTGTGGTTGTGTCTCTGAGGGCACGCTTAAAGGTTCTATGTAGAACGTTACATCTTCCTAAAAACAACGCTTTAAGAGAACTCTTGCTTGAATGCAAAGAATCTGTAATTATCCAAAGAACCCATAAATAACCTTTTTGCTATGAATGTACAACAAAATGTTATTCTATCAGAATGGGTTCCAATTACACTTTTTTTTTTCCAAACTGAAGAACCCTTAATTGTCTAAAGAACTCTTGAAGAACGCATTTTTCTAAGAATGTGTCTGTATGGACTGGGTAATTTGGACAAACTCCAAATTATCGCTAGTTGTTTTCACCTAGAAACTGTCGGAGTTTATCATTTCTCTTATTGGTAATCGGTACACTCTTAAAACACAGGGTTCTTCGGTGGTTCTTAAAGGGTTCGTTGTATAATTAAGAGTTTTTATCCTACAAAAAAGGATTCTACCTGAAAGCTTCAGGATTTTTGTTTTCAGCATGTGCATTCAAAACACAAAACCTAAAAATATAAACACAAACAACATTGTAGTACATCAACATGCTAGGCCATTATCACGCTAGCTACTGCATCACTGAGCTGATTATCAGGTTGTGGAATTAAAAGCTAGTAGCTGAGTTCTCTAGAATGCTATTACTGTATAGTGTCATGTAGCGTGCTTGCTAGCAGGTGTTAGCTTAGGTAACTAGCATATGCTAAAGGTAATGAAGAAATTCCGTTTGAATAGTGTCTAGTTCCATTTTCTTTTTTTAAAATTGTAAATGTTGTTTAATGCACCTCTGGTTTAAGGTTCATGATGTGAGCTGCGTCACTGATTTTTAAGAAAAAAAAAAGCATTTTGAAAAAAAAAAATGTCCTTGTTTTAAGTCTTCTTTTAAAAGTCACATATTTTTTGTTCAGGTATCAATAAAGAGGTGATTTTATTTATTTATTTATTTTTGGAACACAGCCACTCGGTTGGAAAATGACATATGAAGGGTTTTGGGTGGTGTGTGTTTGGGCCTCGACCCTAAACGAGGCCGATTTACACTTATTTGATTGCTTTTCAATAGCTGATGGGTTTCTGCACACGGTCCGATGAGCTGGTCAGGATTGAAGCCGCATGCAATCCTTTTTTCCCCCATCTTCTTACTGCAAAACTTGTGAAGCAGCCATTTTCAATCACCAGACGCTTATTTTTTCAGTGAGAGTGTGTGTGTGTGTGTGTGTGAGTGTGTGTGTGAGTGTGGGGTGTGTGTGTGTGTGTGTGAGTGTGAGGGGGCGGCTGTATCGAGGCAGCTGTATATAGATGAATAAATGGCAGAGAGTTTCTGAGGCAGCGGCTGAAACGGAGGATCGATATGGAGAGAAGAGGACAGCTATCAATTATGAGCTCCAGAAGTCTGAGTGCACTGAGAGAGCCGATTTAACTTCATCACTTCAGCGTCGTGTCACGTTATACTCCTCAGAACAACACAAAAACACCGTCATTCTCCATTCGGGCGGCGTGATATACTGTATATCGCTCTCTGTACCGTGTGCCATGATAAAGAATCCTTGAAATTCATCTCAGAACGTGTTTTAACAAAAACAAATATGAAACTGAAACGGAATTGTACACTGAAAACAAACAGGGCGTACAAACTTTTGCACACGACCCGGATAAAACGTTTACAGGTATCATATTCTGGATGGAATTTCAGATCAGATCACCATCACAGCGACGGGGACATCGGACGCGCCGCGTACACGTGTTAAAACAATCGTTAATGTGCAGGAGTTTTCTGTGTGGAGAAATGTGTTGACGTAGCGTTTATGGAAGGAGTCTCCAGTGTCAGCACTTTATAACAGTCAAAGCTGTAACTGGAATGAATGTTTATAGCTGCTGCAATGTAAATGACAACAGGAACTAACTTGCTTCACAAACGTTAAATGTATCTCTAAACGGATAAAACGTACGACATGTTCTTTAATAAATAATCAATAATAAATAATAAAGTGTAATTGTCGGTAAGCTGCTGCGGTGTTAGAGGAATAAAACACCTGGGTCATGCTGTTAGAGGAAACTTCTGGGTGGTAGGAGGAGCTCTGCTTCATCACACCACGCCACTGTTGATTATTTTCCTGTAACAGCACCACACAGTGGTTTATATGGTAAATATTACAGAGTTTATCGTACGTTCCATATAAAACGAATGAAAGAGGTCGATAACGTCGGTACGTCTCTAATGACGGCTAACGAAGTGGTTTAATATTAATACGTCACTGTAAGCTCTTTTGTGTGTGTGTGTGTGTGTGTGTGTGTGTGTGTGTAAATCAATCTATCTTTAAACTTCAGTGCTCCATCATTAAAGTGAGGTGGTGATGGAGGTGAAGCGATTGTTCTTAATGTGACCTCTAACATCACGCTGGTTTGATCAATACACTGATTTGAGTGTGTGTGTGTGTGTGAGTGTGTGTGTGTGTGTGTGTGTGTGTGTGTGTAGCAGTGACTCACTGCACCAGAATATTCCTGATTTCTGAGTAATTGTGTGTGATTTATAAATTTGTGGTACCATCAGCATGATCACAATTTCCTCCATTAATTAAAGATGAAAATCTGATATTAGTTGATCTTAGATGAAGTTAGCTAGTTCACATTTCTTTAACTGTTGCTGTTAAACCGGTTATTAAATCTGTTATTGTTATCTTAGCAAGTGAAAATGCCTTTGAGGCAACGTTACGGACAGTTTTATTCATTTTCAAGGTTGAAATTGTTGTTTTATTGGATTTTGCAGTTTTTCTAGAAATAAAGGCTTGAAAAGATTTAGGTTTAATCATTTTTATTTGTTTAATATTCGTTGCTTTTATAGTAATCTTATAATACATCAAAGAAAACCCGAGCCCCAATTTGCCTATATTTAAGATATTATTACTTGTTAACATATTCACCCCCCCAGTGATCTGATTTCTTTAATATTTTGTTTATAATTAGCATTAGTCGTTCATTAAAAGAATCAGAATCAGTTGCTGCTTTGAACTGAGTCATTCATTTCGTTCACTTGCTGCAGATTCTGATTCGTTCATCTTAATGACTCATTTGAACAAACCAGTCGTACTGTATCTGCTGATCTGCTTGAGTCATGAATGATTCAGTCTATTTCAATGAGTCACTAAGATGAGCGAATCAGAATCACTGACTGTCATGTCCTGAGTCACTCATTTCGTTTGTTTAGTGCAGGGGTGTCCAATCTTACCCGGAAAGGGCCGGTGAGGTGTGGGTGCAGGTTTTCATTCCACCCAAGCAGAAGCCACACCTGAGTCTACTGAAAGCCAAGATCAACCGATGAAACAGGTGGACTCAGGTGTGGCTCCTGCGCGGTTGGAATGAAAACCCACACCCACACCGGCCCTTTGCGGATAAGATCGGACAGTCCTGGTTTCGGGGTTTCATTAGTGACGCAGTAACCCGAATGAAAAGAACGACTCAGGGCAGTGAGTGATTCTGATTCGTTCATTTTCACGACTCATTCAGAAAGAATCATTCATGAATGAATCATATCTACTAGATAACTGGTTCGCTCGAGTTGTTCCTGAGCTGTTCGATATTTAACGTGAGTATTTTTTTTGAAGGTTTACCCAGAGACCATTCGTGTCACTAAACAGAGATCAGCCGAGCCGTATGATGTTGCAGGCTAATTAGCGGTTAGCGACAGAAATTAGCCTGCTACATAAATTCACACATTAAGCTAAATCCTGACACAGAGACGCGGAACATGTGTTATCTACGGCTCTATTTTTCGGATAACAGAGCTTTAATTTCACATCACAAAATGGTTTGAATGTTAAACCAGGCTCGCAATGCATTATGGGTAATCAACGGAGTCCTACAGACGGTAATTATAACAGGAAAACATAAAAGGAACACTAGAGCATGAAATAAGCGCTATCAAATAAGAACAGCTTGTTAGAACCGACTCTGGTGCTCATTTTCTAAACTGGTTTTAAGTTAGAACCCTAATCAGACGTGACGTCCAGCGTGTTCTGGACAGAACCCCGGGTTGTTTATGCTTCATTTTCAGCTTGCTTTGCATGAAAAAAAAAAAAACAACAAAAAAACACCCCCCTCCCAAAAAAATCCTCTGTTATGGAGGACAAAAGGATGTTTATGTGGCAGGGCGAGCTCATAAAGCCGCTCATTAGCCATTCTCTCTGTGCTGCGTTATTAATATTCCAATTTACAGCCACGTATTGAAACGCATGGCCGCAAGATCACGCTGGAAAGGATGTGGTGTGTGTGTGTGTGTGTGTGTGTGTGTGTGTGTGTGTGACTGATTTTGATTCATGGCTGCAGCCTGAGAGCTCGGCTGAATTATTAGACTCTAAACCACAAAGGCTCGTAAACAAGCTCTACGATGCCTTTAGAAAGAGCCTGATTTGTTTTTTGGCCTCTTTTTTTTACTCTGCTTCTCACTCTAACGAGGTTTTCCCAGTTTTCCGTTCTCTCTCTCCAGATCCGACTGGTTTATCTATTATTCTTTTCCCCACACGAACCTTTAGTGCACGACGCTAAACTGGAGGCTATACGCTTTCTTTACTTGTTAGCAAATTTAGCCTTGTAACTAGGGTACACTAGCCTTAGTACTGGAATACTGGTGTGTGTGTGTAGGTGTGTGTGTGAGAGAGAGAGAGAGAGAAAGAGAGAGAGAAAGAGTGTGTGTGTGTAGGTGTGTGTGTGTAGGTGTATGTGTGTGTGTGTGTGTGTGTGTGTGTGTGAGAAACGCGCTCTCCATGAGAAACACTCCTCTAAGCTCTGTTTCTAAATGCAGACTTCTGAAGACTGGCATTTGGATAATGAAAGATAGATTCGGTGTGTGTGTGTGTCTCTATGTGTGTGTCTCTCTCTCTATGTGTGTGTGTGTGTGTGTGTGTGTGTCTCTCTCTGTGTGTGTCTCTATGTGTGTGTGTGTGTGTGTGTGTGTGTGTCTCTCTCTCTGTGTGTGTCTCTATGTGTTGTTGTGTGTGTGTGTGTGTGTGTGTGTCTCTGTGTGTGTGTGTGTGTGTGTCTCTGTGTGTGTCTCTCTCTATGTGTGTGTGTGTGTGTGTCCATGTGTGTGTCTCTCTCTCTATGTGTGTGTGTGTGTCTCTCTATGTGTGTATCTCTATGTGTGTGTCTCTCTATGTGTGTGTGTGTGTGTGTGTGTGTCTCTGTGTGTGTCCGTCTCGTGTGTGTGTGTGTGTGTGTGTGTCTCTGTGTGTGTGTGTGTGTGTGTGTGTGTGTCGTGTGTGTGTCTCTATTGTGTGTGTGTGTGTGTGTGTGTGTCTATGTGTGTGTGTGTGTGTGTGTGTGTCTGTGTGTGTGTGTTCTCTCTGTGTGTGTGTCTCTATGTGTGTGTGTGTGTGTGTGTGTGTGTGTGTGTGTGTGTTCTATGTTGTGTGTGTGTCTCTCTCTGTGTGTGTGTGTTCTCTGTGTGTGTGTGTGTGTGTGAATGGCATTTGGATAATGAAAGATAGATTCAGTGTGTGTGTCTCTATTGTGGTGCTCTCTCTCTATGTGTGTGTGTGTCCATGCGTGTGTCTCTCTCTCTGTGTGTGTGTGTGTGTGTGTGGGTGTGTGTGTCTCTATGTGTGTCTCTCTCTCTCTCTATGTGTGTGTGTGTCTCTCTGTGTTTTCTCTATGTGTGTGTGTGTTTCTCTCTGTGTGTGTGTCTCTATGTGTGTGTGTGTGTGTGTGTGTCTGTGTGTGTGTGTGTGTGTGTGTGTGTGTGTGTGTGTGTGTGTGTGTGTGTGTGTGTGTGTGTGTGTGTGTCTTTCTCTGTGTGTGTGTCTCTATGTGTGTGTGTGTGTGTGTGTCTGTGTCTGGTGTGTGTGTGTGTGTCTCTATGTGTGTGTCTCTCTCTATGTGTGTGTGTGTGTCTCATGTGTGTATCTCTTATGTGTGTCTCTCTGTGTGTGTGTGTGTGTGTGTGTGTGTGTGTCTCTGTGTGTGTGTGTCTCTCTATGTGTGTATCTCTGTGTGTCTCTCTATGTGTGTGTGTGTGTGTGTGTCTCTGTGTGTGTCCGTCTCTCTATGTGTGTGTGTGTGTGTGTGTGTGTGTCTCTGTGTGTGTGTGTGTGTGCGTGTGTGTCTCTCTGTGTGTGTGTCTCTCTGTGTGTGTCTCTTGTGTGTGTGTGTGTGTGTGTGTCTCTATGTGTGTGTGTGTGTGTCTCTCTGGTGTGTGTCTCTCTGTGTGTGTGTGTGTGTGTGTGTGTGTGTGTGTGTGTGTGTGTGTCTCTGTGTGTGTGTGTGTGTGTCTCTCTCTCTGTGTGTGTGTGTTTCTCTCTCTCTGTGTGTGTGTGTGAATGGCATTTGGATAATGAAAGATAGATTCTGTGTGTGTGTCTCTATGTGTGTGTCTCTCTCTCTATGTGTGTGTGTGTCCATGCGTGTGTCTCTCTCTCTATGTGTGTGTGTGTGTGTGTGGGTGTGTGTGTCTCTATGTGTCTCTCTCTCTCTCTCTCTCTCTCTATGTGTGTGTGTGTGTGTCTCTGTGTGTGTGTGCTTCTCTCTGTGTGTGTGTCTCTATGTGTGTGTGTGTGTGTGTGTGTCTCTGTGTGTGTGTGTGTGTGTGTGTGTCTCTATGTGTGTGTGTGTGTGTGTCTTTCTCTGTGTGTGTGTGTCTCTATGTGTGTGTGTGTGTGTGTGTGTGTGTGTCTCTCTCTGTGTGTGTGCGTCTCTCGTATGTGTGTGTGTGTGTGTGTGTGTCTCTCTCTCTCTGTGTGTGTCTCTATGTGTGTGTGTGTGTGTATGTGTGTGTGTCTATGTGTGTGTGTGTGTGTGTGTCTCGTGTGTGTGTGTGTGTCTCTATGTGTGTTCTGTGTGTGTGTGTGTGTGTGTGTGTGTGTGTGTGTTTATGTGTGTGTGTGGTGTGTCTCTATGTGTGTGTGTGTGTGTGTGTTCTCTCTGTGTGTGTGCGTCTGTCTATTGTGTGTGTGCCTCTGTGTGTGTGTGTGTGTGTGTGTGTGTGTCTCTATGTGTGTGTGTGTGCCTCTATCTCTGTGTGTGTGTCTCTATGTGTGTGTGTGTGTGTGCGGTGTGTGTGTGTCTCTATGTGTGTGTGTGTGTCTCTATGTGTGTGTGTGTGTGTGTGCGTTGTGTGTGTGTGTGTGTCTCTATGTGTGTGTGTGTGTGTGTGTGTCTCTCTGTGTGTGTGTCTCTATGTGTGTGTGTGTGTGTCTCTGTGTGTGTGTGTGTGTGTGTGTGTGTGTGTGTGTCTCTGTGTGTGTGTGTCTCTATGTGTGTGTCTCTGTGTGTGTGTGTGTGTGTGTCTCTATGTGTGTGTGTGTGTGCCTCTATCTGTGTGTGTGTGTCTCTATTGTGTGTGTGTGTCTCTTATGTGTGTGTGTGTGTGTGTGTGTGTGTGTGCGTGTGTGTGTGTGTTTTTTTCCATGTGTGTGTGTGTGTGTGTGTGTGTCTGTGTGTGTGTGTGTCTCTTTTGTGTGTGTGTGTGTGTGTGTGTGTGTGTGTCTCTGTTGTGTGTGTCTCTATGTGTGTGTGTGTGTGTGTGGTGTGTGTGTGTGTGTGTGTGTTTTGTGTGTGTGTGTGTGTGTGTGTGTCTCTGTTTGTGTGTGTGTGTCTCTCTGTGTGTGTGTGTGTCTCTGTGTGTGTGTGTGTGTGTGTGTGTGTGTGTGTGTGTGTGTGTGTGTCTCTATTGTGTGTGTGTGTGTGTGTCTCTTGTGTGTGTGTGTGTCTCTATGTGTGTGTGTGTGTGTGTGTGTGTCTCTATGTGTGTGTGTGTGTGTCTCTGGTGTGTGTGTGTCTCTATGTGTGTGTGTGTGTGTGTGTGTGTGTGTGTGTGTGTCTATGTGGTGTGTGTGTGTGTGTCTCTCTGTGTGTGTGTGTCTCTATGTGTGGGGGTGTGTGTGTGTGTGTGTGTGTGTGTGTGTGTGTGTCTATGTGTGTGTGTGTCTCTTCCTCTTTCTCTGAGACGGTGAAACTGAATTAAAGCTTACAGAAACAAAGATGTTTTTTTTCTTTCATTCTTTTTACTCGCAATTTAAAGTTCTTCATTCGTCTGCTCACAGTGTGATGAAATAATGAATCTCTCACACACACACACACACACACACTCTCTCTCTCTCTCTCTCACACACACACACACTCTCTCTCTCTCTCTCTCTCTCTCACACACACACACACACACACACACATCATAAAATCACATGTAAATGTTTGGAAATGTAGTTTTTCTAAGATAGGTTACTGCTCAGGGGATTTTATAGTAAAGAGGAAAATTGTGACTTTTTAAGGAGAAAAATAAAATAGTAATAAAATGTGTAGACTTTCCTCCATAAATATTTTAACATAATTTAAACTTCTAATATGATTAATGTTGATGTAAACAATTAATAATGACCGAACACCGGAACCTGCTTTACACTTGAATGCACCGTGTAGCTGTAGGTGAGAACGTGTTCATAAATTAGATATGCTGCTTAACAAACAAACAATCAAGCAAATTGATAAATAAATATACAGCCTGTCCAAAACTATTGGAACAGAAAGGACAATTCTTGTGTTTTTGGTCTACACCATAGACATTTATTTTAAAATTATTCGCAAAATTATATGAACAGGTCAATTAAAGTACAAAGAAATTAAAAGATAAAATGTTCCTGTAAACTTCTGAATTCAATCTGCTGCTACCATCATGAGTTCCATCATCAGTAAAGATTAGTGAGAATGTTCCAGAAGCAGCCATGCAACCCCAAGCCATGACACTACCTCCACCATGTTTCACAGATCAGCTTGTGTGTTCTGGATCATGAGCAGATCCTTTCTTTCTCCACACTTTGGCCTGTCCATCACTTTGGTAGAGGTTCGTCTCGGTTCCAGAACTTTTGTGGATCATCTCTGTGTTTCTTTATGAATTCCAGTCTGGATTTCTGATTTTAAATCTTGTTCTACAACCTCAATATTTCTTCTCTTGAAGTCTACTTCAAATGGTGGATGGTGAGACCTTAATTTCTGCCCTGTGGAGGACTGTTGTTTTTGGGTTTTTCTTCACAGATCTCACAATGTTTCTCTCATCAGCTGCTGTAGTTTTCCTTGGTCGACCCGTTCAGTGTCTGTTCCTCAGTACACCAGCGGTTTCTTTCTTTTTCAGGACGTTCCACAGTGTTGTATTTGTTATACACAATGTTTGTACAATGCCTCTGATAGATTTTCTCTCTTTTCTCAGGTTCAAAACGGCTCAGTTTTCTCCCATAGACAGCTCTCTGATCTCCATGTTGGTTTATCCTTTTTAACAACAAATGCAGTCATTACAGGTGAACAAAAAACCCCTGTCAGTCACATGTTCCAATATTTTTACTTGCCTACAATCTGGGTGGTCTGATACAAAATGTTCTAGGTTTTATGTTGTTTATATGCAACATATCTAGATTTAAAGAAAAAATGAAATATATATTAATTTTATTTTTTTTAATCTCAAACCCAAATGTTCAGTCTACACTCAATTGAAAGAAGAAGAAAAAAAGATTTGGCCTTGCAGTTTCAATAGTTTCGAAAGGGACTGTATCTCAAAGTGATCTCACTCTCCATCAGTAAATACATTATGTAAAATAATAACAACAATTGTTTTATTTATAGCTTCATAGAAGAAAAGACAAATGGTATAAAAATGAATTAATGATACGTGAATGAAATGTGAGTTTATTCTGTGAATTATAACGATCAAATACTAAACGGTGTTACGGTAATTATTGATAAGCTCAGTGTGAATACACGGTGAGGAAGTGAGTGATGTGAACACGTCTTCATCCGACTCAGACGAGATTCTCTGTCTAATATTTGAACGTGAAATCCTTTGAAGGTTTTTGGGAAGCACAGCGTTTTCTCAGGAGACAGAGCTGGAACGGCATGAAAGCCTCGTCTTCTGGCTCAGTGAGGGGGTTTTTGTGTCGTAAACGTGTCTCATCATCACTGTGGTTATTGAAAGTGTGTGAATTATGTAAAGATCTGCCACTCTGCATAAAACTGTCTGAGGGAATTTAACACACTCTTGCTGTGACTACACACACTCTCACGCCTGGGCTTGGATAAAGAGGTGTGTAGATATACAGTACTATATACAGAGACTTGGCCTGGTTTTATTACCACAGAAATCAAAGTATTAGCACCTGGCAGAAATGAAACTTTTGTTAGTTATATAGAGTATAAAGAACTAAAATTCCCAAACTGAATTTAGTTTATAAAGATAAAGGATGGTCGAGTTCTCAAACTCTAATAAACCACAGAAATAAGATATTTAAAAATCAAGGCACTTGTTAACATGTATACCTGGAGTTCAGGTTTACGGATTTAAAGACAGATTTACAAATTTACACACAATGAATACATTTGCAAATTTACAGTGCAAATATATAGATTTAGAGTACAAATTTATGCATCCATGTGTACATTAGTTTACTGTACAGCTTTACAGGTTTACAGTACATATTTAGAGTACAGATTCACAGGTTTACAGTACAGATTTAC
>CM022754.1:12500-20000 GCA_012411365.1 Ameiurus melas | reverse complement strand
AGTTTCATGAGGAGGAGAAAACTGAGTAACCGAACAGAAATGTATGACTGGAATGACGCTGAAGGCGAGCTAACGGCACTGTGGGTGGAGTTTATAACTCCTGTACTGAAGTCTCGCAGGTTAATTTCACTGCCATCAATATGATCATAAACTCCGGAGTGCAGCGTCCACCATAAACACACTGTTAATGCAAATATATATAATATACTCATTACATTATATACTCATACATTATATACTCATACATCATGTACTCATTACATTATATACTCATTACATCATATACTCATACATTATATACTCATTACATTATATACTCATACATTATATACTCATTACATTATATACTCATACATTATATACTCATACATTATATACTCATTACATTATATACTCATACATTATATACTCATACATTATATACTCATTACATCATATACTCATACATTATATACTCATTACATTATATACTCATACATCATGTACTCATTACATTATATACTAATACATTATATACTCATTACATTATATACTCATTACATTATATACTCATACATTATATACTCATTACATCATATACTCATTACATCATATACTCATACATTATATACTCATACATTATATACTCATACATTATATACTCATTACATTATATACTCATACATTATATACTCATTACATTATATACTCATACATTATATACTCATTACATTATATACTCATACATCATGTACTCATTACATTATATACTCATTACATTATATACTCATACATTATATACTCATTACATTATATACTCATTACATTATATACTCATACATTATATACTCATTACATTATATACTCATACATTATATACTCATACATTATATACTCATTACATCATATACTCATACATTATATACTCATTACATTATATACTCATACATCATGTACTCATTACATTATATACTAATACATTATATACTCATTACATCATATACTCATACATTATATACTCATACATTATATACTCATACATTATATACTCATACATTACAGTGGTGTGAAAAAGTGTTTGCCCCCTTCCTCATTTCCTGTTCCTTTGCATGTTTGTCACACTTAAGTGTTTCGGAGCATCAAACCAATTTAAACAATAGTCAAGGACAACACAAGTAAACACAAAATGCAATTTGTAAATGAAGGTGTTTATTATTAAAGGTGAAAAAAAATCCAAACCATCATGGCCCTGTGTGAAAAAGTGATTGCCCCTAAACCTAATAACTGGTTGGGCCACCCTTAGCAGCAACAACTGCAACAAGCGTTTGCGATAACGTGCAATGAGGCTTTTAAAAGCGTCCTGGAGGAATTTTGGCCCCACTCATCTTTGCATAATTGTCCTAATTCAGTTACATTAGAGGGGTTTTCGAGCATGAACGGCCTTTTTAATGTCATACCACAACATCTCAATAGGATTCAGGTCAGGACTTTGGCTGGGCACTCCAAAGTCTTCATTTTTGTTTTTCTTCAGGCATTCGGTGGTGGACTTGCTGGTGTGTTTAGGATCATTGTCCTGCTGCAGAACCCAAGTTTGTTTCAGCTTGAGTACACCGAACAGATGGTCGGACATTCTCCTTCAGGATCTCTTGGTAGACAGCAGAATTCATAGTTCCTTTTATCACGGCAAGTCTTCCAGGTCCTGAAGCAGCAAAACACCCCAGACCATCACACTACCACCACCATATTTTATTGTTTGGTATATGTTCTTTTTATGAAATGCAGTGTTCCTTCTACGCCAGATATACTTGGACACACACCTTCCAAAGAGTTCCACTTTTGTCTCATCGGTCCACAGAATGTTGTCCCAAAAGTCTTGGGATCATCAAGATGTGTTGTGGAGAAATTGAGACGAGCTTTGATGTTCTTTTTGCTCAGCAGTGGTCTTCTCCTTGGAACTCTGCCATGCAGGCCATTTTTGCCCAGTCTTTTCCTGATGGTGGAGGCATGAACGCTGACCTTAACTGAGGCAAGTGAGGCCTGCAGTTCTTTGGACGTTGTTGTGGGGTCTTTGTGACCTCTTGGATGACGTCGCTGCGCTCTTGGGGTAATTTTGGGCGGCCGGCCACTCCTGGGAAGGTTCACCACTGTTCCATGTCTTCGCCATTTGTGGATAATGGCTCTCACTGTGGTTTGCTGGATTCCCAAAGCTTTGGAAATGGCTTTATAACCCTTTCCAGACTGATAGATCTCAATTACTTTCTTTCTCAATTGTTCCTGAATTTCTTTGGGTCTCGGCATGATGTGTAGCTTTTAAGGATCTTCTGGTGGACCTTACTGTGTCAAGCAGCTCCTATTTAAGTGATGCCTTGATTGTGAACAGGTGTGGCAATAATCAGGTCTGGGTGTGGCTAGAGAAATTGAACTCAGGTGTGGACAACCACAGTTATAGTATGTTTTAACAAGGGGGGCAATCACTTTTTCACACAGGGCCATGATGGTTTGGATTTTTTTTCACCTTTAATAATAAACACCTTCATTTACAAATTGCATTTTGTGTTTACTTGTGTTGTCCTTGACTATTGTTTAAATTGGTTTGATGTTCCAAAACACTTAAGTGTGACAAACATGCAAAGGAACAGGAAATGAGGAAGGGGGCAAACACTTTTTCACACCACTGTATATACTCATACATTATATACTCATTACATTATATACTCATACATTATATACTCATTACATTATATACTCATACATCATGTACTCATTACATTATATACTCATTACATTATATACTCATACATTATATACTCATTACATTATATACTCATTACATTATATACTCATACATTATATACTCATTACATTATATACTCATACATTATATACTCATTATATTATATACTCATACATTATATACTCATTACATTATATACTCATACATCATGTACTCATTACATTATATACTCATTACATTATATACTCATACATTATATACTCATTACATTATATACTCATTACATTATATACTCATACATTATATACTCATTACATCATATACTCATACATTATATACTCATACATTATATACTCATTACATTATATACTCATACATCATGTACTCATTACATTATATACTCATTACATCATATACTCATACATCATGTACTCATTACATTATATACTCATTACATTATATACTCATACATTATATACTCATTACATTATATACTCATTACATTATATACTCATACATTATATACTAATACATTATATACTCATACATCATGTACTCATTACATTATATACTCATTACATTATATACTCATTACATTATATACTAATACATTATATACTCATACATTATATACTAATACATTATATACTCATACATCATATACTCATTACATTATATACTCATACATTATATACTCATTACATCATATACTCATACATCATGTACTCATTACATTATATACTCATTACATTATATACTCATTACATTATATACTCATACATTATATACTAATACATTATATACTCATACATCATATACTCATTACATTATATACTCATACATTATATACTCATACATTATATACTCATACATCATGTACTCATTACATTATATACTCATTACATTATATACTCATTACATTATATACTCATACATTATATACTCATACATTATATACTCATACATTATATACTCATTACATTATATACTCATACATCATGTACTCATTACATTATATACTAATACATTATATACTCATTACATTATATACTCATACATTATATACTAATACATTATATACTCATACATTATATACTCATACATTATATACTCATTACATTATATACTCATACATCATGTACTCATACATTATATACTCATACATTATATACTCATACATTATATACTAATACATTATATACTCATTACATTATATACTCATACATTATATACTAATACATTATATACTCATTACATTATATACTCATACATTATATACTCATACATTATATACTCATACATTATATACTCATTACATTATATACTCATACATTATATACTCATTACATTATATACTCATTACATTATATACTCATACATTATATACTAATACATTATATACTCATTACATTATATACTCATTACATTATATACTCATACATTATATACTCATTACATTATATACTCATACATTATATACTCATTACATTATATACTCATACATTATATACTCATTACATTATATACTCATACATTATATACTCATTACATTATATACTCATACATTATATACTCATACATTATATACTCATTACATTATATACTCATACATTATATACTCATACATTATATACTCATTACATCATATACTCATACATTATATACTCATTACATTATATACTCATACATTATATACTCATACATTATATACTCATTACATTATATACTCATACATCATGTACTCATTACATTATATACTAATACATTATATACTCATTACATTATATACTCATTACATTATATACTCATACATTATATACTCATTACATCATATACTCATACATTATATACTCATACATTATATACTCATACATTATATACTCATACATTATATACTCATTACATTATATACTCATACATTATATACCATTACATTATATACTCATACATTATATACTATACATTATATACTCATACATCATGTACTCATTACATTATATACTATTACATTATATACTCATACATTATATACATTACATTATATACTCATTACATTATATACTCATACATATATACTCATTACATTATATACCATAATATATACTATTACATTATATACTATACATTATATACTCATTACATTATATACTCATACATCATGTACTCATTACATTATATACCATTACATTATATACTAATACATTATATACATACATTATATACTCATTACATTATATACTCATACATTATATACTCATTACATCATATACTCATACATTATATACCATACATTATATAACATTAATTATATACCATTACATTATATACCATACATCTGTACTATTCTATTAATTACATCATATACTCATACATCATGTATATTACATTATATACATTAATTATATATCATACATTATATACAACTATATACATTATTATAACTCATCATTATATACTAATACATTATATACCATACATCATGTACTCATTACATTATATAATTACATTATATACATTACATTATATACTAATACATTATATACCATACATTATATACTCATTACATTATATACTCATACATTATATACTCATATTATATACTAATACAATATACTCATACATCATATACTCATTACATTATATACCATACATTATATACTCATTACATCATATACTCATACATCATGTACTCATTACATTATATACTCATTACATTATATACTCATACATTATATACTAATACATTATATACTATACATCATATACCATTACATTATATACTCATATTATATACTCATACATTATATACCATACATCATGTACTCATTATATACTACATTATATACTCATTACATATATACTCATACATTATATACCATACATTATATACATTACATTATATACTCATACATTATATACTCATTACATTATATACTCATACATATGTACTATTACATTATATACTAATACATTATATTCATTACATTATATACTCATACATTATATACTAATACATTATATACTATACATTATATACTCATACATTATATACTCATTACATTATATACTCATACATATCATTATATACTCATAGATTATATACTATACTTATATACTCATACATTATATACTAATAATTATATACTCATTACATTATATACTCATACATTATATACTAATACATTATATACTCATTATTATATACTCATACATTATATACTAATACATTATATACTCATTACATATATACTCATACATTATATACTCATACATTATATACTCATACATTATATACTCATTACATTATATACTCATACATTATATACTCATTACATTATATACTCATTACATTATATACTCATACTTTATATACTAATACATTATATACTCATTACATTATATACTCATTACATTATATACTCATACATTATATACTCATACATCATGTACTCATACATTATATACTAATACATTATATACTCATTACATTATATACTCATACATTATATACTCATACATTATATACTAATACATTATATACTAATACATTATATACTCATACATCATGTACTCATTAAATTATATACTCATACATTATATACTAATACATTACATACTCATTACATTATATACTCATACATTATATACTCATACATTATATACTAATACATTACATACTCATTACATTATATACTCATACATCATGTACTCATTACATTATATACTCATACATTATATACTCATACATTATATACTAATACATTATATACTCATACATCATGTACTCATTACATTATATACTCATACATTATATACTAATACATTACATACTCATTACATTATATACTCATTACATTATATACTCATACATTATATACTAATACATTACATACTCATTACATTATATACTCATACATCATGTACTCATTACATTATATACTCATACATTATATACTCATACATTATATACTAATACATTATATACTCATTACATTATATACTCATACATCATGTACTCATTACATTATATACTCATACATTACATACTCATTACATTATATACTCATTACATTATATACTCATACATTATATACTAATACATTATATACTCATTACATTATATACTCATACATCATGTACTCATTACATTATATACTCATACATTTTATACTAATACATTACATACTCATTACATTATATACTCATACATTATATACTAATATATTATATACTCATTACATTATATACTCATACATCATGTACTCATTACATTATATACTCATACATTATATACTAATACATTACATACTCATTACATTATATACTCATTACATTATATACTCATACATTACATACTCATTACATTATATACTCATACATTATATACTCATACATTATATACTAATACATTATATACTCATTACATTATATACTCATACATCATGTACTCATTACATTATATACTCATACATTATATACTAATACATTACATACTCATTACATTATATACTCATACATTATATACTCATACATTATATACTCATACATTATATACTCATTACATTATATACTCATACATTATATACTCATACATTATATACTCATTACATTATATACTCATTACATTATATACTCATACATTATATACTCATACATTACATACTCATTACATTATATACTCATACATTATATACTCATACATTATATACTCATACATTATATACTCATACATTATATACTCATTACATTATATACTCATACATTATATACTCATTACATTATATACT
>CM022754.1:0-2500 GCA_012411365.1 Ameiurus melas | reverse complement strand
TTGGAAGAACCTATAAAGAACCTTTTTTCCCTAGAATGTGATTTTCCTACTCCACCTAGTTTCTCCTCTACTTTTCTAAGTCCTCCTAATTCTAATAGTCTTAGTACCCACACTCACTACTGTTCTAGTTTTGAGGTTCTCGTTTCCCCCCTAGTTCTGGTTTGCTCAGTTCCCACTATTCTGGTTTTAAAGGTTCCTCTTTTCCCTAGTTACACAGTCCCACTTCTCGTAGTTCTAGATTCCTTCCCTCTTAAAAAATGTGGAACCATTAAGGGTTGTTTGGTTGTCCCTTTTGAGAACCTTTAAAGGGTCTATGCAGAATCTTACAACGGAAAGTTTCAAGTAGAATTCTTTGTCGAAGGCAAGAACCCTAGTAGAACCAACCAGAACCTTTTTAAATGTTATAAAGTAAAGAACCCTAGGTATTAAATGATTTTAAGGAACTAATAAAGCTAATTGTTCTCGATCCCTTTTTAGAATGTAGTTTTCCTTGTCCTACACTTTTTTTTAACACATAAATGTTCTATGTAGAACCCTCCTAAGGGATGTTTCTCTATCAGAAAGCATTCAAAGTAGAAAACATTAAATGTTAAGAACCCTTAACTATTTAATGAAACTTTAGATTTTATAACGTTAATTTGTGCCTAACTGGATTGTTTTAGAAAATCAGGCTCATTAGAACCTCAGGTTCTAATAAGGTTCTGTGTAAGCTGGATGAACAGACGTTAATTAGTCGTTAATTAGGAGTATATGTCTGTGTTCTTGTAGACCCGATATAAAATGATGATACAATGATCACAATCAATGAGAACTGTAAATATACTTTGTGTAAAATCCCTGCCTGAGGTTCTAAAAGAGCGGAACTGTTTAATGGCGTCTCTCAGACACTCTCGGTTCTGTCTGTAATCACTCCGTCAGCCTCGGCGGCTTTGTGGCTGTCACACTGATTAAAACTCGATCTGAGCTCGGCAGGAAATGGCGGCTGCACTTATTTCATCCCTCTAATTCACTTTATTAGAACCAAAAGCAAGAGGAAATGCCTCGAGGGGAACACTAAGTGACTGTTCTAGAGGGTTCATTTTAACACGTGACACCTACACTGAAACTCGTACAAGAGAGATGAAGCAGACTGTTGACTTTACTCCTTCATTTTTATCTCTCTTATCTCGTTGATTATCTGTTTGTTGTGATTGTGGAGCATTTCATCAGCACATGATGATTCGTATGGATCGTTCCACAAGGAATTTAAAACGGACTGTACCAAGTATGCAGACAGGTTCTAGGTGTAAAGGAGAAAATAATGAGCAAGAATTTGGACTTTGTACTGCACACTTTTAGAAAAAAAAGGTTCTTTAAGGGTTCATTGGAAGAATAAGGGTTATTCACTAACAAAAAAGTGTTCTACTAGGAACGTGTGGCAGTGGGGGCGTGGTCAAGTGTGATTCTCACCTGTTTGGTATTACCTTACTGCCAGTCTACATATTTGTGTCTCTTTGTGCTTTCAGTAACTCCCGTAACAGAGAGAGAGAGAGAGAGAGAGAGAGTGAGAGAGTGAGAGAGAGAGTGAGAGAGTGAGAGAGAGAGAGTGAGAGTGTGAGAGAGTGAGAGAGAAGAGTGAGAGAGTGAGAGAGAGTGAGAAGAAAGAAGAGTGGAGAGAAGAGTGAGAGAGTGAGAGAGAGTGAGAGAGTGAGAGAGTGAGAGAGTGAGAGAGAGAGAGTGAGAGTGAGAGAGAGTGAGAGAGAGAGTGAGAGAGAGAGTGGGGAGAGAGAGAGTGAAGAGGGTGAGAGAGAGTGAGAGGTGAGAGAGTGAGAGAGAGTGAGAGAGTGAGAGAGAGAGTGAGAAGCGTGAGGAGGTGAAGAGAGTGAGAGAGAGAGAGGAGAGAGAGTGAGAGTGAAGTGAGAGAGTGAGAGAGAGAGAGAGAGAGAGAGAGAGAGAGGGGAGGGGAGGAGGAGAGTGAGAGAGTGAGAGAGTGAGAGACGTGAGAGAGAGGAGAGAGAGAGGGGAGTGAGAGAGAGAGAGAGTGAGAGAGTGAAGAGAGTGAGAGTGAGAGGTGAGAGGAGAGAGAGAGAGAGAGAGAGAGAAGAGAAGGGGAGTGAGAGGAGGGGAGAGTGAGAGAGAGTGAGAGAGGGAGAGAGAGAGAGAGTGAGTGAGGGTGAGAGGTGAGAGAGAGTGAGAGGGAGTGAGAGTGAGGGAGAGAGAGAAGAGAGAGAGAGAGAGAGAGAGAGTGAGGTGAAGGAGAGAGAGTGAGAGAGTGAGAGAGAGAGAGGAGAGAGAGAGAGAGAGAGGGAGAGGGAGAGGAGAGAGTGAGAGAGTGAGAGAGTAGAGAGAGAGAGAGAGAGGGAGAGAGAGGGAGAGAGTGAGAGTGAGAGAGAGAGAGAGAGAGAGAGGAAAGAGAGAGTGAGAGAGTGAGAGTGGAGAGAGAGAGAGAGGAGAGAGAGAGAGAGAGAGAGAGAGAGAGAGAGTGAGAGAGAGAGTGAGAGAGTGAGAGAGAGAGTGAAGA
>CM022753.1:44186665-44265850 GCA_012411365.1 Ameiurus melas | reverse complement strand
AACTTATCTGAAAAGACACCAAGAACTCGAGATAAACAAAACAAATAAAAGGTAAATCAACCGTGACCCTAAAAATTTGTACAAAAAGGGAAGACCATAAACGAGCATGGGACAAAAGCCATTATTGCCTCTACTGTGGCAAATCACAATTAAAGATCTCAAGGCATTTGGAGAGAAAGCATATGGAGGTCAAAGATGTGGCATATGCCTTTAGCTTTCCATTAAAATCAATAGAAAGAAAGCTTCTTTTGGAAAAGTTGGACAACAAAGGAGCCATTAAACACAATACCAAAGTTCTGGAAAAAGGCAGGACGACACATAGTGACCTGGAAACAGCCATCTGATAAAGCTTCTGTTAATAAGGATTATTTGCCTTGCACATATTGTTTTGGAATGTTCAGGAAAAATGACCTGTGGGGACATCAGTCCTTGTGCAAATCTAAGAAGTCGTGTGTGACCGATGGGAAAATAAAAACTAGATGAGGGAGAGTACGAAGTCGTGCTGCATGCCTGCTTCCAATAGCAGCTTCTTCAGACGGATGTCAGAGCATCAACAACAACAAGAGACAAGATGATGTATCCTTTCACATCAGGAGTGATTCTTGGATTTGCAAATATGGAGAATCACATTATGCAAAACATGGTTGTGTGAAGTCTAAGCACCAGTACGTTGCACAAAGAATGAGGGAGCTTAGTCGATTCACATTAGTAGCTAAAGATATGGACAAGACTGTCAATTATTTTGAACATTTGTGTGCACCATCAAAATTTCAGCTTGTTGGCAAGTGTCTTATGCAGTTTAATCCAGGCTAAAATTAATATTGAAAATCTTCAACAGCAGTCAAAATTGGATTCTGTCTTAAAAGGGCTGTGGAGGTTCTGATTGGTCAGACTCTTGTAAATGATGATGATGATGATGATGTGGCAGAGAAGAAAGAAAAAAGTTCTGAACTTCTGGAGAAAAACTGGAGGAACAGGGTTTCTTTCACCGCTCACCAAACCATAAAGGAAAAAAGATGGAATAAACAAGATGACAATCCACTCACCAAAAATGTGATTGCTCTGCGAGACCATCTCAGGAAGGCAGATGATGAAGCAAGAGAATTGACACAACAGATGAATTAGGGTGCATAAAAGGCATTAAACAAGACTGTTCTGGCACAACTCATTATCTTCAACAACGGTGTGAAGGGGAAGCATCACGCTTGACTCTTGAGACCTACAGGAAAGCAAGCAGAAGTGCCATTAATGAGGACATTTATGAAACCTTGTCACCATTAGAAAAGGAGCTAAGCAAGCTATTAACCCGTATTGAAATCACGGGGAAAGAAGGTTCCAGTTTTCTTGACTGAGAGAATGGAGTCAATTGATTCGTTGGTTCAAACAAGAGAAGAAGCTGGTTTACCTGCTGATAATCCCGATCTCTTTGCAAGACCTGGTATGATAGCGAACATGTGTGGATGTGACTGAGAAAATACACAGAAGAAAGCAAGGCAGAAAACCATGAACTCCTAAGGTCAACTAAATTAAGAAAACAGGTTGGCACACTCTGTCAACTCTTGGACCTTAGTGAACAAGAGCTGGAGCAAGATGCAAGGTTTATGGGGCTTGAGATCAGAGTTCACCGTGACTTTTACAGACAGACTGAAAACATTTCAAATTGCCAAGATAAGTAAGCTTCTGTTTGCAATGGAGCAAGGCATAGAGACCTTAAGATGGAAGAACCTCAGCACACTTGACCCTTCTGTCTGTGGTATGTATGCACTCCGTTTAATCACCAATGCCGTTGTATTGTGTAGTCATATCTTCGTTTGAAATTACTAGTGGATTAGCCACTGGGGTTACTTTTAAGAGTAAACCATTCACTTTTTTTTTGGTCAACAGTATAATAACTGACAACAGTAGATCAAGTTTATTATTTACTGTATATTACTAGTTGAGATCTTTTAATCAAAAGTTGTCTATGTACTTATGACTTTTGGATAGTCAAGCACTATTTGATTATCTTTTATAGTTGAAAGTCCCACATCTATTTCTGTGAGTGTCCCAGAGAGACAAAGCAAGGAACAAGGAAGAGCGGTGGATAAGGTTAAGTTTTAACATGTCTCACTTCTTTACCTCTCAGTAAAATGGAGTCCATTACAAAACCACTGCTATGACTTCATTATTACAACATGGAATTGAATTAGGAGAAAGAGGTGTCACTTTTAGTGTGTTCTTGTTTTTCAGATGGATGTTCTGACCTCTTCAATCCCACAAAGAGAGACAGCAGTGAGGATGGGAGTTCAGATGTAGATGGCGAGTTAGTGGGTACCCAAAATGTACAAAAACTCTACCTTTTGTCAAGGCACTCTACAGGTTGTTTTTCCATACTCAGCCCATTAGCTAAAAGGCAAGTCTTACTTCGCTCTCTCGTATCTACCTTATTTTTAATGTACGAGTGTCATAGCATGTAAAACTTGTAGGTGCGAGGCTTCTGGTGTCATTTACTTGCAATTTTTTCAGTTGTACCAACACAGCCCTTTATGTTGCTTGGTATTTATGATAATATTTTCATGTAATCATGTAATCATAAACCACTGGTATGCAATGCAAATTATTTACTGCAATTTATTCTTCTAGCCTAGTTGTTTACCTATAGCAGCTAATGATTTGGAAATCTTGCCGATTCACAGATAATAGTTTACTTCCACATTGCCTAATAAGGTGGATTCTCTATGTATTGCAGTTTTCACCTTCTCTTCATCTTATTTTAGTAGATTTGACAGAGGTACACGTACACCATACAGATTTAGATATTGTTAGACACAGAAAAGCAGTGCAGCAGATGTAATTCAAACAAGGTGTAGTTTATTTGCAGCCCTTTTTCATAGATAAGAATTTTTAAAATCAACATTAAGATGGCCATGTATAAAATGTATAATACGGAACCGAACGCGTGTATGAGTTTGTCCACAAGGCTGTGTGCGCATGTAATGTACAGGACATTAACGTAGGAATACAATGTGTAAACGGATTTGGCATGTGAAGCCCATCAAAAGATGTTTAGTGTTTACGCTTCAGTGGTTGTTTAGTCTGTTCTACTTGTGTAATGAAAGTTATTTTTATTTTAAATGAGATGGTAAGGTGCTACACAGTTGTGAGCCTTTTACTGATTATAACAACGACCAGAAATTGTTCTTCACCTTTAAAGTCTGCAGCTCTCACTTGTTGCCCCTCTTTGCTGATATATTTTTTGAAGAGTTGACAGATAAAGGTCACTTATACACTGCTGTAATTCACTAATTAATAGTTAATGCTTGTCTGTTGCTGTTATAGATCACTGCCCAGGAGCATGCCTGGTTAAGAGGCCCACACCAAAAAAGAAAAGAGATTAGACCAAGAGTTGGAAAGCAAACGGTAAGTTCCATAAATCTGTATCGAAGAGTAATGTGTAACACCAATGACTATTCTTATCATAATTTAAGTGAGTTATATTTGTGTAGCACATTATTTAAAATAATGTGAAAATCTCCAAAACATGATGAATTACAGGATTTTGAGTAGAGGAGAAAGTAAAAGACTGAGGTGGAAACCAGCAGTCATTACTCACCAATATGCCTGCAACTAACAACTATTTTGATACCCGATGAATGTATTATTGTTTTTTTTACAATTACAACTGTTCAGTAGGGGTGTAATGATGCACTCATCTCATGCTTCATTACACCATACTGAACTCGTGGTTCATGATTCTTTAAACTGAATCATATGTGCCAGTACTTTTATTATTGTGGAACTGTGCAGAAGTCCCATGTAATTCCTATCGAGTCATGAACACAAACCTTTTGGAAGCAGTGCATTAAAGGGAGTGGTGATATTCTCGGTCCTTTCCCCGTTTCAGTGAATTTTAAATATATTAAATGGGTTAAATAGCCTACTTTCCATTACTTTGACAGTTAAGGGCAATTTCTGCTTTAGATTTTGGCAGGACACAGGAGTCGCAAGGGCTGTAAGGGCGTGTCATTCTCCCAATCCTGCTGCTTCGTATTACATTCTTCCATGGCTTCAGTTCTTACTGTTTCAGCTAAACGTAACACTTTCTTTGTTTTTTTTTCCCCAAGCTCCTTGTGTGGGCAATGAAGCAGTTTCCATGTATATGCCTGCACACACTGGTGCATGTATAGTTGTGTGTAATGAAGAGAATAGACCGGTAAAAAATGGGGGCTGGTGATTGTCCTGCATGACACATTTAGTCACTTTTTTTGAACCATGATGCACTGTTTACACCCATACAATTCAGTGGTTCTCATGGTGGTTAATAATTATTTTACACTGATGCATACTGAGCATCAATTTCACAAACATTTCTTTAGGGATGAAATTACTTTTTGGCCAATGCTTTAGTCCTACATTTAGATACAGTCAGAGACTGGACAAGCAATAGCTGTTGAAGATATCTACTTTTTGGTCTGTTTTCAAGACTACACAGTCTACATTGTCTCTTGTCATTTGTAGAGACCCCCAAGGTGAATATGAGGAGACCATGGAGTGATGGGGAGAGAAGTGCAGTACACAAACAATGGCAGAGCGCAAAGTTCCTGGAAAAGGCCACTGCATTCAGTGTATAGAAGAAGAGAAAGCCCTGAGTCAAAGATCATGGAAGAATGTCAAGAACTTTGAATACAACACAATTGTGGCTCAAAACCGGAGATCTGCTTCATAAAAACTTGTATATTGAAGACTTAACGTCTTGCGTTCTAATTGTTATGTTCACCTTTAGATTCTCTCTCTCTCTCTCTCCTCTGTCTGTCTCTCTCTCTCTTCTCTGTCTGTCTCTCTCTCTCTTCTCTGTCTCGGTCCCTCCTGTCTGTCTGTCTCTCTCTTTCTCTGCCTCATCCTCATTGTTTTTAGTTAGGATTTTGTTTATAAAGTGAATGAGGTATCAGCATTAAACCACTGTGTAAAGGTTTTTTGAGTTTATTTTCTCTCTTTTTCACCAATTAGGCCTGTTAATATGACACTTATTAATTCTCAGCATTTAATTGTTCTTGATCTGAAAAACACAAAACAATTGTTTGAAGCCCAAGTTGTCTCAGTTCTCAAACTAAAACAGTAGAACTGGTCACTGGAGTTGGCATCTTGTGCAGCTTTATTGGAAGTTGCTGGATATTGGTGTATATTGCTAAAGTTTGGTTCCTCTAATTAGATCAATAATTGCACAGGAACACGTACTTTAGTACAGTAGTCTGATGTCAAATGTTTAGGTAACCTGTATATCAGGGGTGTCCAATACGTCGATTGCAAAGGAAGTGTGAGTAGATCGCCATAAAAAAAAAATTTTTTTAAAAGATGTTAGCGTTGATGTACAGGACAGCCAGTCTGAGATCTCGTCTTTTCTCTCTACACGCATGTGCAATCAAACGTGCCAGTGCTAAAGGCTAGCAAGCGAAATCACCTACTGAAGAAAGGGTACAAAATGAGTGAGGTAGCATGGTCAAGCAAGAAACCAAAGACTTCTCTCTTTCATATGGAATGGGAGGATGATTTTTTTTTTCCACGATGTCATATTCGAAGTGCATTTGTCTGATCTGCCAAGCTACCATTGCTATTCCAAATAAGAGAAATGTGGAGCGGCACTTTAGGACTGTTCATAAAAACTACGACACTGACTTCCCTCCGAAAAATCACAGTTGTCCGAAGAGCAGTCATTTTGACTTCAGATGCTAAGGCAGCCACCGAAGCACCGTTCCGGGTGAGTCACTCCATCATTAAACAAGAACTCATTCCAAGATGGAGAGATGATAAAAGAGGCATTCGTAGACACAGCTGACTTGTTGTTTCGGGACTTTAAAAACAAAACTGAAAGATTATCTACTATCTACAATCAAAACTCTCCAGCCATCAAGAAGTAGTCACACGGCGCTGTGAAGTCGTGGCAGAGGATTTAGGGAGATAAGGGAGTTTCTCTTTGAGTCGGGTGTGTTCTACATGTTTAACAGCGATGATGATCAGTGGCTGCTGGACTTGGCATTTCTAACCGATCTGACATGTTAAACATGTTAAATGAGCTTCATTTTGGAGCTGCAAGGAAAAGACAAAACCGTGGTCAATATGATCAGCTCAGTCAATGCCTTTAAACGGAAAATGCAACTTCTGTCTTCAAAGCTGCAGCGCCATGATTTTGGGAACTTCCAAAACCTTGTGTCAGATCTGGAGACGCAGCGGAAGGCTTGTGCGCAGTTGAACATTGCACGCTACATGGAGCAGATTGACATTTGTCGGTCAGAGTCTGACAGACGCTTTCAAGACTACATCCGTTTAGGGACAATGTTGAGGTTAATTCACTTGCAACAAAAATTGCAAAGCTGTTTCACCTGAACTCATCTGAAGTGGAGGATGAGATTTTGAAACTACAGACTGACCTTCAGCTGAAGTCCAGGGCTCATGGACAGTTTTGGGACTTACTCACAGGGGAAAGGTACCAAACATTAGGAAATGTCCAACCTCCTCGACTGCATTATTTGGCTCTACTAATCTATGTGAATCAGCCTTTTCCCACATGAAGATTATTAAGTCCAAATACTGTTCTAAATGACTGATTGAGGCTGGCTACCAACAGCTGGATGGATTTACCCGGTCCTCACCTTGACGGACGTACAGGAATGGGTGTGTGTGTGTGTGTGTGTCTGTAACAGTGAGAGGTGTGTGTGTGTGTGTGTGTGTGTGTGTGTGTGCCTGTAACACTGCACTTCAAATGAACACCACAACACTACTCTTTCCTCTTCCAGACATGATGCTGCTCTCAAAGTCAAGCCGCTCAATAAAAGTACTTGTACAGCACCCACCTATTTATCCGCACTCGACAGGACCTAGTTGAGAACAGGCGAGGAGGCAGACCCAACACCAACGGGCACACAGTAAATCCCTTTTCCAAAAGAAACAACGCCACAGCTTTTCACCTGTTAGCGTCATCTTCGTCCTCATTCTCTCGCTCTCTAAACAAACACACACAGATATAAACATTATTAGTATTATCAGTACTAATGTTATGGTTCCGTTAGTTGCAGCAGTCGTAGAACACAATAATAAGGATCTCTGGGTAAAACATACATAGTAAAGAATACAACCAAACATTCATCAGCATAAGTTTTTGTAAAACATTGACATTCCTGACGTTCCTTTTGAGCATGTCCTTGGATTCAAGGCCCGTACACTAAACTCCTATGTCCACTGCAACTGCAGGTCACACACAGCAGCACAAGCCTTTTAGCGCATCACCTCCAATGTCTGTGCACACTTTGAAGCCAGCCCACATTCTACCACACAAGTAGATCACTTCACTAACTTACAAGCACCACAGAGAGGAATGCAAACAACTCTCACTCCTTGCTTTATCAGCTCTCGCAAATGCACAGTATAATGGACTCTCTAAGGTCAAAGGCCAAAATTAACTACATTCTCTCAAACACTCATGTCATTCTTAAAGTGTCATTCACAAGGAAAGCATAGGCATTTCGACAGTTGTGCAAGAGAAACATACCAACCATCACACACAAGTAGCAAAACAAAATCAGCCTTCTCACAGTCAACACACTTCGTATTGTCTAATCACTAGCCCTCTCTTTTCTGATTTCCAATTTATATCATCTGTGTTAGTCAATATACGCACTGTGTTTTGACCAAAATGTCATGGATCAGCTAAACACACGACTGCCCTCGTGTGGCCAAACTCGGGAATGGCAATTTCCCAAAAGCAGTATTCTGTTATTAAGCTTTTAAGGGCGGTTTTTAGAAGTCTATATTTGTAATAGTTAGCCAAGAGTGGGGTAAGAAGTATTAGATGCTATGAAAATTTCTCTCTCTCTCTCTCTCTCTCTCTCTCACACACACACACACATCTCTCAACCCATATAGACTTATATGTGACCTTTTTAATTCAGCTGCTAAACTAATTGTGCAGATGTAAAGTCTGAAATGCTAAATACATTCTCTATCTGTGTGTGTATTTGTACTGCATATGTATTTCATACAGAAAGAGACGGTATACGTCTCTCATTACATTAACATTCTATCTTGAACATAGCAGTATATTTATCAACATAAAGTACACACAAAAAAAAAAAATCATCCCATAAAATTTCCGGTAAAAAACTGGCGGCTGTGATTGTCAGAAAACGAGTACATGAGTAAAATACATTTTGTAAATATAACATGAACACCCAGAACTGGGTGGAAGTTAAATTCCACAAACACAGTAAATATATACTTTGGACAAGCATATTTATTCTCCTTAAAACACGAGAATGTACTCCATGTTGGTTTCAACTTGAACAAATACTTTTGAATAATTACAATCTTTATCAGAAAGCAATGCATTCAATAACCTGAACAAGACAGCACACCATTCTATTAACAGAATGGATTACTCATCAACCAAATGCTTAGAGAGCATAAACATACAGCTTTTTAGAATATCAGATGCTCAAATCAAAAAACTTACTTGCTATTGTACGCTTTTTTTTGTTTTTTTTTTTTATTTTTTTTTTTATATAATTTTTTTGTTAATAATTTATTTTTTTTTTTTTATTTTTTTTTTTTTTTATATTTTTTTTTTAATTTTTTTTTTTTTTTTTAATTTTTTTTTTTATAAAAACAAAAAATAAAAAAACCATAAAATAAAAATTTTCTGAGTACAAATCATTTCAACGATGTCCTTTAGCTGTAGAGTTAATTGCCAAACCTCATCTGCAGGATCCAGCACTATCACCAATTATAAACAGGTAGAAGCCGTAAAAATTCCAATTCTGAATGGCCTTAGGTCCACGTGTATGTGAACTAACCTCACAAGGTTTTGTGAACGCATCGGAACCATTATATTTGAACTGCCCAATTTGACAGTTAAGAATGTGTTAAGTGAACCACTTCTTAACAAAGTACTTGATGTAAAGAGCATCATCATAAAATAACACATCTTCAAAAATATCTTGACTGAGACAAGGTGGAAAGGTTATTATATTTTTGTTTTTTCTCTTTTGCAAAATACATCAATTTAGTTTTATTTTAAAATTATAAAAGAGAAATTACTAAATACTGAGATTTCAAATTCTATTTGCTGTACTTGATAGCAATAATAATCTGTTTCATAGTACATTTGGTTAAACTCCTGTAAGCAATATTATTGCATTTTAATTATTTTCTTCTTTTTTAAACAAAAAACCCATGATTATTTTCAAAAGAGTTGCTGTTGATGTGAAAAATGGAGTATAATATAGTGTGAATGATAAAAATAAGCAATAAAAACAGCATTTTGGGGTTTTATATATATAGCACAAAATGAAACATTTATCAGCACATAACTTTATTAACTATATTATTAATGATATACCTTTTTATTACACATACACTTATTGTGGTAATAACTGTATGTGTAATAAAAAGGTACATCATAAATAATATAGTTAATAAAGTTATGTGCTGATAAATGTTTCATTTGTGCTGCTTTCGTTTTTGATATTAAGTTCTACGAGATGACGTCACCAGCCCCCACATGCTCCAAATTAACCCGAAATAGTCTAAATCGTTTGAGCCAGTTTTTGCCGACTGTCTTTATTATTTTAACAATATAGTTACAGTTTCTAATATAAGGGGGGCTCCAGAGCCATCATTGCCCTCTGCTTAGCTGAGAGCCACAACAGTAATACTGCGTAGTAGCTCTCTTGCATTGTCCATGGATTGTGACTTGAGAAGCTGTGCCATTGACCTCACAAACAAATCTTTAATGCGATGTGATTTTTTTCTTCAAGCAGTCCCACTGGCAGATCATCTTGATGCAGTGTGCAACATCAAACCGAACAAAACAAGGTGGCACTTTTGCTGACACTTTACCGAGTAAGACACCAAAACGCTCACTGATGTAAGTCTTCAGATCAGAATGAGGTGTAAAAGCCTTGAACAGAGTTCCAAGCAAAGCCAGAGAAAGATCACTCACAACCTCTTTTGGAATTGGTGCACCTGCATGTATCCATTCTCTCAGCCAATGTGTTATTGCATTAACATCGTGTCTCTCTGACAGCATTTGCACCACTGAGACACTTGAACTCTCATCCTCAGCCAGAACATCCAGATATAAGAAGATATGGCCAGACATGCCATTTGGTCTCTGTAGTTTCCTCACCACTGAGCCAGTTGCATCAAAATTCACAGTGGGGTTAGTAAATGTGCACTCATATAGCGCTTTTATCCAAAGCGCTTTACACCGTGTCTCATTCACCCATTCACACACACACCAATGGTAGCAGAGCTGCCATGCAAGGCGCTAGCTTGCCATCGGGAGCAACTTGGGGTTCAGTGTCTTGCCCAAAGACACTTCGGCATGTGGAGTCACCCGGGCCGGGAATCGAACCGCCAACCCTACGATTAGTGGACAACCCACTCTACCAACTGCACCACAGCCGCCCTTTAGTAGACTTAGTAGACTAGTAGAGTTAGTAGACTTCTTTGATAATGACTTGTACATAAACATTTGTGTTTGACTCCAGTATGTTTGGCTCAGGATCTCCAAAATCCATCAGTTTTGTTGCCTCTGATGCCCTCCATACATGGGGTTCCATTCTACCCTCACACAGTTCTTTGGCTATATGCACACGCAAGTTACCAGACATCGGACGCTTGGAACATCCAGTGTGCAGGAAGTCATCTTTGTTTTTAATTGAACAATTGAGCACCATTGGGCTGTTCATTTAAGGCTCTCTGTCACATTTTATGTGAATGTGGCCATGACATTCCTTACAGTTGCCTCTGATTTCTAGGAATTTCTCTGTTACTGATGGATAGACCTCGGCTCTTTTAAAAACAAATGTCCAGGGGCTTCTCACTTCTTCCCAAATGTGATGATTTATCATGTGTCCAGATGCCAGGCTTCAAAATTGTGTATTCCCTTTTGTGTGTTTTAGAGAACTTGTTTTTGTATTGAACTGTTTCGGGCATGAATTCAATCCATGTCTGAAATGGAAGTTGAAGACCAAAAGTCCAGCAATCTTTTGGTCTTGGGGAAAGGGTCCCTGGCTCAAAATCAGTGTCATCACGACTGCCACTTGTTTCATGATCACTTTCATAATCAAACACTAAAGCAGTCCAAACGCTGTGTCTGTTCAATTTAACAAAAAGTATATAGAGCCTTTGCAGTGATCTTGTTTATAGCTGCTCACTAAGCTCTGTCCAGATGCTCTGATTAGGAGTAGCTATGTTGCCATTCTGGACTATGGCCTCTTTTGATGAACAGAGGACTGTGAAAATTTAATCCCTGTCGACCGCTGCTTTCTTGGGCATCTGACATAAGCAGAACATAATTACCCACTGAAATAATCCTGATGCAAAAAAGGTCATACACTGTAAACTTGTTTTCATGTACTACTGTATTTTCCAGAATACAAGGAAAATATAGTAATAATATATAAGGATATTATATCTTATATTAGGACCAATATGTTAATGTTGACCCTAAGATGCAAATGTGCAACATATTCAAAAAAAACTAACATGGGTACCATGTGTAGCTGTAATTAGCATTTCATAGCTCCATTAGCCATATTAGTATTAAAAATGAGTTTTCTGTTCAATAAACATTGACAATCTTAGCTCTTTCAATGTTGTACCATTATGATTAAAGTTAACTAATAATATTCTAACTGACGGTGTTAAATTGTACTTACACTGGCCAGAATTGTTATTTAGTAGCTGTGTCGACTTTTCCTATACTAACACTAATTTCCACTAGAGCACTGTGAACAGAAGTGTCACTGACACCTAGTGGTGGAAGTGAAGATTATTCTCCTTGTAAATAAATAAAAAGTTAAATCATGAGAGACCAGTGAATGAAGTAAAGATTATTGTTTATTGAACAAATTATATGATTTCTCTTGAAAAAGCCTTCGGCAGTTTACTCTAAAAGTGTGCTCACACCGAGGAGATTTGTGCCTATAATTCAATGCCTAATATTTTATAAACGGGATCAGCACAAACAATTTAAACTATTTGGGGTTAATTTGGAGAGGGGGGACCCCAGAATGACCTATAAATATTCTTTTAATATCTCCTGAACCGAAGCAGCACAAACGATCGATACTATTTTTCTGATGTATTGCGTTGGGGGGGATTGCGGGGGGTGTTGGACTTCATGCAGGTCTTTAGCTATACACTTAGTACAATCTTATACAAATGTGCAGGTCATGCACTTTTTAGACGGTCCCTTACTGACTCAGTCACTATAAAGTGCTGATGACCTGAACGTTTCACAAAGAGTGGCTTCCGTGGGCTTTAATGGGAGAAAATATATATTCAGTTGTACTGGTTCGATATCCTCTCAATACACATTATGTCCTTTTTGTGTGTTTATTTCTTGAGAAATAGAAGAGAGAAGCTAGAATGTGCAGCGAATGTCCAGCGAATGTCCGACAGCACCCTCCTATCTCAACTCTCTCCTGAAGACCTACGTTCCCTCTCGCAATCTGCGATCGACTAGCGACCAACATTTAGTAATTCACACTCAGCATGGCGTAAGGTCCCTTCCCAGAACCTTCACGCTCACCGTTCCCCAGTGGTGGAATGCTCTTCCGATCTCAATCCGGACTGCAGAATCTCTCACCATCTTCAAAAAACAGCTAAAGACCCACCTCTTCCGTGAACACCTAACCAACTCCTAGAGAGAGAAGAAAAAAAAAAAAAAAAAAAAAACACCCACACACAACGCACTTACACCTCTACTCTGTGCACTTTGCTTCCTCTGGTATTCAATTAATGGATCTTGTATAGTAGCACTACTTGTATTGTTCTCTGCTTGATATATCGCTTTGCTTATTTGTAAGTCGCTTTAAGCCAAGTGAATAAATGTAATGTACATGATATAAACCCAATTTAAACGCGGTGCGCGGATTACAAACCCGAAAGCACTGATTACACACGGCTGTTTTTTATTTTCTTTTTCTCACCTGACACTAGGGGGCTCCATATACGGCTGTTATGGCGCAGAAAAAAAGGCTCTTAATTGCTGCGTATTTGGGAAAAGACTGTTTGTAATAAGCTGCAACACATTTGAAAATGTTTCGTTGCGATGCAGTGTGCAGTACAGAACAGATTCCCTCAGAGTTCCACTGTTAAACTACAAAACCTGCAAGTGTACATTTTAATACATATTCAACACTTACTCCCACTGAACGCAGCCAATAACCAATAGGAGATCTCGTTTAAACAAGATCTCCTCGCCTCGCTACATCACGACACACTGTTGCATTACAAATGTTTCTAATAAAAAAGAGCGAATTGGTTAATTTCCAATGTGTAAGGTTATATATTAAAAGGATAAAACGTTCTCTCTAGACAGCCAAAGGGTCCATGTAATGTTATACTATGATAAATATAAATGGTATAAATAAATGTTTTCAAATAACAAAAACAATTATTGAACTTTAACTTTACAGAATGTGTTTATTTGTGCTTACCAATCAGATTTTGTGTGAAATGTTGTTTTTCTTTCCTCAGCTCGGCGTGCTCTGTGCGTTGCTTGTTTGTTCCAGAAAAGTTGCCAGATCAAGCGTAATGCGCCGGCGCACGTGATGCAACGTCTTGTGCGCTGTTTGGACAAGACAAAAGGCAATAACTTTAAAACATAAAATGCTCGTTAAAAATATGATTTCTTTACATTATGCAGCGTCGTGGCGCATAGACAACTGAAAAACCAATACAAAAATAAAATAAAGACTGAACTTCAAAACATTAAATTCTGCTTTTTAACATATTAATTTATTAATATGATGCAATGCCATATACATGCAATACGATGCATATGGCCAATAAAATAAAGACTGGACTTTAAAACATTGCATTTTATATAAATAATAATAATAATAATTCCATAACACTGCATTACTTTTTATTTGTAAAGACATTGGAGTCATCACTTATAATAACAAATCATTATTTATAATCATGAACACTCCAAGTTAAGTCCTCTCTGACTCTAAAGTATGTCTGTTTATAAAACACTACATGAGTGAAGTTTTGAGGTTTAAATAGGCCTCGGAGCGATTTCTGTCTTTAAATGGGTGTTCTTACCTTTGTTATTTTAGCCCTTTCTTCCGGTATATTAGTTCCGACTTCCGGTATTTTAGCCGTGGAAAACACTGAACATCGTGAAAAATAATCATTCTAATATTAGATCTCCGGTTCTGTTACTGTAACGTGTCTTAATCTAACCAGGGTGTTTTTTCCGCCAGGGTACCGTCAAATAGCCTGCATCTTTTGATCTAAGTAGGCTTAAATATTGTGGCGTGAGACCGTTTAGTGCTTTATAGGTTAATAAAAGTACTTTGTAGTTAATGCGAGATTTTACTGGGAGCCAATGCAGCGTGAATAAGATCGGGGTGATATGGTCGTATTTTCTATTTCTAGTTAGGTCTCTAGCAGCAGCATTCTGGACTAACTGGAGCTTATTTATATTCTTACTGGAACATCCAGACAGTAAGGCATTACAGTAATCTAATCTAATCTAACGATTGCATGAACCAGTATTTCCGCATCATGTAGTGATTGTCACGGTTCTCCCGGAGCAACAGCGAGCGCTGTTGCGCATGCGCAGACTTCTTCCGTGGTGACGTCATATCTTCGTCCCGTCGGGTCAAAGGGTCATGTGTGTTTTGGAAGTGCGCACAGCTGTTAGTGGTTGCTGGCTAATTAAGTTCAGGACTATATATACCGTGAACCGTGCTCTACACGGCGTGGTTCGACTAAAGCGACTAACAGATATATTATGTAACTGAATCTCGAGAGGGCTTGAGTGCGAACGTTGTAATCCTGGTTTCTTGTCACGTTTTTGCCATAGTCTTAGTATTAGCATTAGCAATAGCCGAGTGAGCGTAGCTTAGCTCAATGTTTTGCTCCTAGTGTTTTTTTTTGCATTCCTCACTGTTAGTAAACTGCACCGTTCTCTACTGCGTTTGCATCCTGCCTGCTTCCTTCGCCTCGCGGCACGTTACAGATCGAATCGCCTCCAACATGGATGAAGCACGAGAACGGGGGAGACGCCGAACACGAAACTGCATGCTAAGACTTTCGAGCACATGCCTGCGTGGTATGATGGCCTGGGTTACCCGGATTATTTCGCGATGGAATGTCAGCAATATTTCACCAGCCTGTGTGACCCAAAACCAACAGAAGGCACAACAGATAGTGGCTGAGAGACCCGGGGTGCTGGAGGATATTCAGTTGTTTTTTGAGCAGTTTTTTGAGGAATTCGGAGAACCAGGGCAAAAGTATGACCTGGATAAAGTGCTGAAGGAAGGTAATGAGAGGACTCATGCAAAGCCTCTTCCCCACATGTACTATGAACGGGCGAAACAGAGAGGGGAGAAGGGCAGAGAAAGCTACAGTCAAAGTTCCAGTCACAGCCACGCCACATCTCCTGTCCATGCCACGTCTCCGGTCCAAATCACGTCTCCTGTCCAAGTCACGTCTCAGGTCAAAACTACTCAAGAATGCTCGTCGGTGGAGCAACTATTATGGGACACCCTGGTTTTGTTGGAAGAAGAGGTACTCCGGAAATGAGTCTTGATGACAATGAGGGCACAACTAGAGGAAAAGGTGAACCAAATGCAGCTAGACCTGGAGGGGTTACACAGCACTCTGTCTGAGCGGGAGGCTCAACTCACCCAAACCAGAATGGTTCAAGATGAGGCACTGAACTGACTGAAGAAATTAAGTGCCAAAATGCTGGAACTAGAAAGCTCGGATAAATCAAAGCCTCAAGCCCACGAGGTCCAAGTACAGACCCAGCCTCACACTCACGAGGTCCAAGTCCAGACCCAGCCTCATGCCCACGAGGTCCAAGTCCAGACCCAGCCTCACGCCCACGACGTCCAAGTCCAGACCTAGTCTCAAGCTCATGATGTCCAAGTCCAGGCCCAGTCTCAAGCTCATGACGTCCAAGTCCAGACCCAGTCTCAAGCCCACATCCCTGTCACATCCCTGTCACGTCCCAGCTCCACATCCTTGTCACGTCCCAGGTCCACATACCTGTCACGTCCCAGGTCCCTGTCACAGCCCCGGCTCAGGTCCATGTCACAGCCCTGGGTCACGTCCCCGACATCAGCGCCATGTCCCAAGCCATGCATCTAGTCCACGCCATGTCACAAGCCATGTCTCTAGCCCAAGCCATGTCTCTAGTCCACGTCATGGTGCAAGCCATGTCTCTTGTTCACGCAAGGCCAAGCTAGGTCCCAAGTCCAAACCCAAGCTATGTCTCTGGTCACGCCTCGGGCCCCCGACCCGGCCATGGCCCAGACTCAGGTCCCAGCCAAGTCTCAAGTCCAGGTGAAGGCTATCCCAGAGATTCTTTTGGGGGGGGGGGGCAATGAGGACAGCAGGGCTCCAGCCTGAGGCCTCGTGGGGGAGGTCAAGGTCTGCCAGCCATGGAAATTGTCTTGCTGCCCTGCACAGCCAAGGAAACTGTCCTGCCTCCCTGTTCAGCTGAGGACGCCACTCAGCAGCCCTGCTCTGTTGAGGACGTCACTCAGCCTCCCTGCTCTGCTGAGGACGCCGCTAAGCCTGTCTGCCCGGCTGTAGACTTTGTTCAACTCCCCTGCTCCAAGAACACTGTGCAGTTTCTTCCTGGCACTGTATGGGACATTCGGCCCAGGGGCCCGGGGCCGTCAATGAAAGGAGAGGACTCCTGGCACTCGGGAATTGCCTTTGGGGAGGGGTTCTGTCACAGTTCTTCCCGGAGCAACAGCGGAGTTGCTGCGCTTTGCGGACTTCTTCCTTGGTGACGTCCATGTCTTCGTCCCGTAGTAGCATGGTCATGTGTGTTTTGGAAGTGCGCACAACTGTTAGCGGTTGCGGGCTAATTAAGTTCAGGACTATATATACCGTGAGCTGTGCTCTACACGGCGTGATTCGACTAAAGCGACTGACGGACATATTTTGTAACTGAATCTCGAGAGGGCTCGAGTGCGACCATAGTAATCCTGGTTTCTTGTCACGTTTTTGCCATAGTCTTAGGATTAGCATTAGCAATAGCCGAGTGAGCGTAGCTTAGCTCAGTGTTTTGTTCCTAGTGTTTTTGTTTGCATTCCTCACTGTTAATAAACTGCACCGTTCTCTACTGCGTTTGCATCCTGCCTGCTTCCTTCGCCTCGCGGCACGTTACAGTGATATGCTTCTTATCTTAGAAATATTTCTCAGATGAAAGAAAGCTATCCTAGTAGTATTATCTACATGAGCATCAAACGAGTCTGTGGGTCTAACGCAGAGTCTGTGGGTCTAACGCAGAGTCTGTGGGTCTAACGTAGCGTCTGTGGATCTAACGTAGCGTCTGTGGGTTTAACGTAGCGTCTGTGGGTCTAACGTAGCCTCTGTGGATCTAACGTAGCATCTGTAGATAGAACACAGAGTCTGTGGATCTAACGTAGGGTCTATGGATCTAGCGCAGAGTCTGTGGGTCTAACGCAGAGTCTGTGGGTCTAACGCAGCGTCTGTGGGTCTAACGCAGCGTCTGTGGGTCTAACGCAGCGTCTGTGGGTCTCACGTAGCGTCTGTGGGTCTCACGTAGCGTCTGTGGATCTCACGTAGCATCTGTGGATATAACGCAGCGTCTGTGGGTCTAACGCAGCGTCTGTGGATCTAAGGCAGAGTCTGTGGATCTAAGGCAGAGTCTGTGGATCTAAGGCAGAGTCTGTGGAGCTAATGTAGCGTCTGTGGATCTAATGCAGAGTCTGTGGATCTTTCCTTCATGTTCACAATCTGACAAAAGGTCAGGAGTTGTTTAATCCAGAAAAGATTCCAATCCAATAAATGATTGACTGGTAGAAGCCAACTGTGTCTTCTTTCAGCCGATCTCTTTCATCTTTCATCAAACTTGGAGTTTTCACAGCACAGGCAGTGAATACTTATGCAAACATCAGTTTCATTTATTTATTTATTTATTAAATCTGCAGAATAATACATTTAGCTTTTTTAAAATATACATTTACTTTAAGAACATGTTGGTTTGCGATAATAAAATACTGTCTGGAACAATCTGTAAGTGTTATTTGTAATACAGACAAATTTTATGACTGAGTTGAAGAAGTAGAAAGGTTGAATACTTTTGCATGGAACGGTAAATGTCTGTATCTTGTCATAACTTTCATGCCATTTATCAGTAAGTTATGTTTTGTTTTGTCCTGTACAGAAGAACTTCACAGCACTCCAGTTGAAAAATGGACAGAGGACATGGTGAGCGTGTGGTTGGCTTCAATAGGAGTGAAGGAAAATTTCATTAAAACTCTTCATGAACAGGAAGTAGATGGCCAAGTCCTTCTTAAAATCATAGAGCATTTTCTGAAAAAGGAGACTGGAATAAAAGCTGGTCCTGCACATCTGATAATAGAGAGTAGAAATGAGTTGGTGAAAAAAGTTCAGAAGCAGCAGAATCCCCAGGAAGAAGATCAGATGAAACAAAATGCTGTGACTATAACAAGAAAGAGAGATTCAAAGCCACGACCTTTTGGTAAACCGGGCATCGACCCCACATATGTAAAGCATGGTTTTCTTCCACCTGAAACAGGGGTCATTGACCTTATAACTCCATGTCATGAGTACAAGTCATTCTGTACAGCCGTGACTTTAGATCGCCAAAGACTTCAAGCCAAGCTGGCATACAAAGTCTTTAAATTTGCCTCAGGCTGCATGAACATGAGATAAAATGGCACGATACACTTTGGTGTAATGGACAGCAGAGACGGTTCCAGTCTTGTACACGGTGAAATCATTGACATTCCCATTGGAGAAAAAGACATGTACACTGATGCACCGAATTTCATTGAAAAGTGTTTTATAAATGACAGTGAGCTTGTACGGCAGTGTATAAGACCACCCGAGTTCATTCTGGTAATTGAATCCAGCAGGAAAGAACAACACTACGTGGTTGAATTTATGTCGAACCTTCAGTAAACTTGGTGAGAAATATGATGTTCTCCGTCACCTTGAAAAAATTCAGGGAGGAGTACAATAAAACTGTTCTGGAAAAGCCAACAATATATCTCAGAGTTGGTGCCAAAACAGAACCAGTTGATGATATAAATAGATTTTACAGAGAGGTTCCCAGCAGAGATGCTCAAAGAGAGACAGTAGAGAAAACACAGAGATTCACAACTCCATAACCCTGCAAAGAAACGGATAGAAAAGGAGAAATGGTACATACTCGTGACGAACTGGTTTTCAGAGGAAGATCTTCAGCACATAGATTTCTTGTTGAAGATGAAGTTATTCTGTCTGTTTGACTTTGACCCAGATTCCATGGTGTCAGGATTATGCCATGAATTTGATAAACACCATAAAGTGAACCTTGGTTTCATACAAAACTACAAAAATCCCAGTGACAAGAGCACCAGAGAGTGTGAGATTCATCTGCATTTGTTTGAACAAACAAGTTGGATATTTTGTAATGGACGAAATTATTTGAATGAGACTCCATGTGATAAATACACATGGTGTAGAACAAAGTGGACTTACCTAAACAATTGTGTATCATTGATCTGCAATGATATCCTGCCCAAGGGAACCTTCATGGTGATCTTCCTCCTCACATCGCCTGTTGAGACACCTCTACTGATGACATTCGATCAGTTTTTCTGTGGCATGCAAGGTCACGAAGACATTATATGCATCTCAGAATCAGAAGGGAACTTTCAGAAATGGCAAGCATCTGCTCTCTGAGTATTCTGTGATGAGGAAACAGTGGACAATTCCAGTGTAGTAAGCTTGAAAATGAGTCACATCAACGCAACTCTTCAGCAAATCCAGAACCCCAGTACTCATAAGAACAAACTCTTACCAGTGTCCATCAAAGCAAAATGCCATCTTCTCACACGTGATGAGGAAACAATGTGCTCCTTGAAGATTTTAGCTGTGAATCAGTGTGAAGACAGGGAAGAGGAAAGTAAGGAAAAGAAAGAAGAAATAGAGACTTTTATCGAGGAGGAAAAGTGACATGGGAGAACTTCTCGCAGAAGTTAGGGAAGTTGGAGATTCAAAGAGATGCCTATCATGAGGTGATTAATCTTCTGGAGGAATCATCAATAAACAGCCTAAAGGTAAATTAGAAATTCATGAAGTCATAGTGTATTGTTGTCTGTGTGGAAGGGAGTCAGTGATATCAGAAACGCGTATATTACATTTAGAGAAGTATTACATGGAGCGATTTCTTATAAGAAGTTTGGGGAACTTCGCAGCTTTGCGATGGCAGAGAGATTGGTGTTTCTTAGATCAAAGCTTCAAAACTAAGACGGTTAACACACAGCCATTAATGTCTAAACCGCTGGCAACAAAAGTGAGTTTACAGGGGCAGAAACATCAGCACTCGGAGACGCTCCTCTCTACAACGACGTCATGCTGCCCTCCACCAGCGTCCTGTCGCCTCAGTCGCCACCCACCGAACCACCATGTGTCACCCTGCCCCGCCTGGAGGACTTCCACTTCCCATCATCCTCTGCTCCGGTCGCAGTTCCACTCGGGTGAGAACGGCCAGCGCCGAGACTCTGACGGTTACGTTACCCAGCGTCCTTTCCTGGTTGATCATCGAGTTGTCTTGTTTTTTTCAGGCGGTAGAGGATCTGGAGTTGGAGATGTTGGCTCCCTACATCTCCATGGACAATGATTATCATCTCCACACGCGCACACTTGCGTAGAGGGTCCAGAGGATCTCGGTTCGGCCCAGAAAAACAGCAGAACACACACAAATCCCAGCGATACACAACACAGGTAAGAGCAACACAACATTCACACCTCAACATCACAGTAACGTTGCAACATTAATAGTGTTTCAGTGACTCTCTTTCTCGCTATCTTGGAGAACAGCCGGATGATGATCTGTCTTCCGTGAGATTTTTCGGCCGAGCCAAAAGAGAGAACTAGAAACACTTTCCATCTCGTGCCACAGGGCAGTTATGTGTGTGAACCATTTATCATGCTACAATAATGATTAAAAATCAACAGCAGAGGTTTTATTTCCCAGGATTCAGTGTTTCATGTGATAACGGACTCACCTCAGGTCAAGAGGTCAAAGGTCACATGTCAGAGACTCTGACTGTACTGCTGCTCACCTCTGAGTTCTGATTTTGAAAACGGTGGATCCGATAGTATAAACACAAACGGCGCTGATAAAAGTCATCATTCCCTTACATTACATTTGAGTATTTTGATATTAAGGTGTTTAATCTTGGTTTAGAATCTTTAAATGCAGCATCTTCAGGTTCCATCAGCCGCAAACCGGTGAATTATTTTAATACATATCGGTGTTTAAGCAACACTCCGCTTCAGACGCACAACTATACATACAGCTGACAAATTACCAGCAGCTTGTGCTTTATAATTTAAAGTGAACATGTCTGTACGAACTGTTGAGTTACAGCAGTGTGTCTAATTTTCTGTTATCTGTCTGTGATCAGATTTAAGTGTCTGATATTTTTTTTTTATATATATATATATATATATATATGAATGAATTCACTAAATGTGAATTTTATGCTAACATTATGTATTTTAGTTAGTGTGTGTGTGAGTCTTATTATATTTGTGAGTGTATTAATGTAAAGCGACTGTATGAAAAATCATCACATAGTAATTCTCATGTTATTCACTCCATTCAAGTGTAAATCATGAACGCTGACATGTTTTTGTGTCCTGTGGGAATATCGCCATGGGCTGTTTCCATAATCTAAACCTGACAATAAACGGATTTTATTGAACAAAAAAGTTATTTAGCAAAGGAAAACACCGATCATGGATGCAGGAGTCTCCAGTGTCCAAAGTCTTCAGGACACGGTATGGAATTTTAAAAGCCGTTGAATTCTCAGTAACGAACTTTTGAATTCACAACATTGAAATACTGTACATTACTTTCTATATTCATAACTGTTTTTGTTTTTATTAACCTTCTTGAAATTCAAAAGTAGTTTTATTATAGTGATTCAAATTAAAGAAATAAACATCTAAGTTCAATAAACTGTTTTAAGACAGAGCGCTGAACTCGCACTCCTCAACAATCCCGCTTCTGCTGGAATATTTTCTAAAGGGATATTGGTTAGTTCTGCATCCCAACATACAAGTAAATACTGTAAAAACAGATTAAAGCTGATAATTATACTACCTAAACTTTAGGGGGAAAAAATTACCTGAGAGAACTGCGTTGAACAGGTCTTACAAGATTTTATCAATTGCATAGCCTAATAACCAGACGTCCTCCAGCAGGTGGCACCAGAGCTTCAGTGAATCTCCAGAACAGAACCATGACCCTATTACAACACTGGGCCTGTGCACATTTATATCCTCAGAAGCCCAAGGCTCCAGTCTAGTTCACGCGCGGCGGTCTGGTGTTAAAAGAAGAGATGTCTTCACGAGCTCCGAATCCATCACGAAGTCATCCGGTATCCGCAGTACAGGTCTAGCAGGTGCACTGTAGGCAGGTGTGCCAGGGTCACGTTATTTATTTACGCCTAGTTTAAGGACGTAGTTGTGCGTAGTTTAAAAGTAATCCACAGCTGCAAAGATATTTGTTTTAAACCAAATACATGGAATTATTTCTGTTCTAACAACAAATGATTAGGAGAGGGGGAAGTGGGATTACGGATCGGTACCAGGTACCGCAGTGTGCACCAGCAATTTAAATGTTTAGGCTGGTTTTGAGAGAATTCTGCTGAGCAACCCAGACTCAGTTACCTGGATGCTAAACTAGTGAAAAATTGCAAATTGAATTCGACGGATTGTTGTTTTTCTGTGTGATCTCTAAAGCCAAATTAACAATTTTTGAACGCTGAAAATATTTGAATATAGATATATCGTGAATATAGATTTATTTTTTTTATTCAAAAAAAAATATTAAAAAAATTTGTTCATTACCAAATAATATAATTTGGTGATATGAAATGTAAAGTTTTGTGAAATTCTAATCTCGTGATTTGAGGTTTTTACATTTTGGGATTTCTCTTCAACATGACAAGCAGCAATTTATTTATGATTTATTATCTTGGGGGGGTGAGCTGCTGAGGGAAGCACTGTTTATAGCTGCTGTAACTTGAACGGATGCCCCACAGCATTAAATGTAACTATAAACGTATAAAAATTATATACATCGTGTGTCGTCCTTCAGTTTTTTTTATGGTAATCGTTGGTAATTTGCTGCGAACTAAGAGGAATAAAACACTTGGGGATGTGCTGTGATAGGAACGTTGCCTGGTATGTCCATGATTTATTCTTCACATATCAAGAAAACACAAGTTTTCATTTATTTAAGTGCAAGCAGCAGTTTGGGGGAAACTACATAAGGATCACAGTCTGTTTCATGCCTGAAAGAAAGAAAGAAAGAGAGAGAGAGAGAGAGAGAGAGAGAGAGAGAGAGAGTGAGTGTATACACACACCCACACACAAATACTCACTCATAAGGTCCAATTTAGTTGATTGCTTCATATCTGTGTGTGTGTATGTGATTGTGCCCTGTGATGGACTGGCACCTCGTCCAGGGTGTACCCCACCTTGTGCCCGATGCTCCCTGGGATAGGCTCCAGGTTCTTCCGTGACCCTGAAAAGGATAAGCGGTAGAAGATGGATGGATGGATGTGTGTGTGCATACGTACATACATATATTAACAGCCCAAACACATCCACACACAAAACCTGTCACTTTTTCCAGATTGGGATAACTAGTGCTTTTCGTGTATAAGAACCAAGCGTGCGTGTGCGCACACAAATAAACAAAAATGTTATTAATGGTTGCTCTTAAAAGATATATATATATATTTAAAAGTTTAACAAACTGTGAATAGTCAGATTGTTGTTGATACAAATTACATTAGCAGTTAAAAATACCTTTAAATTCAGCAAGAAGAAGAAAGAAAACATTTCAAGAAATCTGGAACTGATGGAAATTACTCAGGAATTGGACCTAAAGTCTTACTGAATCACGGGTTGGGGCTGCTTCTGTGGATCTGAATATTTTAGACCAAAGCCTGGACGCCTTCCCAGAGGTTCAGAGTTGAGATGAAACTTCCAGTGAGATTCACTTCAACACAGAAATCAGTGTTTTATAATGAATATCATTTCATGGTTGTGTTGAAATGAAGCTATATATATATATATAAATATATATTCTGGCTTCTGTCAGATTTAGTTTGTGACTCCTTGATGTCTCCTTATATTAAGTGCAGCAGTATGTGGTATAAAGTGAAATATTAACCTTGTGAGGAAGTCTGTAAAGGTTCAGTAAGAGGACCATGATTTGGATCCAGACTCAGGTGTGTGAGAATTGTGTTACAAATTTCTGTTGTGTGATTTTTTTAGAAGTAATCTCTCTCTGTATAGGTGGAGGTGTGTAGCTAAAGATAAAATCCACTAAAGCAGCAATAAGAATTGCTGGCTCAGTGGGCTAAAGGTCTCGCACCAACCACTGTGTTGAATCTTCCTCTGGGCAGTAAGAGTTTGACTCTAAATCCAAAAATAGAGAGAAAGTCCAGTTAGTGGAACAGTGTTTGTGTTGTAGTTTGTGAAGTTTCTAACCCTGTTTTTGGCAGGTTTTAGAACAAACTGTGATGTTGCATTGTGAAGTGTTTCATGAAGTTCAAAAAACACACACTCTCACGCAGGTGTTACTTCTGTTCCTTTTTGGTGTAGTGGTTTGTGTCAGTACTTGGGTTCCCGAAGGTTTGGGTTCTGTTCTGCCTTTTGGCTTGTTTAAGACTAAAAATTTCACTGTCAAGAGGTGATTTATAATGATAAAAGTCCAACAATCTGATCTGTTCCTGGCCATCTGTGGTGTAGTGGTTACATTTCATAGAGTTGTGGTGGTTGCACAGGTTCTAACCCGCCTCTTGGCAGGAGCAGCACTTTTAAGAAGTGAAGCAGTATGAAGGTGTGATGGAAGTATATATAGCTCAACTGGTTGAGTGCTTGCTTCTGTGGATCAGAAGATGCTTGGATCAAACCCCAACAAGAATCTAGGGGATTGGTGTACAATCGGTGTGGTGGTTGCAGGTGGAGTTTCAGGAGGAGTTGGGGATGGGTGTAGGAAGGGTACAGTGGAGTCTCAGGAAGGGGGGGGTACATGTCTTGAATACAGAGAGTGTGAAAGGGGAGGGATGTGTGAGCGCAGGATGTGTTGGAGCATTGTCAAGTTAGCTGAGGAGGAGCAGAGGTGGGAGAATGCACACCCTTCAGTACAGGCTAGGTGTGTGCACTCAACGGTGGGAAGCAGAAATCCAAGGGAAGGGAGCAGTGGGGTGGTAGAGTCTCAGGTGTAAGCTTGTGCACATTCTGGAAAGAAGGTTGTACATTCATTTTGTAAAATTCCCCCCTCTGCTCATCCTCAGTTAACTTGACAATCCTCCAATACATCCAGAGCTCACACCCAATCATCTACACCATCACACAACCCTCAATCCTGTTCCTCTACCTCTCTCCAAACCTACAACTGCTAGAGTGTCTTCAGATTCACAGAAGCAAGCACTCAACCAGTTGAGCTATAGAGTCTCTTACCTAGTTGTGCTTCCATCACACCTTCATACTGCTTCACACTGCTTTTATTCTTAAAAGTGCTGCTCCTGCCAAGAGGAGGGTTAGAACCTGAAAAAACAAAAAAAAACAAAAAACAACTACCCTAAGGGACAGAAACTATATACGTGTGTTGGACTTTTGTCATGATAAATCACTTCATAAAGAAGCAGCAATTTTGAGCCTTAAACCAATCAAAAGGTGGAGAGAACCCTACACCTTCTTCGTTGCATTCGCCACGAAAGTGGCGGCAATCCATGTAGCTCCGTTTTTTTTTTTTGTTTAATTTTTTCTTTACTTCATACACTTAGGAGTTTTAAGATTACACACTTTCAGGAGTGTTTTTATTATTTATCTTATGGATATGGATCTGTTATAAAAACGCTCTGGTGGCAGCAAACTTGTGCATACAAGGAATCAGCTGCTCGCACTTACGGAAGAGTGCTGGTGATGTGCACGTTAGCATTCCTGAGGAATTATGGTGCTTTTGGGGCTGTAGAGCAGGACTTAAAGTGAGGACTAAACGACAGGAGCGAGACCATTTATTCAAGCGGAAATTCAAGCCTGCAATTCCATCGATGGTGATGGGGAACGTGAATTCACTTACAAATGAGCTGGAGGCCCTGGAAAGAACTCTGAAGTTGTATAGGGAACGTAGCCTGATATGCCTTACGGAGATGTGGCTAACTTGCTGCATCCCCAATGCTAATGTTGAGCTGCCTGGCTTTAGTGTGGCTCATCTGGACAGAGACATTAAACTTTCTGGAAAAAAGAAGGGAGGTGGATTGGTGATGTACATAAACAACAGATGGTGCAACCCCGGCCATGTTACTATTAAAGAGACTATGTGTTGTAAGGATGTGGAGTTGATGGCGGTTAGTCTTCGACCATACTACATGCCAAGGGAGTTTTCGCATGCCATTGTTGTCTGTGTTTACGTTCCGCCACGAGCCCTACCGGACACGGCGTGTGACGTCATTCACTCTACAATTGCAAGGCTCCAAACTCAACATACAGATGCTTTTTTTGCGACCTCTGGCGACTTCAACCACATAACACTGGATTCTACCCTCACTAATTTCTACCAGTTTGATGATTGCCCAACCAGGAAGAACAGGACAATAGACCTCATGTATGCAAACATGAGGGATGGATACAGTGCCAACCCCCTTCCTCCACTGGGAAAGTCAGACCACAACCTCATTTATCCATTGTACAAACCAAAAGTACAAAGGCTACTGGTTGTCACTCGCACCTACAGGAAGTGGAGTGAGGCTTTGAGAGATTGTTTTGAGTCCACTGACTGGAGCGTGCTACAAAATGGATAGGATTTAGAGGAGGTCACACATTGTACAACTGACTACCTGAATTTCTGTATGGACATAGTTGTTCCCACAAGAACTGTACGCTGCTTTCCAAACAACAAACCGTGGATAACCAGCGATGTCAAGACCATTCTAAATAGGAAAAAGATGGTGTTCAGAGAGGGGGATCATGCAGAGCTGAGGCGCGTACAGGGGGAACTCAAAGCCAAGCTGAAAGAGGCTAAAGAGGAATACAGAAAGAAGGTGGAACAGAAGTTGCAGGAGAACAATGTGAAGGAGGTCTGGGATGGAATGAAGACCATCACTGGACTGAGGAAGAGTGGTAGCTCTGTGGAGGGAGACCAGGATAGGGCAAATCAGTTGAACCACTTTTACAATAGGTTCGACTGCCCTGTTCCAGCTCCAATGGCAGTGGACTGTCCACTACCCTCTGCTGATTTAGACACTGTTCGTGCTTGTTCGCCTGTTCAACTCACACCTCCCCTCTCACTTTCGGTGCACTACGTACCCCCACCATTAAAGGCACATGTATTCCACCCTCACAAGGTGACAATGAATGTGACTACATCGACGTTGGTCACTAGTCACCAGTCTTCAGACACCAGACACGCCCTGCAGGCGCACCCAACCTGTCCACGAGTGTGTCTGTGTTCGCCACTTGATCCAACACGAGCTCAAAGTCCCTCTGCTTACTTGAAAGTCCATCTGTCAGTTGTGACATGCATGCCTGCAGCTCTAGCTTCTCTTCTTGGAGGGATGCTATCAGGGAGTGACCACTGGTTACCTCCTCATGTAGGGTGTCTCTGTCCTGCAGTACCTGCTTCAGACGGTGATCAGCTTCAGACGGTGATCAGCTGCAGACAGACCCCTCATCAGTTGTTCCCTTTCAGCTGTCAGACCTTTGACTGTGCGTTCTTTCTCATTGGAGCTGCTCAATGCTGCATCTCTCGCCCCTCGGAGTTTCTCCATCTCGCGCATCTGATCTCCGAGCTGAGTCTTGGCCTGTTTTAGCGGTCCACGTGTTTGTTCATGAGCTTCTACCTTGAGGATGAATTGTGCTTCTTGCTCAGAAAGTTGCATCTCCAGCTTTTCCTGTGCTGCTTCCGCTTGTGCTCTTAACTTTCGTTCATCTTTGAGCTCCGCCTCCATCTTACATGCTTGGTCCAGCTTTTCATCCTTTTCGGCCGTTATGACTTGTAGGCAGTGGAACCGCTTCTCCACACTTTTTCGTCTCTCTCTCTCCTCCTTCAGTTGCTCACTCAGCTGTTTGTGCTCTTCATCTAGCTGACACAGCAGGGAATCGGCAACTCGTTTACGGAGAGTCTCCTCGCGCAGCGACACCTGTGCTGTCTGCAGCTGTGCCTCGGCTTCAGACGGTGGCATAAACTCTCCAGTTCTAGCTGCATCTAGCACATTTTGTCAGTCCATTCCCTTCTCTGCTTGCCATCATCCTTCCTCCTTGGCGTGGCAGTGACTGGACTCGGAGTCGTGGCTGTGATCCGAGTTTTTGTGCGAGCTGGAGATGTGGCAGGGACTGGAGACGTGACGAGGAAGGGAGAAGTGATGAGGACTGGAGAGGTGGTAGGGCTCGGAGAGGTGATGGGATATTGAGACTCGGCCGGCTGTGCTGTGGTGTTCGTGTTTACCTCCTTCTGATGGCTCACATGCGTAGTGCTTGTGGAAAAGAGGTCCAGCATCAGCTGGCCAAATCACATCCCCGAGCACTTTGTCCAGGTCATACTTAGTTCCACGCTCTACAAATTCCTTAAGAAATAAGTCCGTGAACTGTTGGACATTCTCCAACACTCCGGGTCTCGTTGCCGCGACTCGCTGTGCCCATGCGCGAGCCGGATCGCAAAAGCGAGAGGTGATGAACCGGATAAACTGTCCCTCAGTCGGTTTCGGTTCGCTCAGGCTGGAGAAATAAACTCTGACAGTCACGGATGAAGAACTCCAGACCGCCGTAACGACTAGAGTATCGGTCCGGCATTTCTTCCTTAAACCGCTGCGGAAATTGTACTAAATCCAGCGCGGGGATGCCGGTTGGTGAGTCGCGAGCTCGGCGTCCTTGCCGTACGTCCGCGGCTTCTCTGGTGCGGCGGTTGGATCTCTTCATGATCTGCTACGCCCTTGGCTCGGCTCGTGATTTCTGTTACGATATACGTGACCGTGGTGTAGACGGAGGCAGACTGGACACGGGCATAGGCGCAGATCGATGCTTTATTTACACGCTTTGAAGATACAGTGCACACTCTTCATTCAAAGCACCGAACGCAAAGCATAACGTTAACTCAAATTACTTCCGTATTTAACCACAACGGAAACACATATACATACATATAAACACATATGATCACGAGCCACGCGCTCGGGAAACACAGGTCCTTAAATAGAGCAGGTGATCAGCCTAACCGCTGACACCTGCTGAGAGTTCGCGGCCACGCGCGGCCTCACCGCGCTTGCTCGTGCCCGACTCAACTGCGCCACAGCGGCCCCCAGTGGCCGTGTCGTGACACAACTTGTGTTTTCCTAAAATAAACACAAGTGTAAAATACATTTAAGTGTGGCAGGGATTAACTGAGTTAATAATTACAATTAATCACAATAAAGCAGCGAACTGCAAAAATCAAAGACAGATACTGTTAATAATAATAATAATAACAATAATAATAATAATAATAATAATAATAGGCACCCTGTCCAGTGTGTACCCTGCCTTGTGCCCGATGCTCCCTGGGATAGGCTCCAGGTTTCCCCGCGACCCTGAAAAGGATAAGCGGTAGAAGATGGACGGATCGATGGATAATAATAATAGTACATCTTCGTGTAGCACTTAATCAGATAATAAATGTTCAAAATAGTAATTAATTGATCATCCTTAATGAATTGTATGGAAATCTATGAGAATTAACACAAGATATAAAAAGTATATTAAAGTACATATTGGCACCCAGGTTTAGGCTCCAGGTTTCCCTGTGACCCTGAAGAGGATAAAGCGGTATTGAAGATGGATGGATGGATTGATTAAAGTACATTTACCAAGCTCGACGGTGTGTAATGCTCTAATCAGAACCTTCACACACAAACAGTGACCTACAGAGAGTGTGAGTATATGTGAGTGTGTGTGTATGTAAGTTAAAGTGTGTGTGAGTATGTGTGAGTGAAAGTCTGTCTGTGTGTGTGTGTGTGTGTGTGTGTGTGTGTGTGTGTGTGTGTGTGTGAAAGTGCGAGTGTGTGTAAATATGTGTGTGAGTATGTGTGAGTGAAAGTCTGTGTGTTAGCCTCACCATCTGAAGTGTTGAAAATTCACTCAGAATGCTCAGGTGAAGCAATAAGCACAAGCTTTCATTGGCCAAGGCAGATCACTCACTGTGAACCTGGCTCACTCACACCAATGCTGTGTATTTGGAAACAAAGCACAGATGAACTCGGTAATAAACACTTTCCCAGCTGTGTCTGTGTGAGCCCATCGCTCATACGTCTCCACACACACGTACAATATTTACAATCGTGTCCAGTTACCTGCAGGATTAGAACACAAACAGCCACTTCCATTTCCATCCGGTGTCACTGGCTGTAGCTGACAAATCAGGCTCATTGACTTGGTTTCCATGTTGAATTTGTTATTGCTGAGGTGAACTGAAGCCCAATTCCTAATTCAGTTTACAAATGAAAAAGGTGCCGTGGAAAGTCTCTGTTCCGGGATCCATGGTCTGATCCTGAGCTCGAGACTGATTACCTAATGAGATTCATTGTTTTAGCAGAGTAGTAGTACAGTTAGTATTATACTAATTCTACTGAAATAGTTTTCAGAGACACATTTCCACTACAAGTGGGCTTTGATTAAAAAGCCGTTAGAAAACTGGAAATAAAACAACACGCATCAGAAAAACTGCAGTTTTTTATTAGCTTATAATATTTCAGTCCAAAAAGTTAAGACTAGCTTTAAAAATATGCTTAGATTTCTACAGTTCAAACAGTAAGTAGAAACAAACAATAAAGCAAGTTAGAAGTTTAACATTCTTTCGTTAACACTATAATAAACGCTTTCTAATGGCACTGAGTTAAACAGTGCAGTCCACACTCAGTGAAAACTATTCAAGTGTATTTTAAGATTTCTTCGCATGAAAACATTAGGCTTAATGGTTGTGTGTAATGTTTCTGTAAAAGACAAGCAGTAGAAATAAGGGAAGACCGCTGTGCAGGGAGAAACAGGGACCTTCGGATAATATAAACAAACGAACGTTCTACAATACTACGAGTGCACACACATCTTTCAGAGTCAGATTCCAGCAGATGGCGTCACAAGTTTAAACAGGAAGGAGGAAATGAACTTTTAAAGCTGATACAACTCACTCACTAAAACGCCAACGGTAACATTTCTAACATTTTAATTTAATATTATCTTCCAATTTTAACATAAGCTCTCCAAGATTCATATTAACCTCAAACACACACACACACACACACACACACACACACACACACACACACACACACACACGACTAAGGGCAGTAAACAGTAATAAACTAAACTAACAATATTTGGAAGGACCCTTTGTTATGTATAAATAAAATCTGTAGTCTCGGGTATACTGTGTGCAGTTTTATACATGCATAAACAAACAAGCACTTTATTAGGAACACCTGTGCATTCATCCATGAAATTATCAGCCAATCATGTGGCAGCAGTGCCGTGCTTAAAATTCGGGTCAGCAGCATCAGGTAACGTTCACATCGAACATCAGAACGGGGAAAATGTGATCTGGGTGATTTTGACAGTGGAACGATTGTTGATGCCGGATGGGCTGGTTTGAGAATTTCTACAACTGCTGATCTCCTGGGGTTTTCCACACCTGAAAAATCTGTAGGAAGTGCTTGATGCAATCATATCACCATGGACCAGAATCTCACAGGAATGTTTTCAAATCTTGTGGAACCCATGACATGAAGAATCGAGGCTGTTTTGAGAGCAAACCACGCCCTACGCAGTATTAGTATTGTGTTCCTAATGAAATGCTCTCTGTGTGTGAGAACATATATAATATATATATACACACAAACACAGAGTATATGTGCGGTGTTTCTGCTGGTTCAAGGATCTTACAATTTTATTCAGAAATTCTCTTCATTCGAAGATCAAAAATCATACAATTATAATAATTATAAAAAAATGTAAAATCTCAAAACTTACAAAATCCCTCCTGCATGGACGGATCCCGCTGAGGTCAGGATTATATACATTACACCCTGTGAGTAGTTATATCATACACTTTCTGAAGTGATGATTTATGACCCTATGTGCTGGTAATTTATGCCCCCCTGTCCTTCCCTGATTGACAGGTCGTCGGAGAGGTGGTGAGGGGGAAATAGGTTTCGGTAGGGTGAAATAGGTCTGAAAAGAAAAAATGTTTTTAATATGGGGATATGCTTGTGTTACTGTGTGGATTTATTTCGTTTGTGTAAACACAAAGTTAGAAAAGCATGATGTTTGAATGTGTACATATAGGAGTAGAATATTTATTTTGTGAAAATGATGAAAACAAATGTTGATTGCGTTTTTAAGGATCCCTGCTTACCTTTGAATAAAAAGTTTAGGAGTTAAAGCAATGTGTTTAAAAGAATAGCGCGTATCACACGACTTCTAAACAAAGATCTTTACGAGGAAAAAATGTTAAAGTGTCCTCTAAAAGAATCTCCGTAATGTTTAAACTAGGAGATAAGTATTTTCCAGAGATGTTTTCCATTCGATGTGTAAAAGCCGTATGAAGTTGAAACGAAACCCAACCTCTCACTCACTAAACCCCGCCCACACATACGTGTATTCAGACACACCTCTCTCTCTCTCTCTCTCTCTCTCTCTCTCTCTCTCTCTCTCTCTCTCTCTCTCTCTCTCTCTAAACACACCCACACGGGGTTTCAACATGGCCAGTACTTTCTGTCAAATGTCAATCACTGTGGAAGAAGTAGAGGGTTAATTTACGGCCTTCGGTCTTCTCGGTCTTCTAGGACCTCTCTAGCCCTGGTTAATTTATGATCCTTTGTTTCTTCCTGATCAAGAGATTTTGTTTTTATGACCAGGGGGGTCGTGGTGTGTTCCTATCAGTTTGTTTATGATAATGAGTGTCTGTGGGGGTGTTAATTGTTTTACAACACACCCCTACAACAGGTATACCTTATGTTTAAAAAGTAGGGTCAGTTACGCAAAAGTCTCTAAGATCTCGGTTGTGTGACAGAGCGCTGTGAAATTTTATACGAATCATCGATTCTCGTTTTAACTCGTCGCTAAAGATTTTTATTTTCTTTTGAAGAATACTTCAAAGAGTAGATGGCCGTCTATCGTAACATAAGTGTTTTGTTTTATTATTATTGTTGTTGTTATTATTATTAATAATATTACACATTGTTAAGAATGTTTTTATTTATAAACAAATTTATGGTGTTATTGTGGTGGATAAACCAGGTATCTAACGCTGCAGGTGATGCCGAAATTGTGTCTATCCCGGACATCATAGATGAACAAGGCAAGCAGTACATACATTGTTATTATTTATAAGTATTCGTTCGTTGTTACGTATGATGTATTTTGTATTTGTATAATGATTTTACTTTATTTTACACAAATGGGTCGAGCGTAGAACCCCGCCATGTCAGAGTGGAAAACCCTGTCTTGGGTATGAAATGGATAAATAGCTATATGTATGCCATGTTTAAGACTGTTTAAGATGTTTTCTCATGTGCTGTGTTCGTTTGTTTTGCTGTTCAAGGCTTGTCAAACCTTGTAAACAAGATCGGAGCACCCGAGTTCAAAAATAGTGCTGCAAGGTCTTCTGAAGATCGCGTACCAACGAGCTCCGGAAAGGACAAGCGAAAAACAGTCGCTCAGGTACACAGAGAGGATGGCGATGCGTCTAAACGTAAACGACGAAGATCTGACGCAAATGTTTTTCCAACAGAGTCAGTTGTGAAGGAACAACGTGTCACTGAACAAAACACTATAGACGATTGTTTGGAATGGAATCAGGACTTGCTGGACGCGTGGGATTCATGTGTATTTTCCACGGACCCTGAAGTAGACGTTTATGACGATCTGCCTCCAAACCAAGAAGCTTTTGTTCGCGGGAATACTGTTGTTATAGACAGTGAAAGAGACCCAGAACTTTTGACCGACCATCTGGACACTGTAGAGAGGAATCAACGTCTTCAACATCAAAGTGTTATGGAACTATTACAAAATCAAACCATCAAACATAACCATATCATGCGATCTCAGAATGACCTGGTGGATGAAATCCGTCGCATTAATTACAACCAAAACCCGATGACGGATTTGTTAAAACAACTTGTACAGTTTGTTAAAAACAAGTAACTCGGGTGAGTTGTACATTACGCGTTTATACGTGTGTGTGTGTGTGTGTGTGTGTGTGTGTGTGTTTATTTGGCGGTGGTTTATTTTTACTAGCTTTGTTTCAATGAAAAAATCTTTAAAAATGTCAAAACGGTGTGGTGAAAATTCATGTAATCTGGGAGCAGCAAATAAATTTAGAAGATGCGACGACGATGGTCTGTTTGATTTTGAACAGCGTTGTAATACAGAGACATTACAGGGTTTAATTCGGACAATGGAGGACTTGAATAGACAGCAGTCTACCACCGATACTCTTTTGGCCTTATTAAACAGCGTTCGATCAGTGGCTGAGGTTCAAACAGAACCAACGCCTAATTCGTTTTTAGACAGCGATTCAAACTCGTTGTTAGACAGAGATTCTGATTCGTCGTTAGACAACGATTCAAATTCACAGTAGGTGGGGTGGGGGTCAGACAGCTATTCGTTTAATCCATTGGATCCGAGTTTTGGGTTATCCTTAGCAGCTATTGAATCTATCGTGAGAGAGGGAGGGTCTGTTGGTGGTTATACGGTGGTACCGAGACCCCAATTTAACGGGTTAGAGATACGGCGGCATATAAACATGCGCGTGATAACAGCACCAGATCTGGCAGCTTACACGATATTTCTACAGGACTTAATGTCTGAAATAGTGTCGTTTTCCAGACTGCTGGCCGGCGATGGGGGCTTAATCAACATTACCCTGAGAGGCCCTAGTCTACCCTCTGATGTTAACGCGGTCTTGTCACCTGATAACGATTACGATTTGCACATATTCACACAACAACTTGAGAACATTATGCAAAGTAATTCTGACGTTCGGGCTGATGAATGTCTAGATCTGAACGTGTCTATAGCTCGCGGTAAACACGGTGGTGCTTATCGAAAGATACGCGATTTAGCTCATAACGAGAATTGTCAGAAACAGAATGAACCTGTTTTGCCCCAACAACATATCTAACAATCTGTGTTTTGTGATCTGTCTGGCCCATTTTCTACACCCGCATACGCCATGTACCGAACTTGAGTCGTTAGCCGCGTCTTTACAGAAAACTGCAGGGTATTCGGTACAACAAAAGATTGAGTTTAATGACATCATATGGTTTGAACGGTTGTTACACGTTAAAATAGTGGTATTCCACAGAACATATTCTGGTCTGTTGGAACACTTTACGAACAACGACGAGCCTCATAATAAGACAGTGTTCTTGTATCTACACAATGAACATTATTTCTTGATTAAGAACCTAAAAGCCTTCATTGGTACACCATACGTGTGCGATTACTGTTACCAGGGTTTTACTAGCCGTAGAGACCATCGGTGTAAATACGTTTGCGACGTAAGTAACGCGCCTGATTGTCATAAATACACCGGCAAATCGAGGCATTGTCACGATTGTTTGCGGTACTGCAGATCAGCCTACTGTTATAAAGAACACAAACAAACACAGACAGGACAACAGTACGCTCAGTGTGATGTCACTAAATACTGTCAGAAATGTAATAGGAGATATCACGTCAACGGAGCTGCTCCAAAAAAACACGTGTGCCCTGCAGAACACTGTATCCAGTGTAAAGCTGAGTTGGTTAATGACGGAGTACACCAATGTTTCATACAACCGATAAAATTGGAACCACCTAGCGACAAATACATATACTATGATTTTGAGACACAACACACAGACGGTAAACACGTTGCAAATTTCGTATGCGCGATTAGGTTTAAAGGGGAAGAGTTCACAGTGGCTGGTACAGATTGTATAGAACAACTTGTTAAAAAGTTTAGACAGCCTCATTATCAGAACTTCACATGGGTCGCTCACAACGCTTCAGGGTTCGACAATTTTATACTATTGGAATATTTTGCAAAAGCAGGGCTAACACTCCCAATTACTATGCAAGGATGTCGGATCATTTTAATGTATGACAAGACATTCAAGCAACGTTTCATCGATAGCTACTCGTTCATCCCTATGCGTATGTCCAGGACATCCGCTGCGTTAAATCTAACCTGTACTGAGAAAGGTCATTTTCCACATCTGTTCAATAGAATAGAAAATGAAGACTACGTAGGCCCATACCCTGACAAGCATTTCTACGGCTATGAGACAATGTCTGTCAAAGAGAGGGCTCTGTTTGATGAGTGGTATGTCACGGTGTCAGGTAAGGTGTTTGATTTAAAAAAAGAGCTCGCCATGTACGGGAAGAAAGATGACGTTTTGCTCCGTGAGGCATGTATGAAATACCGTGACGAATACATACAGTGTACCAAACTCGACCCGTTCAGATACACAACATTAGCAGCGTGCTGTATGGCCGTATATAAAACTCACTACCTACTAAAAGACACCCTAGCTCTGACCCATAACAATGCATACACAAGTCAGAACAAGACATACTCAACCGTCTCCATCGAATGGCTTGAATATGTCAAAACAACACGCGGCGTGAACATTCGACATGCTTTAAATCATGGAGAGATGGTGATTGGAAAATACCATCTCGACGGTTATTATGAAAAGGATGGTGTCAAATACGCTCAATTCAACAGATGCATGTTTCACGGGCATGAATGTCGTTATAACCCAAATCACTTACATCCGTTATCAAAAGTGCCCTACGGATTGCTCAGAAGACAGTTCGATGATAAGGTCGAAATTTTGGAAAAGGCGGGCACGGTCTCGATGTTGAGGTGATGTGGGAATGTACTTGGAATGATGCTAAACAGACCGATGTCTCTGTAATGGCGTTATGTCCACTTACACATACAAAGACTTGAAAGGCACGCACGCACCCTATGTGGCGGTCGTACCAACGCCCGCACAAACTGTATCACAAAGCAGACAATGGTTAAAAAATACGATATGTCGACTTTACAAGCTTGTACCCCTTTTGCCAGGCAAAAAAATGTTACCCCATAGGGCATCCACAAATAATCTTCAAGGATTTTGAACCTCTTGAAAATTATTATGGCTTTGTCAAGGCCACGGTACTGCCGCCACGAAAACTGCTTCACCCCGTCCTTCCCTATAGGACTGGTGGTAAGCTTATGTTTCTGCTTTGTCGTACATGCGCCGAACATCAGAATCAGACAGACCCTTGTGGTCATACTGATGAGGAAAGAGCTATTTCAGGGTGTTGGGTCAGCATAGAGCTGTTGAAAGGTGTGGAAAAGTGTTATGTTGTGACGAAAGTGGACGAGGTGTGGCATTTTCCACAACGGTCAGAGACTTTGTTTTGTGATTAAGTTAAAACATTTTTACAATACAAACAAGAGGCCAGCGGTTTCCCAGCACACGTCGTGACAGACGCAGACAAGGAATACTACATCTCAGACTACTTTGAGAAAGAGGGGATTAAGATGGACGCCGATAAGATAATTAGCAACCCAGCACAGCGTTCTATTAACAAGCTACTGCTGAACTCTCTTTGGGGTCGTTTCTCCATGCGTGAGAACTTGCCGTGTACAGAGTTAATTTCGGACCCGGAACAATTTACTCAGCACATATTTGGGAACGGGTATGACGTTAAACACTTTTCCTTCGTTTCAGACAGCGTGGCTCTAATTCAGTGGCGTTATGCAGATGGGAAAGGGGGTCAGACTCGCGACATCAACATCTTTCTTGGGGCTTTCACAACAGCTCATGCCCGTCTAGAACTTTACGAATTAATGGACAAATTGGGTGACAGGTTACTGTACAGCGACACAGACAGTGTGATCTTTACATCTAGAGAGGGTGACTGGGATCCTCCGTGGGGGCCCTATCTCGGTAATTTAACCGACGAGGTTGGTGCTGGCGATCATATTGTAGAATTTTGCTCAGGCGGTACAAAAACATACGGCTACTGCACTGCGAAGGGTAAGGTATGCATGAAAGCCAAAGGTGTCACGCTCAACGCTGTAAATTCAAAAGCCATTAGATTAGACACACTGATTGGACTTGTCAATCACTACGTCGTGGGGGCTGATAATAGTCATCATATACTGACATACACAGACACCATTGTGCGTAATAAAAAACAATTCACCCTACACAACAGGTCAGTTGTTAAAAAGTTTAAGGTTGTGTACAACAAACGCGTGCTGCTCCCAGATTTCACAACGATCCCATATGGCTTCTGACAATCTTTTTGGACATAGGGGTGTGCAGACACAGAGGGGTTTGATTTCAGATTGCAACACCCTTTTTCATGTGTGATAAGCGGCCCTTCAAACTCGGGGAAGTCATATTTTGTAAAAATGTTGTTGCAAAATGCTGTACATTTGATTTCTAAAAAAATTTAAAATATTGTGTATATTTATGATTGTTGGCAACCGTTGTATGATGAATTGCTGAAAATGTACAAAATAAAGTTTGTTGAAGGATTACCACAGACTCTGAATGATGATGCTCTGTTTCCGGCCAACACTGTTAATTTGCTAATCCTCGATGATCTGATGAAAGAGGCCAGCGGAAGCAACGAGGTAGAGAAGGTCTTCACCCAATACGTGCATCATAGAAATCTTAGTGCTATTTATATTGTGCAGAATTTATTTTGCCAAGGGAAATCCAGTAGGACCATCAGTTTAAACACAAATTATCTAATGTTGTTTAAAAATCCCCGAGACGCTAATCAAGTCAGTGTACTGGGGAGGCAGATGTATCCCGGCAACGCAAAATTTTTTATGGAATGTTATCAAGACGCAACCAGCAGACCTTTCGGGTATCTGATGATCGATTATAAAACAAAAACGCCCGAACACTATCGACTCAGAACGGATTTACTCGCGCCACACCCTGTGGTGTATCTCCAGAAAAGAAAATAGCGAGATGTCTGCCAGACTTGGTAGAAACCTGCCACTTTTAAAAATATTATTAAAAGCAGCACCCAAACAAAGACGGATTATTTTACAAACTGCAACAGACGAACTCGTCGTGACATTGTGTGAAGTAGCTCTTAACGTTCTCTACGGTAATCTACCTCTCACAGATCAACAATACCAGAAACTCAGAAAAAAGAAAAACGTAATCAAATTTGTAGCGGATAAGACGGTCGGTGTTAAAAGAAAGAGGCGTGTAATAAACCAACAGGGGGGCTTTCTTCTGCCGCTCTTAAGCGTGGCTATTCCTTTCATCTCCAGCCTGATCGCTTCTAGATAACAGAGGGAATGGAGTACGCAGAGAAACTGTTTTTAGTCCCGCAGCGCCAGTTGGACAAACTAAAGACCGGGACAACACGCGAATCTATTCAGCAAATTGTGGAGAAAGTTCTGGATATAGCTATAAGAAATATTTTGCACCGCTCTGACTTGGACAGTTATGAAAAAGCAAAACTGTACACGAGCATTTTACAGCACTTTTTAACAATCGCTAGACAAGGGGACCGTGAAAACAGCACATTAACATTGACACCTATGCAGACTGAGCATCCCAAAAAAGAAAAGCCATCTGCACAACCCCCATGACGATTTAGACAATGTGGTGGATGATATTTTGAAGAATATTCCGCAGAGGAGTGTAAAAAACGCTTGCTACATTTTGAATAAAATGTCTAAAATGAAAGATGTCACATCTTGGGGCGATTCAGGAGAGTTTGTGTTTAACGGTAGAACTATTCCTGGCTGGCTGTTGTTACATACATGTGGCAATTATTACGAATATGGTGATAAGGTCGGTCGGTTGTTGGCTCACCAACTGCGTAGCCGAGCTGCATCACATTCTATTTCTCAGATTATGCAGTCCAGTGGAACCTCGGATCCTGCAGAAATGAATTAGACTTTTAAAAGTTTTTACTCCTCCTTATACACAGCTGGGCCTTTTGACAATTCAGGTAACATGGACCATTTTTTTTAGAAATATTGATTTTCCCAGGGTTGACCCTCTACTGGCATCTGAACTTGACAGTCCCATTACCTTAGATGAGATCGTTCGCTCAATCAATTCATTACAATCCAGGAAATCACCTGGCCCAGACGGATCTCCTTCAGAATTTTATAAGAAATTCCATGTTCTGTTGGGCCCATTACTCCTGGCTGTGTTCGAGGAGTCTTTAGAACTAGGGACGTTGCCACAAGAGACTAAGACAAGCAAGTAATTCGTACAGACCTATTAGCCTCCTCAATGTTGACATCAAGATTTTAGCCAAACTTTTGTCCTGTCGTCTGGAGGGGATTGTCCCTGGCATTATTTCAGAGGAGCAAACCAGATTTGTAAAAGGACAGCATTCCTTTTCTAATATTCGTACTCTATTTAATATTTTGTATTCAAAGCAGAACAGCGACTCCTCTGAAGTGGTCATCTCTTTGGATGCAGAAAAGGCGTTTGATCGGATCGAATGGGAGTATCTTTTCATAGTGCTAAGGAGGTTTGGCTTCGGGGAAGGGATTGATATCATGGATCCATTTGTTATATGTGGAACCGCAGCTTCCATATGTACCAACGATGCTAAATCTGATTATTTTACTTTGTCACGGGTAACGCCGCCAGGGATGTCCTCTGTCCCTCAGCATTTTTGCCATAGCGAGGGCTTCTCTCGATGATGCTTAGAACTCTCCCTGTATTTCAGGGTGTGGTTTGCAATGGAATTGAACATATACTAGCACTGTATGCTGACTACTTACTACTTTATGTTACAGATCCAATTGCATCTATTCCGAAATAATCCGCGTATACGTGACTTTGGGAAATTCTCGGGGTATAAACTAAACCTACCAAATAGTGAATGTTTACTGTCGCGACGGACGGATACGCGGTGCGAGGATGAAGAGAATCGCCTTTCTCCAACTGCCGTACCGGCACGGGCAGGCAGCCCCGCAGTGGGCCTTTGCGGCACCCGGAAAGGACGTCATGCCGGGAGGACCCGCCGATGCCGTACCGGCCGGGGTTTGAGTATCCGACGGAGGGATTCCACCACTCGCTACCCGGATGGCGGAAATAAAAGGGCGCCCTTCCGCCTGGGAAGGTTGAGTAACCGACATACTGAAACGGTTGGCGTCCGGAAAACGATCCCCCGCATACAGGTATTCACCGCACTCTCTGTAACCTGACTAACTCTCTTCTCTCTCTCTCTCTCTCTCTCTCTTCTCGGTATACACTTCGGGAAGACACCGACACCGAAAGAGGACGCGCCGCCGAGACGACGCGCGAAGCGCCTGGGGACGGCCCGGAACCCCTAGGCTTCTTCCGGGATTCCCCGACACGCCCCCTCGCGAGGTCACGGGCGCCACACACGGACCTACACACACACGCCCGGACCTACACTCTACCAATTCCAGAATAAAGCCTGAGTTTCTTTGCTTAATTCCGCCTCCTGTCTCTGTGCACCGCCCAGCCCGCTACATTACCTATAAACCAATCTGGCCCAAAGATAAAACAGACTGAAATACCTTTTCGTTTGGAACATTCAAAATTCAAATATCTCGGAGTTAATGTCACCCGTTCCCATTCTTATTTAATGGCGGCGAATTTTACACCCTTAATCTCATACATGAAGTCAGCCTTCCATGGGCAGCTCTGCCATTATCCTCTCTTGGCAGAATAAACACAGTAAAGATGAATATTCTCCCAAAATTCCTCTACCTCTTTCAGTCCATCCCTTTTTTTTTACCAAAGTCTTTCTTTAAGAATATAGACAAATTAATCTCGTCTTTCATATGGGCAGGAAAAACTCCCAGGGTTTTTAAAATTTTCACTTCAGCGGAGTCGACTGAGTGGTGGTCTCTCATTGCCCAATTTCATGTATTATTATTGGGCAGCTAATATTCAGAAACTGGTTCTGTGGGTGCAGGCCCCCTCTCTTCCATGGTGCCACTTAGAAGCACAGTCTTGCATTTCAACCTCCCTCCCTGATCTTGTGTTCTCCTCCCTTAACATAGCCCTTTCACAATATTCAGATAATCCAGTAGTATGTACCTCTCTAAAGATTTTCTATCAGTTTCGTCGTCATTTTAAATATATCTCGGCCTCCACCATGGCACCGATATGTAATAGCCATCTCTTTCCAACCTCCTTTATGGATTCCACATTCTCTCTTTGGGAAAAGAAGGGTCTGAAATGCCTTGAGGATCTTTTCATTAATAACGTGTTTGCAAACTTTTCTGAATTATCCTCGTCATTCAGCCTGCCTCCGTCTCACCTTTTCCGTTTCTTTCAAATTAGGCACTGTGTCTCCTCCCTATTCGTTTGTTTTCCCTCCTTACCTACAAAGTCTGCATGGGAAGAGGTGTTCAAGCTGAATCCTCATAAAAGGGGCATTATCTCACAGATATATGCAATGATCAAGTCTCAGGATGATTCTTACAACATCAAAACTGTAAGTGCTTGGGAAGAGGAATTGGGCCTGGAGCTTGAGGATGATTACTGGGGCAGAGCGTTAGATAATATACGGACCACCACGTCCTGTTCTAGACTTAGTTTTATACAGTTTAAAGTGGTCCATAGAGCTCACCTCTCTAGGAGTAGATTGTCTAAAATATATCCCAATGTCCCTGACGTGTGAGAAATGCAAACTTTCACACTGTAACCTGAGTCATATGTTTGCACTCTGTCCCAAACTACAGACCTTTTGGAACTCCTTTTTCGGGAATATGTCCGACATTCTTTAAATCAAATTGGATCTTTGTCCTTTAATCGCCATCTTTGGTGTTCCATCTCAGTGTCAGCCTCTGAACCATAGACAAGCTAGTGTTGTGGCCTTTGCATTGTTGCTTGCTCGGTGCAGAATATTGTTGTCTTGGACCTCTCCACAACCCCCCTCTACATCAGTCTGGCTTAGAGATTTAATGTTCTTTTTGAAGCTGGAAAAAATCAAGTACAACATCAGAGGTAGGGGCGACTCATTTTCGGGAAAATGGCAACAATTTATTACTTATTTCAATGATTTACGCACCCTGGAGGTAGATTGAGGAGAGGTAGAGAGTGAACACTAACCGTCTTACCCTCTTTCTGTAATTTAATTATTATTATTATTATTTGTTGTATTATTATTATAAATTTATTTTTTTAATTGTAAAAAAAATTTTTAACTAAAAATGTTTTTTTATTTATTTTCTCTCTCCCCCCTTTCTTTTGGTTTTGTCTGTGGTTGTTTTGTGGGGTTTGTTGGGTGGGGTGTTGTGTAATGTTAAAAATGCAAATTTCCAATAACAATTCTATGGCAAAAAAAAAGAACTATTCCTGGCTCACATATGCTCGATTTAGTTAAAGGCATCACGGCTCTGCATAAGATATCTGATGCACGAAGACCTGTCGGCTGGCTCGAATTTCTGGAGGCTTTTGCCTCTTTAAACATACCATACTCAATATAATAAAGAGTCAAAAGAAGAAGAAATCTCTATTCTTTGTTTTTATTTTAAAAATGTAGTGTTAGACATAAACGTTTCACCCGTCTGAACACAATGAATACATTTGAAAACATTTTCATTACAACTACCTTCTTTTAGTTTGAGTTTTTTCATAAACGCTAACACCATCTTGTCATTTTTAATAAAATCGTCGGTATACATCTTCAACACACTGTCATAATCATGCCCCTTTACCATGTGATAGAGAAAAAACACACAATGCTGCCCGCAGGTCTCTGCCGAAAAATCTTGGATGTGTACCGCCGAATGTTGGATCACTCTAGAATTGCTTATTAGAAAGTTGTTGATATTCTGTGGAAAACGCTTGTCATATGGTTTATTAACAAAGCTGTCGAAAAAACAAACCACGCCGACCTCGTTTATGTAGATGGCTAGCCAGTGTTCACCCGGGAGTCCTGAAGGATGCGTGTTGATTATTACCATTGATGGTAATTTTCTTAAGGGGGATTTTGGTAGGTGGTCACACGGGAGTACACCGAGAAAATGTGTATTACACGAGATCTTATCCATTATAGCAGAAAGCTGGATGGTGTCCATTACGACTATTAATACTAATCAACCAGGATCTGTCTGCGATTTGACACTTCGATGATGCTGTTGAATATGGCATAAACAATTATGTTGATCGTTCGGTGTTCTAAAACGTGCTTCTAGCCTGATGTTCCCAGACTTGATAAGCGACACGTGTTGACTGCAGTCTTCGTCCGGCGTGAGATTAAACGCATAAAGGGTATAACCATGTAGGAAATCCTCCCTATCGATAGCTAGAGGCTGATTTTTAAGATGCTTTCCAGAAGCCAGCGCTAACTGATAAAATTCGCGTACCGCAGACCCGCTTCCATATTCAGGCTGCAGAGGTTTAGCGGGGTGTTGACCGTCCAGATAAACTGCCAAAAATTCTAGGTCGTAGTTTTTAAACGCGAACGGATTTTTATCATACGCGCCTGTAAACGCGTCACTATCAACCATAGCCAGAACAATGGATTTTGGTAGAGTTCCTAAGAACAAATTTTCTTGATTACAAACACGTGCCCCTACTGGAATTGAGAAGTTTTTCACACATACTCTGTCGATGGGGTATTTGGCAGGCGTCAAGAGCAATGCTTCTGTGTGCCCCAATCTCAAATGTCATAATATCCGGTCTTTAACCTGTAAGATGCGTTTGATATATTGCCTTCAATATTATATTTGGTGACCCGATTCTCTGTCTTCGTTGTTTCACCATAGTTGAAAATGTACGTAGCATCCTCCTCATTAAACGTGTACCACGACATCGGATATTCAAATTCGATTAACCCGACTTGCCATCCTCCTTTTAGATGGATAGTTTTCGATAGTCGAGTTGTATAACACGAGATACTATTTTCCGGATAAACATTTCTTGATGCATTACAGGGAAGCGTTACATAAAAACCACCCGCAGTCATGGTTGTTTTTACACGAGCGTGTGACATCTACTAGGTTTCGGCTGTTTTATGGGGTCTGTACATCGACCAATTCTTTCTGGTCAATCCAGGATGTGAATTTTGAGGGCCATCCGAGCCATCTAACCAATACCATTGTTTTTCTACTTTGTTTCTTCTTATCTAAAATTTTCTCCACTTTAAATGTTTTGTTTTTGTTCACAAATATTTTTTGTAATTCCTCTTCATAAAAAACACCATCGATGACTTCTCCGTCATAATCACGCAATCTATAGACGGGGCGTTCGCGTGGTATACACTCTGTCACGGTGAAAAACTCGTGTGTATAGTTTTCTTTATAACCTTTAGTGAACGGACCTCTTACTTTAGAAATTTGAACAATGTCACCAGCTTTATATTTAAATTTAGGGGTTACACCGTCTTTAGATCCATAAAGGTTTTTAAACACAGCGGATTCGTTTTCTTTGGACACATCGATAGGCCTCATCTTAATGCTTCTGTGATAGCTTGCGGAACGCTGGTCGTCAACAACTTGGCAGCATCAACCATGTGGCACAAGCTGGTATGTGTGGATCCGCCACCAAACCTGCTCTCAAACATCCAGGCCCTGCTAGTGGACTTCTTCTGCGACAGACTACACTGGATTCCTCAGTGTCCTTCACCTGCCCAGGGAGGAGGGGGGGCAGGGGCTGGTCCACATAGCCAGCAGAACTGCAACCTTCCGACTCCAGTTCATCCAGAGACTCCTCACTGGACCTGAGAGGTTGGTATGGAGAGCAGCAGCTTATAGCTTATACAGCTGAGCATTGCTCCAGACAGTGACCGGTAAGCTCCTGTACAAAGCCTGCGTGAAAGTTTTAAAGAAGAACAAACTGAATGGGAGAGTGGACACCCCATGGCGAGCTGTACTGGGTTTGGAAGTTTCATTTTTATTGAACATTTCTGCTGAACCTTTGTGCTGCACATTTCTGCTAAGGAGAAATGCTGTACTGGGTTTTAATGATGAAGTTAAACCAGAGTGGAGGGCACTTTACAAACCACCCTTAACCAAATAAACTGCTGACCTCCAATGGAGGATTTTACATGGAATTGATTCTGTGAATTCTTTGATCCCCATTTTAAACCCCGAGGTCTCACAGAAATGTCCATTGTGTTCACAGAGAGACTGTTTTTCATGCTTTTCAGGCTCTCAAAATGTGATTATTTGATCAATATTTAGGCAAAACTACTTAAAGGAAAAAAATGTCTGAGAGAAGTTAACATTTATTTTTATCATGTTTATATATTTAGAGTACTTTGTAAAATGGTCAAAGATAATTGTTGCCATATGGCAACAAAATGTGATAATGGAACTGAAACATGCGTAACGTGACGACGCTCGGCTTCTCTAACAATATATTTACATTTTTTCACATTCAAAAAACAAAAACATTTTATGTTTCAAGTGAAAGAATAAAAGATACTTCAACCAAAACATGTTTTGAGTAAATTCCTCCACATATTTTTACAACTGTAATTCCTTTCTCGAAGATATAACTAATAAAATAATTAAATCCAAAAGGCTAAATTTCCTTCAACTCTAAAAGCATTACAGAAATAAACGAATCCAGACAACACTGTGTTTGTCAATTTTACTGAATGACACGGATCAGCAAGAACAATTTCATTCATACATTCATATATAATCGAACAATAAATAAGAATAAAACAACAAAAAAAGAGAAAAATCTTCCTGATGAACTTTCTTAATGATCTCAGCTCCCTATCGGTCATCTTAATATTTAACCCCTTACACTCCCATCACTCATCAGTGGGTCCAGATATTTACAACTCTTACTCTTTACTTCTTAACTAACTTTCCTATGAGTTTAACATTAAATACATAACACGTGTTAAGAGAACAGAGTAACGTGTGAAGAGAACAAAAAAGATAATTGAAAAAAAGTAATAAAAAATAATAATTTAAGAAAAAAGATAATTGCGATAATGGAACTGTGGTGTGTGCGTTCATGAACTGAAACAGGCGCACACGGCAAAAACACACTCGGCTTCTCTAACGATATATTTACATTTTTTCACATTCAAAGTAACAAAAACATTTTATGTTTCAAGTGAAAGAATTAAAAAAATACTTCAACCAAAACATGTTTTGAGTAAATTCCTCCACATACTTTTTACAACTGTAATTCCTTTCTCGAAGATATAACTAATTAAAATAATTAAACCAAAAAGGCTAAATTTCCTTCAACAGATCCTCTGTTACAGTCCTGTACACTTTACGGTGTAGAAATGCGTGTGAAGGTTTGCGGTCACGTCTCTGCGTCTTAGTAATTTAACTTTTTGACTATTTTCTTATTGTGATGTGACACGCTACAGGTCCCCTGAATGTGAAGCCCAGATAGAAGGTGACGTTTTCATTTCCAGCAGGCACTGAACTTTCATTAAGGGGGTGAATGGAAAACTTTTCCGTTTTAGGACCCACAAGGTAGACACGTCTATCCTCTGTCCAGCCGTTTACACGCTTAAGCTCTGTCACAATTTCTGATGTTTTCCACATTTCCGACATCTGGTGTACGTCTCAGTGAGACCTCAGAGAAGAACTTGCTATAAACGGAGGACTTGGCAACTAACCAGTGTTTGGGGTGATGTATTGTCAGCTCTGAGGTCTTGGAGGTTTCCTCATCATCTATGTCTAGGTGTTGGAAGTAATTCAGCTTTTCTGATATCCACTCCAAAGCCTTGTGCATTGTGGGCTGAAGGTCTTTGAGTTTGTCGTGAAACTGTTTCCATGGTGCTTCAATTTCTTTGGGAATGTGTTCTGTAATCAAGTACTTCTGTAATTCAGAATGACCCTCATTACTCGAGAACCCTTCAAGGGAAGACATTAGCTCCAACAAGCTACATCCCACTTCCACAACTCCAAAGAATCCTGAGTTGTTCATTGTCTCACTTTCTTCAACAGCTACCATCTGACATTTTTGGAAACATTTGATGGCTTTAAGAGCTGTTTCAATGGCATCTGCTGTGGACTCTGGTGTTTTCTGAGACTTTTCCACTGCGTTGTTTTTTGCTGTGAACCACCTTCTGTACACCTGACCTTTGGTGTCAAGAATGTAGGAGTTATTAGGCATGTTAGTTGCTGCAGTTTCTGCCCAATGTTCTGCCTCATCGAATTTTTCATGGCAGGTATAGAGACAAGCTAGGTGCTGAGCAAGAAATGCATCCTTGTTGAATCTTTTGTAAGCCTCACTGAGAAGATGAAAAGCATTTTCTGGATTTTCGTTTAGTCTCACGTGTTCGATGAGGGGTGAGAACTTGGTGTCTGATTTATCACCTCTGCTGCTTTTGTAGCGTCTTATGAACAGTTCACGAAGGAACTTCCTGTAATCTTCTCCCCCAAAGTTGTGATTAAAGAGTACATCATTGTTGAGAAGTTCAAGCGCAAGCTCACTTTGTTGTTTGTCTCCCAACAGCCGATGGAGAATTTCCTTTGCCACCACTTGGTGGATGATTCTGATGGAGTTAATGTGGGTTCTTTCGTCTCTCAAATGTATAAAGACCAGTTTAGCCTGATCACTCAGAGAACTCTCAAATGCATGCTGTCGAAATCTTTCCCCACAGATAGAGAGCTGGGGATGAAGGAGATCTTCACAGTGTGACTGAGAAATGAAAGAGTTCTCCACATAGGTGTTAAGCAGAGCTACGTATCGCATCAGCTGGGTGACGGCAGACGTGTGATCCGTGTCCTGTGATAAATTCTCGACAAACTTTTTCACATATTCATGTTTAAATTCTTGACTCATTAAGACAAAAGTCAGAATGAACTCTGGGGGGAACTGTTGCTCGAGCTTTTGTTGTTTTCCTGCAAACAGTCTTTTCTCCTCTGGTGACAGTTTGTGAGTCACAGAGACACTCAGTAAAGGTGACTCCCTGGACATTTTCTCGGGATCGTGGGATCGTCTACAACTGAGGAGAATGAAGCACGGTATTCCGTGTGCAAGTTTCTTTGTGCTCACAGCTGTTTCTAATTGATGCTTCAACTCTTCTAAATACTCCCTTTCACAATCATCAACAAGTAAGAGAACAGGGAGACATTCCTGGGGACTTTTTCCTTCCTCATACTCCCGAAGCATCACAGCATGTTCTGAAACTGTGCTAACGTTTGACGTTTTCACAACTGCACACCTGAGATCCTTTCTATACTTCCAGAGAACCTGCCTTGCCACTGTACTCCCTCCACTGCCAGCGTAATGGTATATGTTGATGCATTTGACAGGCATCTGATCTGAACTCCATTTACGAGATTCCTCCAGAAGATTAATCACCTCATGATAGGCATCTCTTTGAATCAGTTCTCCAACTTCCCTAACTTCGGCGAGCCAGAAGGTCTCCCATGTCACTTTTCCTCCTCGATAAAAGTCTCTCTCTATTTCTTCTTTCTTTTCCTTAATTTCCTCTTCCCTGTCTTCACACTGATTCACAGCTAAAATCTCCAAGGAGTACATTGTTTCCTCGTCACGTGTCAGAAGATGGCATTTTGCTTTGATGGACACGGGTAAGAGTTTGTTCTTATGAGTATTGGGGCCCTGGATTTGCTGAAGAGTTGCGTTGATGTGGCTCATTTTCAAGCCTACTACACTGGAATTGTCCACTGTTTCCTCATCGCAGGATATTCGGAGAGCAAATGCTTGCCATTTATGAAAGTTCCCTTCTGATTCTGAGATGCATATAATGTCTTCATGACCTTGCATGTCACCGAAAAACTGAGAGAATGTCATCAGTAGAGGTGTCTCAACAGGTGATGTGAGGAGGAAGATCACAGTGAAGGTTCCCTTGGGCAGGATATCGTTGCAGATCAATGATACACAATTGTTTAGGTAAGTCCACCTTGTTCTACACCATGTGTATTTATCACATGGAGTCTCGTTCCCACTGACATCATTTCGTCCGTTACAAAATATCCAACTTGTTTGTTCAAACAAATGCAGATGACTCTCAAACTCTCTGACGCTCTTGTCACTGGGTTTTTTGTAGTTTTGCATGAAATGAAGGTTCACTTTATGGTGTTTATTAAATTCATGGCATAATCCCGACACCATGGAATCTGGGTCAAAGTCAAACACACAGAATAACTTCATCTTCAACAAGAAATCTATGTGCTTAAGATCTTCCTCTGAAAACCTGTTCGTCACGAGTATGTACCATTTCTCCTTTTCTATCCGTTTCTTCCCACTTGTTAGAAGCATCATGAGTTTTTGTTCAAGATCTTTGCAGGGTTTTGGAGATGTGATTTCATCTGATTTCATCTGATCATCTTCATCACACTCATCATCAAACTCTTCATCATCTTCATCACACTCATCATCAAACTCTTCATCATCTTCCTGGGCATTCTGCTGCTTCTGAACTTTCAGAAATTCCTCTGTGATTTTAAGAAGGACTTGGCCGTCTACTTCCTGTTCATGAAGAGTTTTAATTAAATTTTCCTTCACTCCTATTGAAGCCAACCACAGCTCATCATATCCTTCCTGTCCATTTTCAACTGAAGTGCTGTGAAGTTCTTCTGTACAGGACAAACCAAAACATAACTTACTGATAAATGGCATGAAAGTTATGACAAGATACAGACATTTACGGTTCCATGCAAAAGTATTCAACCTTTCTACTTCTTCAACTCAATCATAAGATTTGTCTCTATTACAAACAACACTTACAGATTGTTCCAGACAGTATTTTATTATCGCAAACCAACATGTTCTTAAAGTAAATGTATATTTAAAAAAAGCTAAATGTATTATTCTGCAGATTTAATAAATAAATAAATAAATGAAACTGATGTTTGCATAAGTATTCACTGCCTGTGCTGTGAAAACTCCAAGTTTGATGAAAGATGAAAGAGATCGGCTGAAAGAAGACACAGTTGGCTTCTACCAGTCAATCATTTACAAATTCCACCTTTTCTGGATTAAACACCTCCTTAATTCAAGTACCATTTGTCAGACTGTGAACATGAAGGACAGATCAGGAGAGTATTCTAAGGAAATAAAAGATAAAGCTATAGACGTGCACAAGATAGGAAAAGGCTACAAGATAATATCCAAGTGTTTGATATCCCATTGAGCACTGATGGCTCAATTCTGAGGAAGCTGTATCAGACCACTCGTTTACGGCACGGACAAGAGTGTCTCCCGAAACTCTGCATCAGAGAAAGGAAGGGGTCTGGTGAGGGAAACCACAGTGAGGCCAAAAATCACACTAAAAGGGGTTCAGTGGCTGAGAGTCAAGTGCTCTACATTGGGGGCAGTGGTTAAGATGTTGGACTGCTGATCAGAAGGTTGTGAGTTCATCAGTTCAAGGTCATGAGAATTAAAACCCTAGCAAGGCCAAGCTGCCGCTGATGGGCCCCTGAGCGAGGCCCTTAACCCTGAACTGCTCAGTTGTATAAATGAGAGAAATAAAAGGATAAAAGCATCTGCCTAACGCTGTAAATGTAAAATGCATACGACTGGCCTGTGTGGAAGGGTGTCAAGAAAGAAGCCAAAAACCATATCTAAGCACATGGCCCAGCCAAAATGTGGGAGAAGGTTTGGTGCTCAGATGAGACTAAAGTTAAAAAGCTAAGTAAGCCACTAGTACAGTGCAGTATGGGTGTGGCAGCATCATGTTGTGGAGATGCTTTTCCTCAGCAGGGACTGGGCTTCTTGTTGAAACTGAAGCATGGATGGAGCAAAATACAGAGAGGTTTTACAAGAGAACCTGCTTCAGTCTGCTAAAAAATATACTAAAGCTTGGGAGAAACTTCATCATTCAGAAGGACAATGATCCCAAGCACAAGACGCACGCAGCACAGCAATGGTTCTACCAAGTACTAGTGTGAAGGGGTGGAATACTTATGCAAGTGGCATTTTTCTGTTTCATTTTTATTTTAATGGTTCTACCAAGTACTAGTGTGAAGGGGGTGAATACTTATGCAAGTGGCATTTTTCTGTTTCATTTTTATTTTAATATCTGCTGACAAATAATGAATTTTTGTACAAATATATTTAAAATTTTGAATGAATTTGTATAAATGTCCATGTTGGGATATTTGCCCACATTTTTCCTCCTGAATAATCCACGTCTTCAATTTGTTCCCAAACAAGGCACCTGAAGAAGATAGAGACAGATAAGACTTCAAGTTTCCTACTCAGTTCTTTATGTATTTTCTGACTAATTTTATTCCAGCTGTTCTTCACCAAGGACAGGAGTTGTGCGAGGAGTCAAAAGGACAGATACAAACATCTGCATCGGGTCTATACAAGCTCCATACCATCATTTTTTAAAACTTGTCCAACCTTCCAAAGGTCTAGACACTGCATTAGACCCACGGACTCTACGTTAGACCCACGGACTCTACGTTAGGTCCACGGACTCTACGTTGGACCCACGGACTCTACGTTAGACCCACGGACTCTACGTTAGACCCACGGACTCTAACGTTAGCCCACCGGACTCTACGTTAGACCCACGGACTCTACGTTGACCCACGGACTCTACGTTAGATCCCAAATCCCAAATTGGTATTTAGCTGATCGTGGTGAGCGAGACTAAGTACCTAGCGACATGATTTCTATAGGTTCCACGTAAACCTGCGAAGTTCTTTAGTAGACTATTGCTGCAGATTGGATGACGATCAGTAGTTAAAAACCCATATGCCAGGATATTGTCTGTCTCTGTAAACCGTTCTGTGTCAACTTTGGTCAGAGGAATCAACAGTGCTACCCACACAGAGTCACACGCCCCCTCGTCACACAGACACATAACGGTTGTTCTATCATTGAACACATGCGGTCTGTGATACACAAACCTCCACAGAGTAGTGAGATGGGGTTTGATTGGCTGAACTCAGTACTCGGGGATGGGGCTCATGGATATTAAACACGTCGTCACCAGTAGGTGCAATAATTCTTCTTGTGTTGCCGTGTATTGTTTCTCTCGTTGAGCAGTCTCTCACGCTCTTTGAAATCACTAATGACCAAACGCTGATGTTGACAAAGACTGAGTACGATCCCTATGATGACTTGTATCGGAAACCTGACTGGGTATCAGATCCTCCCAGCGACACTGACGATGACCCACTGACCACCATTTCACACCTACTGTAAATATTCCTTTGACCATGACGATTCTCATTTCATCCTAAACTGAGCTTGCTTCACGACAGGATACCACAAAAGGTTATATCCACAAAAACAGCCTCAGCGCCTTCATTATTTCTGTTTTATGATGAATTCGGTTGAACCGTGAAAGGATTCTGAAGTTCTGATGTACTCACAGCATTGTAAATTCTCTGTTCATTTTAGTTATCATAGTTTGTACTGATAAAATGGGGAAATGTGAGGGAAATGACTCTTTTTACTTTGTAATAATATTGTTCTTGTTCATGTTCATTAGAGGATAACGCCTAAGAAGTCCATGTGATGTCACTGAGATCAGTACAGAATGATGATCTGCTTACAGAGACACAAACATGTTCTTCTGTTCAAGGTTCGTCTAAACATCTTCCATGATCCTAAAACAAAACCTGTTGGAACTTTCGCAAACCGCTTCTTATCCACTTCTTATGGAGTCAAGAATTTAGAATTAGAATTAGAATTAATGAAGTCATGGTGGAGCTGCCTGTGTGGAAGGGAGTCAAGAATTTAGAATTAGAATTAGAATAAATGAAGTCATGGTGGAGCTGTCTGTGTGGAAGGGAGTCAAGAATTTAGAATTAGAATTAGAATAAATGAAGTCATGGTGGAGCTGTCTGTGTGGAAGGGAGTCAAGAATTTAGAATTAGAATTAGAATTAATGAGGTCATGGTGGAGCTGTCTGTGTGGAAGGGAGTCAGTGATGTCTGAAGAGAGTAGTTGTTAAGAAGAGTGAGACAGGTTTATTATCAAGTGGCGTGCCCCAGTGACTCATTCCATCGTAGTAGCTGTACATGATATATTTCGCAAATGTAACACACAAGTAAATTTTACTGAGATAAAAATATTAATTATATTAAAAAAAGAGAAAACTGTAAGTCCTACCAAATTGCTGTATGTGGACGCGATCGCGCTCACAGATAAACTCTTTTACATTCTTAAGCTTTGCTCTATTGAACCTATACGTTATATGATCAATTAAACGCATATTCACTTGATTTTCATAGCATGTTCAATTGATTCAAACTTCAAAGTTAGTGGTTTAGTCCAAGAGCTTCAGAGCGCTCTCGTTCTTCTCTCCTGCTTTATTCTCTCCTGTATTAACCATCTTCCTGTAATCAACCCTTTTACCTTCAGAGGACGAGTCTGCGAGTGTTGTCTAATTTCCACGACAATATCTATAAAAGCCTCATTTAAAGTCTTTATGTCATGATTAGAGTTCTTACTGGGAGATGGTGGAGATGAAGTGGAGTGCTGAGTCTCTTCTGGTCCACCGAAGTGCGATCCTTTGATATACAATACTGTCCCAATCACTGTGTATACATCAGAGTAACCCCCAGATGTTCTGTTTAAATCTGTTGTTTTTAAATTACTGACTCCACACGGTACTAACACCACACAGTAAACTCCACACGCTACTAACACCACACAGTAAACTCCACACGGTACTGACAACCAGCAAATATAAGAAACGATGACGTCAGAGAATATCGAATTATGGCTGTCCGACACTGTCACGTGGTCACGGACCAGTCGGAGTCACGTGGCTGAGTCAGGGCCAATCAGGTTGCAGTACAGAGATCCAGCGGTGTTTTTGATACACGGGTTCCGCGTCACCACCGGCTCTAATCCCCTCTCTCTCTCTCTCTATTTTATTTTACTGCTTTTTAATCCGCACATAGTGAGTAACAACCACACACACACACACACTCACACTCTCTCCTGCTGTGAGGATTAAAGTTGTAGAGCTGAACATCAGCATTAAACACGGACACTACTGCAGGAATACATCTGTGTGCACGCGCTATAAACACACTGGCCTTAATGCTCTCATGTACAGGTGTGTGTGAGTGTGTGTGTGTGTTAGTGCTGTAGTATAGTGTGTGTGTGTGTGTTAGTGCTGTAGTATAGTGTGTGTGTGTGTTAGTGCTGTAGTATTGTGTGTGTGTGTGCTGTAGTATTGTGTGTGTGTGTGTGTGTTAGTGCTGTAGTATTGTGTGTGTGTGTGTGTGTGTGTGTGTGTGTGTTAGTGCTTTAGTATTGTGTGTGTGTGTGTGTGTTAGTGCTGTAGTATAGTGTGTGTGTGTGTGTGTGTGTTAGTGCTGTAGTATAGTGTGTGTGTTAGTGCTGTAGTATTGTGTGTGTGTGTTAGTGCTGTAGTATAGTGTGTGTGTGTGTGTGTGTGTTATAGTGTGTGTGTGTGTGTGTGTGTGTGTGTGTGTGTGTGTGTGTGTGTTAGTGCTGTAGTATAGTGTGTGTGTGTTAGTGCTGTACTATAGTGTGTGTGTGTGTGTGTGTTTTAGTGCTGTAGTATAGTGTGTGTGTGTGTGTGTGTGTGTGTTAGTGCTGTAGTATAGTATGTGTGTGTGTGTTAGTGCTGTAGTATAGTGTGTGTGTGTGTGTGTGTGTTGTTGTAGTATAGTGTGTGTGTGTTAGTGTGTAGTATGTGTGTGTGTGTGTGTGTGTGTGTGTGTGTGTTTTAGTGCTGTAGTATAGTGTTTGTGTGTGTGTGTGTGTTAGTGCTGTAGTATAGTGTGTGTGTGTGTGTGTGTGTGTGTGTTTAGTGCTGTAGTATGTGTGTGTGTGTGTGTGTGTGTGTGTGTGTAGTGCTGTAGTATAGTGTGTGTGTGTGTGTGTGTGTGTGTTTTAGTGCTGTAGTATAGTGTGTGTGTGTGTGTGTGTGTATCAGTGTCTCTGCGGGGTCGAAGCTCCCTCCAGTGAGGACCAGAGGTAGGGAACACGCTCGTGAAGGGCCCTACATGCGTTATGCGTTACACAGCCGTGCTGGTGGAAGATACCATCTGGGGGGACGACACAGAGGGGGCGTGTAACACACTGTACGCCCGACGGCGTAAACTGACACACACTCACACTCACTACACCATACCTAAATACACACACACTCACCTACACCCACACCATACCTCAAACACACACACACACACACTCACTCCACTACACCGTACTACACACACACACACCACCACTACACCATACCTAAACACACACTCCACTATACCATACCTAAAACACACACACACACTACACCTTAAACACACACACACACTCCACTACACCATACCTAAACACAACACACTCACTACCTAACACACACACACACACACACTACCATACACAAACACACACACTCCACTATACCATATACTAACACACACACACACACTCCACTCACACCATACCTAAACACACACTCCACTACACCATACCTAAACACACACACACACACTCCACTACACCATACCTAAACATACTCACACACACTCCACTACACCATACCTAAACACACACACACACACTCCACTACACCATACCTAAACACACACACACACACTCCACTACACCATACCTAAACACACACACACACACTCCACTACACCATACCTAAACACACACACACACACACTCCACTACACCCTACCTAAACACACACACACACACTCCACTACACCATACCTAAACACACACACACACACATTCAAAACAGGTGTGGTCACACAGAGTGTTGTGAATGTTAGTGTTGTGCTGTTAATGAGGTGTGAGTGTGTGTTTATTCTTATTACAAGTGTGTTTAAAATAATTCATAAGACCACCCGAGTTCATTCTGGTAAGAATCCCCAGGAAGATGAAGAGTTTGATGATGAGTGTGACGAAGAGTTTGATGATGAGTGTGATGAAGATGATGAAGAGTTTGATGATGAGAGTGATGAAGATGATCAGATGAAATCACATGAAATCACATCTCCAAAACCCTGCAAACATCTTGACCAAAAACTCATGATGCTTCTAACAAGTGGGAAGAAACGGATAGAAAAGGAGAAATGGTACATACTCGTGACGAACAGGTTTTCAGAGGAAGATCTTCAGCACATAGATTTCTTCTTGAAGATGAAGTTATTGTGTGTGTTTGACTTTGACCCAGATTCCATGGTGTCGGGATTATACCATGAATTTGATAAACACCATAAAGTGAACCTTCATTTCGTACAAAACTACAAAAAACCCAGGGGCAAGAGCACCAGAGAGTTTGAGAGTCATCTGCATTTGTTTGAACAAACAAGTTGGATATTTTGTAACGGACGAAATGATTTCAGTGGGAACGAGACTCCATGTGATAAATACACATGGTGTAGAACAAGGTGGACTTACCTAAAGGATTGTGTATCATTGATCTGCAACGATATCCTGTCCAAGGGAACCTTCATGGTGATCTTCCTCCTCACATCGCCTGTTGAGACACTGATGACATTCGATCAGTTTTTCTGTGACATGCAAGGTCACGAAGACATTATATGCATCTCAGAATCAGAAGGGAACTTTCATAAATGGCAAGCATCTGCTCTCCGAGTATTCTGCGATGAGGAAACAGTGGACAATTCCAGTGTAGTAGGCTTGAAAATGAGCCACATCAACGCAACTCTTCAGCATATCCAGGGCCCCAATACTCATAAGAACAAACTCTTACCCGTGTCCATCAAAGCAAAATGCCATCTTCTGACACGTGACGAGGAAACAATGTGCTCCTTGGAGATTTTAGCTGTGAATCAGTGTGAAGACAGGGAAGAGGAAATTAAGGAAAAGAAAGAAGAAATAGAGAGAGACTTTTATCGAGGAGGAAAAGTGACATGGGAGATCTTCTGGCCCACAGAAGTTAGGGAAGTTGGAGAACTGATTCAAAGAGATGCCTATCATGAGGTGATTAATCTTCTGGAGGATTCATCAAGAAACAGCCTAAAGGTAAATTAGAATTTCATGAAGTCATAGTGTATTGTTGTCTGTGTGGAAGGGAGTCGATGATATCAGAAATGCGTGTATTACATTGAGAGTATTACATGGAGCGATTTCTTATAAGAAGTTTGGGGAATTTCGCAGCTTTGCGATGGCAGAGAGATTGGTGTTTCTTAGATCAAAGCTTCAAAACTAAGAGGGTTAACACACAGCCATTAAAGTCTAAACCGCTGGCAACAAAAGTGAGTTTACAGGGCAGAAACATCAGCACTCGGAGACGCTCCTCTCTACAACGACGTCATGCTGCCCTCCACCAGCGTCCTGTCGCCTCAGTCACCGCCCACCGAACCACCATGTGTCACCCTGCCCCGCCTGGAGGACTTCCACTTCCCATCATCTTCTGCTCTGGTCGCAGTTCCACTCGGGTGAGAACGGCCAGCGCCGAGACTCTGACGGTTACGTTACCCAGCGTCCTTTCCTGGTTGATCATCGAGTTGTCTTGTTTTTTTCAGGCGGTAGAAGATCTGGAGTTGGAGATGTTGGCTCCCTACATCTCCATGGACAATGATTATCATCTCCACACGCGCACATGCGCAGAGGGTCCAGAGGATCTCGGTTCCGCCCAGAAAAACAGCAGAACACACACAAATCCCAGCGATACACAACACGGGTAAGAGCAACACAACATTCACACCTCAACATCACAGTAATGTTGCGACATTAATAGTGTTTCAGTGACTCTCTTTCTCGCTATCTTGGAGAACAGCCGGATGAAGATCTGTCTTAAAGAGGCTCAGTACTTGAGGACTATATTAGTGTGTCTGCCAGTTGTAACTACAGCAGAAGCGATTATTGACCCAGGCGAACAGTAAGTGGTAAGTGTTTCTTTCTGGATTTTTTTAGTTGGAACTTGTTTTAGCACCAATTGTCAGATAGAAGCTGTAACTGTGCTTCCTTGTTGCTACGAGTTGTATACTTGTTGCTAGATTAAAGCAAATTCCGGTACTCTGTTTCGGTTTCGGTCGGGAGTCGCTCGTTCACACAACTACTCTTTGAGTTGCTAATTAAAGAGGCGTGCTCAGCTGAAACATATTAATTAAGAAACGCTGAGGCGGAAGCGTCAGCGTCAGCCCTTGTCATGTGAAGACCAAGCTCGTGTGAAGACTAAGCTCGTGTGAAGACCAAGCTCGACGAGTCTACCTGCGCGAGTCTACCTGCGCGAGTCTACCTGCTCGAGTCCTCCAAGCAAGGACTGCTAAGTATACTTTTTCTCCCTTTATTCTTCTTGCTGTTCACCTGTCTACACACACTAACATGTGTCATCAGTTTATCCCTGTTATTTGCCACAGGCGCAGATGGTGGCACTCTCCCAAAAACGTACGCAACTTGGACAACCTACGCTCTCTGAATGCGGCGTCTGCAGGTTTCATCTCATTCTCAATCGGACTTTGGAACTGCCAATCTGCAGTCAACAAGGCAGATTTAATTTCTGCATTTGCAACCTACTCTAACCTCAGCGTGCTGGCTCTGACTGAGACTCTTGCTCATACACTTCCTTTGAATTTCATGCTGTTACAGTCACTGACCCTGCCAAAATGCACTTTCTTGTTGTTTACCGTCCTCCAGGTCAACTGGGGAAGTTCATCGATGAATTTGACATGCTACTGTCCACCATCCCAGATGATGGAACTCCTCTTCTGGTCCTTGGTGATTTCAACATTCATCTAGACAAGCCACATGCAGCTGACTTTCTTGCTCTCCTTCCCACATTTGACCTCGAGCAGTTCACCACACCAGCAACCCACAAAGCCGGCAAACAGCTTGACCTCATCCTCACACGTAATTGCGCCACACACGATCTTCTCATTAGTCCTCTCCACACCTATGACCATTTCTTTATCCAGTTCTCTATTTCTATCCCCTCACCCCCCTTCACTGTCTCCTCCTTCCATCTCTTGTCGCCATCTCTCGCTTCCTTTCCCCTCGCATTTCTCCTCCATTGTCACAACCTTACTTCCCTCTAACAACCACCTTTCCTCACTTGACTTAAACACTGCAACCGACATGCTATGTTCCACCTTATCATCATCTCTTGACAGCATATGCCCCCTAACCTCCAGACCTGCTCGCACATCACCCTCTAGTCCTTGGCTCTCAGAAGCTCTGTGTAGCAACCGGGCCAAACTAAGAGCATCTGAAAGGAAATGGCACAAATCAAACAATCCAATTGACCTAACCAATTACCAGACACTTCTCTCCTCTTTTTCCAAAAACATCTCCATTGCTAAAGCCACATACTTCCAATATAAGATTGGTAGTTTTCCCAACACCCGCATTCTTTTCAAAACTTTTTCCTCTCTTCTCTGTCCCCCTCCTCCCCCTTCCCCTACCTCTCTCACTGCAGATGACTTTGCAACTTTCTTTTCCAGCAAGGTTACATCAATCAGGAACCAGTTCTCAACCCCAGACATGCATAGACTGACTCCTCCTCCACGTAACTCCCAACTGACTTCCTTCTCTCCCCTCTCAGAGACTGAGGTCTCTAAACTTCTCCTCTTTAGCCGTCCCACAACCTGTCCCCTTGACCCTATCCCTTCTCACTTTCTTCAGTCCATCTCTCACAACTATTACCTGCACTTACACACATCTTTAACACATCGCTCTCCTACTGGCACATACCCTCCCTCATTTAAGCAAGCCCGGGTTACCCCACTGCTTAAAAACCATCACTCAACCCTGCTATAGTTGACAACTACAGACCTGTTTCCCTCCTCCCCTTTCTTTCCAAAACTCTTGAAAGAGCCGTTTTAATCAACTCTACAATTTTCTCACACAGAACAACCTCCTAGACAACAAGCAGTCTGGCTTCAAGAGCAACCATTCCCACGGACACTGCTCTGCTTTCCGTCACTGAAGCCTACGACTAGCAAGAGCACCTCTAGATCATCTGTCCTCATCCTACTTGACCTCTCTGCTGCACTTTCGACGCAACCAGCAATCCTCCTATCAACTCTCTCCAACCTGGGCATCACTGGAACGGTTCTGCGCGGGTGGAAATCTATCTTCGGACAGATCCTTCAAGGTATCATGGAGCGTAGGTATTTCTGAAACTCAGCAACTCACAACTGGCATTCCACAGGGGTCAGTTCTGGGTCCACCTCTTTCCTATCTACACTACATCTCTTGGTCAGGTGATTGAGTCTCATGGCTTTTCCTATCACTGCTATGCTGATGACACCCAGCTCTATTTGTCCTTCCAGCCTGACGATCCATCTGTCTCTGCACGCATCTCTTCTTGCCTGTCGGACATCTCGGTCTGGATGAAGGAGCACCATCTTCAGGTTAATCTGGGAAAATCTGAGCTTCTCGTCATCCCAGCCTATCCCTCAATCAACCAGAACTTCACTGTACAGCTCGGTTCACTTACACTCATGCCAACCAGGATGGCCTGGAACCTTGGGGTGATTCTTGATGACGGCTTGACCTTTACAGACCACATCTCGGTAACTGCAAGGTCCTGTAGGTTCATCCTATACAACATCAAGAAAATCTGACCCTACCTCACCAAACAGGCTACACAGATACTAGTCCAGGCTCTTATCATCTCCAAACTGGACTACTGCAACTCACTGCTTTCAGGCCTCCCAGCCAGCTCCATCAAAACCCTTCAGATGATTCAGAATGCTGCAGCGTGCCTTGTCTTCAACCAGCCCAAGACAACCCAGGTCACACCACTCTTCATCTCCCTCCACTGGCCTCCTGTAGCTGCCCGCATCAAGTTCAAGGCCTTGATGCTCACCTACAAGACCTTATCAGGAACAGCACCCCTACCTCAACTCTCTCCTGAAGGCATACATTCCCTCTCGCAATCTGCGATCGACTAGCGACCGACGTTTAGTAGTTCCCACTCAGCGAGGCGTAAGGTCCCTTTCCAGAACCTTCACGCATACCGTTCCCCAGTGGTGGAATGCTCTTCCGATCTCAATCCGGACTGCAGAATCTCTCACTATCTTCAAAAAACAGCTAAAGACCCACCTTTTCCGTGAACACCTAACCAACTCCTGAGAGAGAAAAAAAAAAAACACACACACTATGCACTTACACCTCTACTCTGTACACTTTGCTTCCTCTGGTATTCAATTAATGGATCTTGTATAGTAGCACTACTTGTATTGTATTGAAACACGTCCTGTCGTTTCGGAGACAGGTGTATATGTTTCTAAATAACCGGGAACAAACGCTGGATATAAACTTTAAGGTTAAACACGGCGACAACAGCTACACGATCTACACTGCCACCGAGCGCCTGAGGTGCTTTGGGTGTGGGGAGGTCGGACACAAACGGCTGAGCTGCCACGCGGAGAGCGGCACAACCGGGAGGCTCCGGGGAGACGCGGTCAGGCGCAGCAGCAGCGCAGCGCGGGGAGGGTCACTGGAGAACAAGAACCCAGAGCAAGAGGGGGTAACGTCTCACCGAGGTCACAGCAGGAAGAGGTCAGTAAGGCACACACCACCGGAGCGATCACAGTACCCAGTGATAGTGTTGACACCTGTGCCCACACCAGCAACGATACCGACACCCGTGCTCGTACCCGCATCAATTCCGACACCCGTGCCCATACCAGCAACCGTACCGACACCCGTACCCGTATCGTTTCCGACACCTGTGCTCATACCAGCAAAAATCCTGACATTTGTGCCTATAACAGCATCAATCTAGGAGGAGGAGGCCACCACAGAACGACCGTGTGTTTTTGACCGTTCACAACAACCAACCTGAGTAACTTTACACCGAAGAACAGATGAACCGGTTTCTAAAAGTGACTAAAGGGAAACAAAACATCACGCTGACTAAATTCTTCCCGGAAAGGAGGGCCTTCGTCAACTCTGTACAGCGCACCATGGGAGTAATGTCCCCCAGGAGAAGGTCCAGACTGAAGAAATGGGCAGCAATCACAAGGAGTGAATTATTATGTGATCAGAATGACTAAGGGTTTGAGCTTTAGGAATTTTTTTTGTTAACGGAGATCTGACGGGGTTCTTTTGTTTTTATTCTTCTCTCTTTCCCTCTTCTTCTCCTTCTTTTCCCCCTTTCGTTTTTAAGGAGACAATGTTTTCCCAATAGTGTATATATGTAAATGTACCGAAGAATTTGGAGTTAATAAAGTTGTGTTTAAATAAATAAATAAATAAATAAATAAATAAATAATCTCTCTCTCTTTCTCACACTCACTCACTCACTCACGCACCAGATGAGCTACTGGAGCTCCCAGGTAACCTGCACTTTCCAAATCATTTGTCCTGCATGGTAAAGCTCACGCTCGCTCGGACTCAGCCATCTGTAAAGAAACTCCAAACACATACCAGGTGAGTTCAAAGGTTAAGGGTCATAGTCTCACTGTGGAAAACTCGTGTGTGTAGTGTTCAGTAAATGTGACTAGCAAAAAATATTAATTATAACTGGAAGGAAAGTACATGGGGTCACATTCTAATTTAATTATATTATTTAAAAGGAATTATAGCTTTATTTCAACACAACCATGAAATGATATTCATTATAAAACACTGATTTCTGTGTTGAAGTGAATCTCACTGGAAGTTTCATCTCAACTCTGAACCTCCGGGAAGCCGTCCAGGCTTTGGTCTAAAATATTCAGATCCACAGAAGCAGCCCCAACCCGTGATTCAGTAAGACTTTAGGTCCAATTCCTGAGTAATTTCCATCAGTTCCAGATTTCTTGAAATGTTTTCTTTCTTCTTCTTGCTGAATTTAAAGGTATTTTTAACTGCTAATATAATTTCTATCAACAACAATCTGACTGTATTCACAGTTTGTTAAACTTTATTTATTTATTTATTTATATATATATATATATATATATATATATATATATATATATATATATATATATATATATATATATATTTTTAAAGAGCAGCCACTAATAACATTTTTGTTTATTTGTGTTCTTATACACGAAAAACACTAGTTATCCCAATCTGGAAAAAGTGACAGATTTTGTGTGTGGATGTGTTTGGGCTGTTAATATATGTATGTACGTACGCACACACACATCCATCCATCCATCTTCTACCGCTTATCCTTTTCAGGGTCACGGAAGAACCTGGAGCCTATCCCAGGGAGCATCGGGCACAAGGTGGGGTACACCCTGGACAGGGTGCCAGTCCATCGCAGGGCACAATCACACACACAGATATGAAGCAATCAACTAAATTGGACCTCATGAGTGAGTATTTGCCCAAGGACACTTCGGTATGTGGAGTCACTCGGGCCGGGAATCAAACCGCCAACCCTACGATTAGTGGACAGTCCACTCTACCAACTGCGCCCCAGCCGCATGATAAAAGTCCAACAAAGAGTTTCTGTTCCTGGCCATCTGTGGTGTAGTGGTTAGAGTTCATAGAGTTGTGGTGGTTGCACAGGTTCTAACCCTCCTCTTGGCAGGAGCAGCACTTTTAAGAAGTGAAGCAGTATGAAGGTGTGATGGAAGTGCAGCTAGGTTAGAGACTCTATAGCTCAACTGGTTGAGTGCTTGCTTCTGTGGATCAGAAGATGCTTGGATCAAACCCCAACAAGAATCTAGGGGATTGGTGTATGATTGGTGTAGGAGGAAGGGTGTGGAAGGGTAGGAAGGGTGTGGTGGTTGTAGGTGGAGTTTCAGGAAAAGTTGGGGATGGGTGTAGGAAGGGTACAGTGGAGTCTCAGGTAGAGTAAGAGTTGCAAGTGGGGTGGGTAGAATGTGTAGGCTGGGGGTAGGAAGGGAACAATGGAGTATCAGGGGGGGTACATGTCTTGAATACAGAGAGTGTGAAAGGGGAGGGATGTGTACCCAAGGGACACTCTAGTAGTTGTAGGTTGGGAGAGATGGAGGGATGTGTTGGAGCATTGTCAAGTTAGCTGTCACACCGTCACACAACCCTCAATCCTGTTCCTCCACCTCTCTCCCAACCTACAACTGCTAGAGTGTCTTCTGATCCACAGAAGCAAGCACTCAACCAGTTGAGCTATAGAGTCTCTTACCTAGCTCCATCACACCTTCATACTGCTTCACACTGCTTTTATTCTTAAAAGTGCTGCTCCTGCCAAGAGGAGGGTTAGAACCTGAAAACACCACACCACAACCTCTAAGGGACAGAAACTATATACGTGTGTTGGACTTTTGTCATGATAAATCACTTCATAAAGAAGCAGCAATTTTTAGTCTTAAACCAATCAAAAGGTGGAAGAGAACCCTACACCTTCTTCGTGCATTCGCCGCCGAGAGTGGCAGCAATCCATGTAGCTCCGTTTTTGTTTTTTTGTTTAATTTTTTCTTTACTTCGTACACTTAGGAGTTTTAAGATTACACACTTTCAGGAGTGTTTTTTATTATTTATCTTATGGATATGGATCTGTTATTAAAACGCTCTGGTGGCAGCAAACTTGTGCATACAAGGAATCAGCTGCTCGCACTACGGAGGAGTGCTGGTGATGTGCACGTTAGCATTCCTGAGGAATTATGGTGCTTTTGGGGCTGTAGAGCAGGACTTAAAGTGAGGACTAAACGACAGGAGCGAGAGCGTTTATTCAAGCGGAAATTCAAGCCTGCAATTCCATCGATGGTGATGGGGAACGTGAATTCACTTACAAATGAGCTGGAGGCCCTGGAAAGAACTCTGAAGTTGTATAGGGAATGTAGCCTGATATGCCTTACGGAGATGTGGCTAACTTGCTGCATCCCCAATGCTAACGTTGAGCTGCCTGGCTTTAGTGTGGCTCATCTGGACAGAGACATTAAACTTTCTGGAAAAAAGAAGGGAGGTGGATTGGTGATGTACATAAACAACAGATGGTGCAACCCCGGCCATGTTACTATTAAAGAGACTATGTGTTGTAAGGATGTGGAGTTGATGGCGGTTAGTCTTCGACCATACTACATGCCAAGGGAGTTTTCGCATGCCATTGTTGTCTGTGTTTACGTTCCGCCACAACCTTACTGGACACGGCGTGTGACGTCATTCACTCTACAATTGCAAGGCTCCAAACTCAACACACAGATGCTTTTTTTGCGACCTCTGGCGACTTCAACCACATAACACTGGATTCTACCCTCACTAATTTCTACCAGTTTGTTGATTGCCCAACCAGGAAGAACAGGACAATAGACCTCATGTATGCAAACATGAGGGATGCATACAGTGCCAACCCCCTTCCCCCAGTGGGAAAGTCAGACCACAACCTCATTTATCTTCAACCATTGTACAAACCAAAAGTACAAAGGCTACCGGTTGTCACTCGCACCTTCAGGAAGTGGACAACAAGAGTGGATGAGGCTTTGAGAGATTGTTTTGAGTCCACTGACTGGAGTGTGCTTCAAAATGGAGAGGATTTGGAGGAGGTCACACATTGTACAACTGACTACCTGAATTTCTGTATGGACATAGTTGTTCCCACAAGAACTGTACGCTGCTTTCCAAACAACAAACCATGGATAACCGGCGATGTCAAGACCCTTCTCAATAGGAAAAAGATGGCGTTCAGAGAGGGGGATCAGGTAGAGCTGAGGCGCGTACAGGGGGAACTCAAAGCCAAGCTGAAAGAGGCTAAGGAGGAATACAGAAAGAAGGTGGAACAGAAGTTGCAGGAGAACAATATGAAGGAGGTCTGGGATGGAATGAAGACCATCACTGGACTGAGGAAGAGTGGTAGCTCTGTGGAGGGAGACCAGGATAGGGCAAATCAGTTGAACCACTTTTACAATAGGTTCGACTGCCCTGTTCCAGCTCCAATGGCAGTGGACTGTCCACTACCCTCTGCTGATTTAGACACTGCTCGTGCTTGTCTGCCTGTTCAACTCACACCTCCCCTCTCACTTTCGGTGCACTACGTACCCCCACCATTAAAGGCTGATGTATTCCACCCTCACAAGGTGACAATGAATGTGACTACATCGACGTTGGTCACTAGTCACCAGTCTTCAGACACCAGACACCCTCTTCTCTCCTCCCATAAAATCACGGCAGATCAAGTTAGAGGACAGCTGAGGAAACTCTGCCCTAGGAAAGCAGCCGGGCCTGACAGACTGTGTCCAAGGCTGCTCAGGGTCTGTGCTTCTGAACTGGGGGAGCCACTGAAGCACATCTTCAACCTGAGTCTTTGTCTTGGAAGAGTTCCAACATTGTGGAAGACATCATGTCTTATTCCTGTCCCAAAGAAGTCACATCCAAGTGAGCCCAATGATTACAGACCAGTTGCTCTAACATCACATGTGATGAAGATCATGGAGCAGCTGGTTTTGGGGATACTTAGACCCCAGGTACGTCTTGCACTAGATCCGCTACAGTTTGCATACCGGGAGAGAGTGGGCGTGGATGATGCCATCACATATCTCCTGCTCAGGACGCATACAAGGGGAAAAGTGCTGTGAGAATCATGTTCTTTGATTTCTCCAGTGCTTTTAATACCATTCAACCCCTCAGACTGGGTGACAAGCTCCTGCAGATTGGTGTGGATGCTCACTTAGTATCGTGGATTGCAGACTATCTGACAGAGCGGCCACAGTACGTAAGACTGAAGAACTGCCTCGGACACTGTGATTAGTAGCACGGGGCTCCAAATTCAATGGTGCAAACTCAACCACCTACAACTCAACACTGCTAAGACCAAGGAGATGGTGGTAGATTTTCGGAAGTCTAAGCCCGCTCTGCTGCCAGTCACCATTGAGGGGGTTAAGGTAGAGGTGGTAAACACTTACAAGTATCTGGGAATACATTTGGACAATAAACTGGACTGGTCAGTCAACACTGAAGCACTCTACAAGAAAGGGCAAAGCAGGTTGTACTTCCTGTGGAGGCTGCGGTCCTTCAATGTCTGCAACAAGCTCCTCTGGATGTTTTACCAGTCTGGTGTTGCCAGCGTCCTCTTCAATGCTGTGGTATGCTGGGGAGGAAGCATTAAGAAGAAGGATGCTGGATGACTGGACAGGCTGGTAAGGAAAGCTGGTTCTGTTGTGGGAGTGGAACTGGAGTGTATCACTTCAGTGTCAGACAAAAGGACCCTGAGCAAATTGATGAATATTCTGGACAATGACTGTCATCCACTCCATAACACTATCATAAAGCGAAAGAGCTCGATCAGTTGGATCAGGCTCACTGCCATGCACAACTGACTTCACTTAAAGGAAGAGGTGAGATAGACTTCTCTGCATAGTCTGTCTGCCTCTTCACCTTTTCATATATCCTCATACACTTCCATGACCTCTTACAACAATGTTGTGTATTGGCTCACTGTGTGATTGTTCTACTGTTTATACTGTTTATGGACTATATTAGCCCACATCACATGTATAACCCCTACCTTTAATTCTCAGTCTGGGAATCCGTGATTGGTATATTTGACTGTTTTTATTGTTCTATATGAGCCATTTTTTTAGCATTCTGCTTATGTTTTATGTTGTATCGTGTGTGATGTTTTGAGCTACTGGGACCTTGAATTTCCCCTTGAGGATCAATTACCTATCTACCTACCTACCTACCTTCTGGAACACTACCACTGACATGAACTCTAACCACTACACCACCGAAGGACAAAGACCTTACACGTGTGTTGGACTTTTGTCATCATAAATCACCACAGATGGAAGGGTACAGGTGCATAATGCTAAAAAGAAGAAACCAAGACCTGACGCTGATACGAGGAATGTTAAATGTGAGTTATTGTCGGTGTTGTAGTTACTTAATCTTCTGGTTATAATCTGTATTTTGGCAGGTTTAAGAATAAAAAGTGGTGCTGTAGCAGTATGAAGGAGTGATGAAGATGGTGGTGTGTACAGACTGTGCATAAAAACCTCTCACCCACACTATCACTGGTCACTCGCCGTCCTCCACCTTCCTCCTGTCCTCATTCTCTTTGAACAGAGTCCTGCTTAAGGAGTCCATGGTAGCTTCCCCTTTCCTAGATGTCTTTGGTTTTATGCTAATGAGGTACACCGGGATCGGATGTCAGGCCTAATTATTTGTTCTTTGTTATCTTGTGATTTTTTTCTCACTACTTAATAATTCAAATAGCACACACAGATCAATATTCCGTAAATGAAATCATGAAGACACAGAGGGAAAAACAAATAAAATGATATTCAAATACAAAATATTTTAAAAATGGAGAATTGTGGAGGCCATGTGGCCACGTGGTTCCTTCAATATCATTGTTTAGATCAGAATTTATTCTCTCAATTCAGTCATTTTTATTGCGTATTCACCTACTGCTCTGAAGCTCCAGAACCTCACAGCTGAGAACCGGATGTAGTAGAGAACCTAACGGAATCTTTCTTCTGAAACAACCTGTGTTTTCCTAAAATACATTCAAGTGTTGCAGGGATTCACTGAGTTAATAATTACAATTAATCACAATAAAGCAGCGAACGGCAATAATCAAAGACAGATCCTGTTAATAATAATAATAATAATAATAATAATAATAATAATAATAGGCACCCTGTCCAGTGTGTACCCTGCCTTGTGCCCGATGCTCCCTGGGATAGGCTCCAGGTTTCCCCGCGAACCTGAAAAGGATAAGCGGTAGAAGATGGATGGATGGATGGATAATAATAATAGTACATCTTCATGTAGCACTTAATCAGATAATAAATGTTCAAAATAGTAATTAATTGATCCTCCTTAATGAATTATATGGAAATCTATGAGAATTAACACAAGATATAAAAAGTATATTAAAGTACATATTGGCACCCAGGTTTAGGCTCCAGGTTTCCCTGTGACCCTGAAGAGGATAAAGCGGTATTGAAGATGGATGGATGGATTGATTAAAGTACATTTACCAAGCTCGACGATAGTGAAAGTCTATAGTCTATAGTCTATAGACAATAGTGAAAGTCTGTGTGTGTGTGTGTGTGTGTGTGTGTGTTAGCCTCACCATCTTAAGTGTTTAAAAATCACTCAGAATGCCTGCCAGAAATGTGAAAGTGTGAGCATCAGCTCTGCACAGCTGTACTGCCACCTGGGTTTAAGCCGAATTCCCTTTGTACACACATTAGACATAATCCTCCAGCTCAGGTGAAGCAATAAGCACAAGCTTTCATTGGCCAAGGCAGATCACTCACTGTGAACCTGGCTCAATCACACCAATGCTGTGTATTTGAAAACAAAGCACAGATGAACTCGGTAATAAACACTTTCCCAGCTGTGTCTGTGTATGCCCATCGCTCATACGTCTCCACACACACGTACAATATTTACAATCGTGTCCAGTTACCTGCAGGATTAGAACACAAACAGCCACTTCCATTTCCACCCGGTGTCACTGGCTGTAGCTGACAAATCAGGCTCATTGACTTGGTTTCCATGTTGAATTTGTTATTGCTGAGGTGAACTGAAGCCCAATTCCTAATTCAGTTTACAAATGAAAAAGGTGCCATGGAAAGTCTCTGTTCCGGGATCCATGGTCTGATCCTGAGCTCGAGACTGATTACCTAATGAGATTCATTGTTTTAGCAGAGTAGTAGTACAGTTAGTATTATACTAATTCTACTGAAATAGTTTTCACAGACATATTTCCACTACAAGTGGGCTTCGATTAAAAACCGTTAGAAAATGTCTCACAGGGGACGAACGCTGGTCGTCAACAACTTGGCAGCATCAACCATGTGGCACAAGTTGGCATGTGTGGATCCACCACCAAACCTGCTCTCAAACATCCAGGCCCTGCTAGTGGACTTCTTCTGCGACAGACTACACTGGATCCCTCAGTGTCCTTCACCTGCCCAGGGAGGAGGGGGGGCAGGGGCTGGTCCACATAGCCAGCAGAACTGCAACCTTCCGACTCCAGTTCATCCAGAGACTCCTCACCGGACCTGAGAGGTTGGTATGGAGAGCAGCAGCTTATAGCTTATACAGCTGAGCATTGCTCCAGACAGTGACCGGTAAGCTCCTGTACAAAGCCTGCGTGAAAGTTTTAAAGAAGAAAAAACTGAATGGGAGAGTGGACACCCCATGGCGAGCTGTACTGGGTTTGGAAGTTTCATTTTTATTGAACATTTCTGCTGAACCTTTGTGCTGCACATTTCTGCTAAGGAGAAATGCTGTACTGGGTTTTAATGATGATGTTAAACCAGAGTGGAGGGCACTTTACAAACCACCCTTAACAAATAAACTGCTGACCTCCCATGGAGGATTTTACATGGAATTGATTCTGTGAATTCTTTGATCTCCATTTTAAACCCCGAGGTCTCACAGAAATGTCCATTGTGTTCACAGAGAGACTGTTTTTCATGCTTTTCAGGCTCTCAAAATGTGATTATTTGATCAATATTTAGGCAAAACTACTTAAAGGAAAAAAATGTCTGAGAGAAGTTAACATTTATTTTTATCATGTTTATATATTTAGACTACTTTGTAAAATGGTCAAAGATAATTGTTGCCATATGGCAACAAAATGTGATAATGGAACTGAAACATGCGTAACGTGACGACGCTCGGCTTCTCTAACAATATATTTACATTTTTTCACATTCAAAAAACAAAAACATTTTATGTTTCAAGTGAAAGAATAAAAGATATTTCAACCAAAACATGTGTTGAGTAAATTCCTCCACATATTTTTACAACTGTAATTCCTTTCTAGAAGATATAACTAATTAAAATAATTAAATCCAAAAGGCTAAATTTCCTTCAACTCTAAAAGCATTACAGAAATAAACGAATCCAGACAACACTGTGTTTGTCAATTTTACTGAATGACACGGATCAGCAAGAACAATTTCATTCATACATTCATATATAATCGAACAATAAATAAGAATAAAACAACAAAAAAAGAGAAAAATCTCCACTCCACTCCACTACACCATACCTAAACACACACACACACACACACACTCCACTACACCATACCTAAAACACACACACACACACACACACACACACACACACACACACACACACACACACACACACTCCACTACACCATACCTAAACACACACACACACACACACACACACACTCCACTACACCATACCTAAACACACACACACACTCCACTACACCACACATAAACACACACACACACTCCACTACACCATACCTAAAACACACACACACACACACACTCCACTACACCATACCTAAACACACACACACACACACACACACACACACACACACTCCACTACACCATACCTAAACACACACACACACACACACTCCACTACACCATACCTAAACACACACACACACACACACACACACACTCACACACTCCACTACACCATACCTAAACACACACACAAGTTTGATATTTTGTAACGGACGAAATGATTTCAGTGGGAACGAGACTCCATGTGATAAATACACATGGTGTAGAACAAGGTGGACTTACCTAAAGGATTGTGTATCATTGATCTGCAAGGATATCCTGCCCAAGGGAACCTTCACTGTGATCTTCCTCCTCACATCGCCTGTTGACACACCTCTACTGATGACATTCTCTCAGTTTTTCTGTGACATGCAAGGTCATAAAGACATAATATGCATCTCAGAATCAGAAGGAAACTTTCAGAAATGGCAAGCATCTGCTCTCCGAGTATTCTGCGATGAGGAAACAGTGGACAACAGTGTAGTAGGCTTGAAAATGAGCCACATCAACGCAACTCTTCAGCAAATCCAGGGCCCCAATACTCATAAGAACAAACTCTTACCCGTGTCCATCAAAGCAAAATGCCATCTTCTGACATGTGACGAGGAAACAATGTGCTCCTTGGAGATTTTAGCTGTGAATCAGTGTGAAGACAGGGAAGAGGAAATTAAGGAAAAGAAAGAAGAAATAGAGAGAGACTTTTATCGAGGAGGAAAAGTGACATGGGAGAACTTCTGGCTCGCAGAAGTTAGGGAAGTTGGAGAACTGATTCAAAGAGATGCCTATCATGAGGTGATTAATCTTCTGGAGGAATCATCAAGAAACAGCCTAAAGGTAAATTAGAATTTCATGAAGTCATAGTGTATTGTTGTCTGTGTGGAAGGGAGTCGATGATATCAGAAATGCGTGTATTACATTGAGAGAAGTATTACATGGAGCGATTTCTTATAAGAAGTTTGGGGAATTTCTCAGCTTTGCGATGGCAGAGAGATTGGTGTTTCTTAGATCAAAGCTTCAAAACTAAGAGGGTTAACACACAGCCATTAATGTCTAAACCGCTGGCAACAAAAGTGAGTTTACAGGGGCAGAAACATCAGCACTCGGAGACGCTCCTCTCTACAACGACGTCATGCTGCCCTCCACCAACGTCCTGTCGCCTCAGTCACCGCCCACCGAACCACCATGTGTCACCCTGCCCCGCCTGGAGGACTTCCACTTCCCATCATCCTCTGCTCCGGTCTCAGTTCCACTCGGGTGAGAACGGCCAGCGTCTCGGCGGTTACATTACCCAGCGTCCTTTCCTGGTTGATCATCGAGTTGTCTTGTTTTTTTCAGGCGGTAGAGGATCTGGAGTTGGAGATGTTGGCTCCCTACATCTCCATGGACAATGATTATCATCTCAAAATCACAGTAATGTTGCGACATTAATAGTGTTTCAGTGACTCTCTTTCTCGCTATCTTGGAGAACAGCCGGATGAAGATCTGTCTACAGCAGAAGCGATTATTGACCCAGGCGAACAGTAAGTGGTAAGTGTATCTATCTGGATTTTTTAGTTGGAACTTGTTTTAGCACCAATTATCAGATAGAAGCTGTAACTGTGCTTCCTTGTTGCTACAAGCTGTATACTTGTTACTAGATTAAATCAAATTCCGGTACTCAGTTTCGGTTTCGGTCGGGAGTCGCTCGTTCACGCGACTACTCTTTGTTTTGCTAATTAAAGAGGCGTGCTCAGCTGAAACACATCAGTATTTATTAATTAAGAAACGCTGAGGCGGAAGCGTCAGCCCTTGTCGTTTGAAGACCAAGCTCGTGTGAAGACCTGCGCGAGTCTACCTGCGCGAGTCCACTGAACAAGGACACCGAGCAAGGACACCGACAAGGCACCACACGTGCTGCTAAGTATACTTTTCCTCCCTTTATTCTTCTTGCTGTTTATCTGTCTACACACATTAACATGTGTCATCAGTTTATCCCTGTTATTTGCCACAGGCGCAGGTGGTGGCACTCTCCCAAAAACGTATACAACTTGGACAACCGACACTCTCTGAATGCGGCCTCTGCAGGTTCCATCTCATTCTAAATCGGACTTTGGAACTGCCAATCTGCTGTCAACAAGGCAGATTTCATTTCTGCATCTGCAACCCACTCTAACCTCAGCATGCTGGCTCTGACTGAGACTTGGATCCATGCTGAGAACACAGAAATGCACTTTCTTGTTGTTTACCGTCCTCCAGGTCAACTGGGGAAGTTCATTGATGAATTTGACACGCTACTGTCCACCATCCCAGATGATGGAACTCCTTTTCTGGTCCTTGGTGATTTCAACATTCATCTAGACAAGCCACATGCAGCTGACTTTCTTGCTCTCCTTCCCACATTTGACCTCAAGCAGTTCACCAGCAACCCACAAAGCCGGCAAACAACTTGACCTCATCCTCACACGTAATTGCACCACACACGATCTTCTCATTAGTCCTCTCCATACCTCTGACCATTTCTTTATCCAGTTCTCTCTTTCTATCCCCTCACCCCCCTTCACTGTCTCCCTCCTTCCATCTCTGCTTTTTCGCAATCTTTGCTCCCTTTCCCCTCGCATTTCTCCTCCATTGTCATAACCTTACTTCCCTCTAACAACCACCTTTCCTCACTTGACTTAAACACTGCAACTGACATGCTATGTTCCACCTTAACATCTTCTCTTGACAGCATATGCCCCCTAACCTCCAGACCTGCTCGCATATCAACCTCTAGTCCTTGGCTCTCAGAAGCTCTGCGTAGCAACCTAAGAGCATCTGAAAGGAAATGGCACAAATCAAACAATCCAATTGACCTAATCAATTACCAAACACTTCTCTCCTCTTTTTCCAAAAGCATCTCCATTGCTTAAGCCACATACTTCCAAGATAAGATTGGTAGTTCTCCCAACACCCGCATTCTTTTCAAAACTTTTTCCTCTCTTCTCTGTCCCCCTCCTCCCCCTTCCTCTCTCACTGCAGATGACTATGCAACTTTCTTTTCCAGCAAGGTTACATCAATCAGGAACCAGTTCTCAATCCCAGACATGCATAGACTGACTCCTCCTCCACGTAACTCCCAACTGACTTCCTTCTCTCCCCTCTCAGAGACTGAGGTCTCTAAACTCGTCCTCTCCAGCCGTCCCACAACCTGTCCCCTTGACCCTATCCCTTCTCACATTCGGCAGTCCATCTCTCCCACACTATTACCTGCACTTACACACATCTTTAACACATCGCTCTCTACTGGCACATACCCTACCTCATTTAAGCAAGCCCGGGTTACCCCACTGCTTAAAAAACCATAACTCAACCCTGCTATAGTTGACAACTACAGACCTGTTTCCCTCCTCCCCTTTCTTTCCAAAACTCTTGAAAGAGCCATTTTTAATCAACTCTACAATTTTCTCACACAGAACAACCTCCTAGACACCAAGCAGTCTGGCTACAAGAGCAACCATTCCACAGAGACTGCTCTGCTTTCCATCACTGAAGCCTTACGACTAGCAAGAGCAACCTCTAGATCATCTGTCCTCATCCTACTTGACCTCTCTGCTGCTTTCGACACTGTGAACCATCAGATCCTCCTATCAACTCTCTCCAACCTGGGCATCACTGGAACGGTTCTACGCTGGGTGGAATCCTATCTTTCGGAGAGATCCTTCAAGGTGTCATGGAGCGTAGGTATTTCTGAAACTCAGCAACTCACAACTGGCATTCCACAGGGGTCAGTTCTGGGTCCACTCCTCTTTTCTATCTACACTACATCTCTTGGTCAAGTGATTGAGTCTCATGGCTTTTCCTATCACTGCTATGCTGATGACACCCAGCTCAGCTCTATTTGTCCTTCCAGCCTGACGATCCATTTGTCTCTGCATGCATCTCTTCTTGCCTGTCGGACATCTCGGTCTGGATGAAGGAGCACCATCTTCAGGTTAATCTGGGAAAATCTGAGCTTCTCGTCATCCCAGCCTATCCCTTAATCAACCAGAACTTCACTGTACAGCTCGGTTCACTTACACTCATGCCAACCAGGACGGCCAGGAACCTTGGGGTGATTCTTATTGACGGCTTGACCTTTACAGACCACATCTCAGCAACTGCAAGGTCCTGTAGGTTCATCCTGTACAACATCAAGAAAATCTGACCCTACCTCACCAAACAGGCTACACAGATACTAGTCCAGACTCTTGTCATCTCTAAACTGGACTACTGCAACTCACTGCTTTCAGGCCTCCCAGCCAGCTCCATCAAACCCCTTCAGATGATTCAGAATTCCCCATTCCCCAGTGGTGGAATGCACTTCCGATCTCAATCCGGACTGCAAAATCTCTCACCATCTTCAAAAAACAGCTAAAGACCCTTACTCACTCTTACGAACACCTAACCAACTCAGAGGAAAAAAAAAAAAAACCCACACACAACGCACTTACATCTCTCTGCGCACTTACACCTCTACTCTGTGCACTTTGCTTCCTCTGGTATTCAATTAATGGATCTTGTATAGTAGCACTACTTGTATTGTTCCCTGCTTGATATATCGCTTTGCTTATTTGTAAGTCGCTTTGGATAAAAGCGTCTGCCAAGTGAATAAATGTAAATGTAAATGTCTTCTGCGAGTCGGCCGAGCCAAAAGAGAGAACTAGAAACACTTTCCGTCTCGTGCCACAGGGCAGGTATGTGTGTGAACCATTTATCATGCTACAATAATGAGTAAAAATCAACAGCAAAGGTTTTATTTCCGAGCATTCAATGTTTCATGTGTTCCCTACTTTTTTTTCCAACTCCTTCTTCTAAACCTACTTTGTATTAAAAACCTTTACGATTGACTCCTGATCCTTTTTGGTACAAAAAAAATGTTTTTTTATTTTTTTTTATTTTTTTAAGTACCGGCACTTTTTTTTTTCTTCCCTACATTTTTTCCCCACCTCATTCTTCTAACCCTACTTTGTATTAAAAACCTTTACGACTGACATCTGATCCTTTTTGGTACAAAAAAAATTATTATTATTATAATATATTATTTTTGTATAACACGCAGGGGAAAATGGATATGCGTGTCACAAGGACTACAGACCTTCCGGCTGCTGATGTGATGTGCTTAAGATAACAATAGTGTCAAGAAAATGCAAATACAACTCACTTCTCCTGGATGGATACATTTATTAGCTTTATTTAATAATATATTATGCAGTAGCATATTATCTTCATCAAAGATGAAGACAGTACTAATTTAAGTGGTTTTATTTTACATTCGACTGCATTGTTTTCAATTTATGAATGTTTACTTCAGCTGTTAGATGCCAGTTTGAATGGAAAGACCATTATATTGAGGTAATTTTTATTAATTTTTAAATTTTATTTTTACTATTTTATTAATTTCTTGTATTTTGTTATTTTATTAATTTGTCTTGAATAATTGATTGAGGACTTTAAACAATGTTTCATAAGAAGTTATTAATGGCTTAATACCATTGTTTTGATGCAATATTTATCTAAACAGTGTGTTTACAATATTACCATGTTCTGTTACAAGTAAATAGATTGTGTCAAAGTAATATAATAAATGAATACTAAACTTTTAAAATAATATGCAGATGTGGGCCTCCATGTCTTATACCGTGTATGATATGGGTGGAGGGCGGTGGGGCCCACATCAATATTTTTTCAGGAGGCCCAGTCTGATCAATAGAATTTTTGATATATTTATTTTTTGCCTTTGATCTTGATTTCACACTCCATCCTAGTAGGTGGCAGAAATGCACCTTAAGCTGGTTTGCCAAATGCTTATAAAACGGAGCAGAAGAAGAAGAATGGTTGTCAACATCACTGCTAGCGCAGTTTAGCTCATTTTACTTTAACCTTCTCTGACTGAAAACGTGGTGAAAATAGCAAAGGATAGGGAGACGACTGAGGTTTGTGAAGTTAAGGAGTTGAATTTAGAGGTTGGAAGGAACTTGGACTTGGATTATCGACAGACATCCTGTATAGGTCTGGAACGATACTTTCATGAAGTTCCTTGGAAACCAATGGAAATGGCAGGGAAAGAGATGGACATTGAGAGTGACACTTTGGTTTACAGTGAGGAAGAGGAGAGAAGGAAAAATAAGTGGTTAAATGTAGGAAAAGAAGAATGGAAAAAGTCGAAAAAGAAAGAAAAAAGAAACATCCAGCACTGGAGAATTGGAAAGTGAGGAAAGAGAGAAAAGAACGAAAGAGTGTATAATAAATGTAGTTTAAATAATAAATGTAAATTAGATTTGAAGGAGAGGAAGGAATAAAGAAAGCTGACCCAACAAAATTAACAAAAATCGTTAAGAGTCAGATTGGAGACGTGAAATATGCTAGAATGTACTTTTGAGTTGCTGTGGCATCACTGCCTTTCTATTCTCCTTGTATACTGCAAAGGAGATGTTTCAAGTCAGTCTTCAACTTTTTCATCTGATCACACTAAACGTAGAAATTAATTTGAATAGGGATGTGGGAATGATCTGAAAAAAGACTGCACTTTGCATTCCATATTTTCTCCTTCACTGTGATGTTTTTAAAATACTTTTTTAAAGCCCCTAATTTTTTTCCTTTTAGCCTTTGTTTCCTTTTTTTTTTTTTATACATTTTGTACAAATAATTATACAATAAATAAGATTTTTTTATTTAGTACGTGCACTACTCTGCTGTAAATCTGATTGTATTTAATAAATTTTATGTCATGATATTTTTGAATGCAGTTATGTTTTTAAAACGTTCCACAAACAATGTAAGAATAACATTTTCATGCTGACATTCTACAAACATTTACCAAAGACATCGTTGATAACACCTTATCATCATGAGTGTGCTTACTCAGTTTGTTTTATGTTGTATTTTGTTTGAAGATCTAAAACTATTTAGTATGATATACACACACACACACACACACACACACACACACACACACACACACACACACAAACAGAAGAAATCGAAAGAAATCAGCAAATACTTTTTCCACAGCACTTTATGCCGCAAGTTTGCTGAAAATGTATTTGACATGTGAGAACAGTAGATAATTGGTAACATTAAAAATTTATTAA
>CM022753.1:44140974-44186165 GCA_012411365.1 Ameiurus melas | reverse complement strand
GCCAGTTACATTACGCTGCAGGCTTGCTTTTTGTTTTTGAGTCTTTTGCCAATACCGCCCTTTAACATCGACATGGCAGTGTTACATTTTTCCAACCCTTGAGGAAAGGTGATACAATTTGCTTGTTTTGCACTGTAAAGTGATCCTCGTAGGGGCTTTGAGAATCGCGCATTGTGTGTATGCCCAATTTTTGCATTGTCTCTCAATGAGGGAGAGAGAGTGTCGTAGGGCGCCTTGGCAGAGCAGGTTTGATGACTCCATACTGTCTTTCTATTTTTTATATAGTGGAGGCCGTTCTGGCTGATATTATTTTGTGGTGTACCAATTTGATACCTTTGAAGGACACGGGTCTGGTGACAAGCCAGTGGGTCATCCTGCAGTGCCAGCCCTCGTGGTTAGTTGGGGATGTGTGTTTTTTGTTTCCTGTGGCTTCACCGTGCATTTTACTCATGTACTTTATAGAGGCATTCCCTCCCTGTGTGGAAGCGGCTCGGGTAGCCATCATATTCTGCCTAGGTCTAGTAAAGGGTGCTCTCTACCCGCGGTATACCGTGCACAGGGTCGTGATAATTATGGGTACGGGCTTTGACTAAAACCCTGTGATCCTGCTATGTCAGAGTGTCATGCGTAATTTTACCTTGTCCAGTCGTTTCTTTTTCAGGCCAAACTTATGATTTGAAGATAATTCAAATAATCCATTTAATAGTGAAGGCCTTGATGGACCAAGGTGATTGTATTGTTTTAGATTCCCTTTTAGTGTCTAATCAGGTGGAAATTCTTTAAACTTCCCCAAATGAGTGTGCTTTACTTCTGTCCAAATTAGAAGTGTTTTTAGGTCTCTTCTTAGATGTTAAAGAGAAAGTAAGTGTGTGTTTTCTACAGAAAGTCAAGGTCAGTGTGAATATTTTCCCTAAGTTTTAGTTAAATTTAGATTTTTTTTTTTTTTTTTTAATAGTATCAAATTTAAGTTAATCTTTTTATATTTTTTACCTTGCAAAAAAGTAATGTGTATTTCAAGTCTAAATCGCAAATATAAATTTAATGGAATCTTCCTTCAGTTTTGCCAAAGTTCAAAAAAAGTTTCGGGAAAAAAAAAAAAGGAAAGCAATGTACCTGCTGTTGCAACGCTTCTGGTTCTCCTGGAACCTCTTCAGGCAGGCTTGTTATGATATTTTAAATTTAATTATCAATGAAAATGAATTGAGATCAAAAAAGTATTAGAAGTGTTTACAGTCTTTCTCTCCAAGAGCTGAAAGCAGGAATGAGCTGCCAGCTCTTCCAACTGTCCTCTTTTATACTATAGGGCGTGGACCACCTCTGTTTAAATTGAATGGGCCAGCTAGAGGTTTTCCATGCATGTTTTTGTGGTTCTGTAATGGGGCTTTTTGCATTGTTTTTATTTAAATTTTAAACTAATTGTATTATTTATTAAATGAAACGTTTTCCACCTTCAATAATTTATTTCTCCATTTAGCTTTCCAATTATTTTTAATAATTATTGGCATAGGTGTTTCTGTACTTGTTTTTAGTTTAAATTTGTGTTCCATAGTCAATAATTAATTTATTGTTTCCCACTTAGATGCTGTGTTTCTACTTATATTTGTTTATTTATTTGTTGTATTTAATTCTCCATTTAGGTTTTAATCTCTTTTGATAAATTTTTCTGTTTGTCCTCCTTATTTGAGTTATATTGATTAAGAAAATGATTTCGATGCATCAGGCTAATGAGGAAGAAAAGAAAGAAAGTGTTTTGAGCCACCTGTGCTCATGAGGCACGTAATGATTTCAGGGGTTGGGGCCCTGGCTACGCTTAGGGTTGTGCTTCTAGGTTATGCCAGGGGTTAGGGGGCTAGGGCTTAGGCTAGGTTTAGGTTAGGGGCTAGGGGTTAGTGGGGTTGTGGGATTAAGGCTAGGCTAGGCTTAGGCTTCTAAAGTGCCAGGGCAGCTTTAGGCTAGTTTAGGTTAGAGTCATAGGGGCTAGGTCGCTTAGGTGTTGGGGTTAGGGCTGAGTCAGGCAGTAGGCTTACAACCTGTATGCACTGCCATCTTATGTCGCTTACTCCACTGCATTTCTCCCCACCAGTCCGGCCTTGCCCCACCTTCTCTCTTTTTATCTTTTCTCCAGGCTATTCCCTCCTGTGTACGAGGCTCTGGGGAGATCTATTTTAAATATTGTGTGCTGTCGGTATGTCGTATAGCCGTATCCGGTCCAGTGATCAGGTCGGGTTCGGTCTGAATTCGGAGCGGGTAGGGCCGGAATACCGTGCTTTGGTGGCTTCTGATGATGTAGGCGCTGAGGATATCCAAATGGTCCCGTTACTGCTGGTTACGGAGTTGGGGAAAATTCACCACTGGTACCTGTGGATCTGTGCCAGGAATTTTTCTTTAGCCGCCTCTCACAGCCTGCAGTCCCTTGATGGCAGTTTCGAACGTTGTTTAGTCTGCCATTTGATGCCCAAAGACAGAAATGACGTGGTTCTTGTGTCGGTAGAGGCTTTGTTTTTGTCTAGTACTCTGTTTCACACATGTGTGGGTCTTGTTCTCCCGTGGTAGCTCTCTTTCATCTGTGGTCGGGCGCTCTTGGTATGAAGTGGCATCCTTGGAGACAGATTGAGTCCCCGGGAGAATGAGGGGAATTTTCTTCGGACCGCAGGTCCAGAGACTTTCCCCGGTCGCGTATGTTTGTTGGGTCGGGTTCACGCACGGCCACGGCACCGCTGGTGATGTACGGCCCCGGCATAGAAGGCCTGTGTAGGTTGCCCTGCTGGCTAGTGACAGTGTTAGCTCAACGTCTACCCCAGTGTCGTGACCTTCCTCTGCACCCCCAGGCTGGACCTCGCAGGTCACCCCTGTGCAGTGACATTCTTAAAGACACTCTCCGGGCCTTGTGAGTCACTGGTGTAGTGGATGCCCTTTGAGCATGCTCTCCTTGGTCCTCGAGACCGTAAGGTCGCCCTCCTCTCTGACACACAGGGTTGGGACGCCGCTAGGAGTATCAAGCAGCTTTGGGGAGGGAGGGAGATCGGACGGAAGTCCGCCCGCTCTGTCCTCCTCTCAACGTGGGGACCACTGCAGCGTGGTCACCTGGTCATCGTGAGAGACCGTGGGTGGACACATTAGAGGCCGAGATTGTTTTGCGCCTCTGTAGTGGTATCGAAAGTGCCGTAACGCTATCGTTTCTAGCCGTGTGTATTTTGTGGTTGAGGAGGAGTAGGAGGGATTAAGGGTCTCAGGATTCCTCTCTCCCTCCTCACCTGGATCGGGTGGGAGGGAAGGACCGCCCGCCTCTCCACCAGCTTGGTAGAGCCCTCATGCACAGTTTCCTTTGCTTTTTGAGTCTTTGTACAATACCTCGCTTTTGCCCGTACGGTGGCAGGTGTTGGAAGCATTTTTCTCCTCAATCCCTGGAGGAAAGGTGATGCAATTTGTTTGCTTCTTGCACCAGCCGTGATCCTCGTAGTGGTTTTTTGAGAATCAGCATTGTGGTGTATGCCTAATTTTTGCATTGCTCAATGAGGGAGAGGAGTGTCGTGGCGCTTTGGCAGAGCAGGTTTGATGACCCTCTGACAATTGTCTTTTCTATTTTTTAATGGCAGAGGCCGTTCCTGGCTGATATTATTTTTGGTGTAAAAATTATAATGTTTGATAATTTTGAAACAGGTATGATTTTGGGTCCTAAGTGACAAAAGTCAGGGTCATCCTGAAAAGCGAAGTCCTTGGCTGGGCTTGATGTGTGTTTTTGTTTCCCTGTGGCTGTCACCGGTGTTTGACCATGTACGCATAGGAGGTCATTCCCTCTCCTGTGTAGCGTGGCCTCGGTAGCCACTATATCTGCCCATGTCTCCCATAGATGGGTGCTCTCTACCCGTGGTATACTGTACAGGGTCGCGGATAAATATGGGGGCACGGGCCTACCAAACCCCCCATCTTTTGCACGTTTATGCCTCACAGGTGACGACTGTCCAGTCGCTTTCTTTCTGTACAAACCATGATTTGATACCTTAAATAATCCAATACAGAAGGTTTGATGGACTCCGTGATTGTATCATTGTTTTGATTCCTTTTTAGTGTCTAATTGTGAATTTTTGGTGTCTTTAAATGAGTGTGGCTTTTACTACTGTCCAATTTTAATGTTTTTTATCTCTCTTAGATGTTATTGGGGTGATAAAGTAAGGTGTAAGCTTTTGTGCGCTATTGTAGTGGAATATTTTCCCTAAGTTTTAGTTAAATTTAGATTTTTTTTTACTTCAGTACTAGTATCAAATTTACACCTTTTTTATATTTTTACCTTTTAAAGTAATGTGTATTTTAAGTCTAACCAAGAATATAAATTAATGGAATACTTTCCTTCAGTTTTAAGCAAAAGTTCAAAAAGTTTTGGAAAAAAAAAAAGGAAAGAAATGCCGCTGCAACGTGCTTCGTCCTCCCTGAACCTTCTTCAGGCAGGCTTGTTATGATTTTAAAATCTTAATTAATTAACAAACAATTGAGCATCAAAAAGTGCATTAGAAGTGTTTACAGTTCTTTCAGAAGAGCTGAAAGTATGAATGAGCTGTTAGTTCTTCCAACTGTCCCTTTATACTATAGGGGCGGACTCTGCTTAAATTGGAATGGGCCAATAGGAGGTTTCTTCCTCATAAAGTTTTTGTGGTCTCTGTAATGGGGCTTTTGCATTGTTTTTATTTAAATTTTAGAAAACCATAATTGTATTATTTATTAAATGAACGCTTTTCCACTCACAATTTATTTCTCTCCATGAGGTTTAACCTATATTTTTAATAATACTATTGGTATAGTGTTTGCATTGTTTTTTGTTTAAATTTAGAACCCCTATAATCATATTAATTTCAATTTATTGTTTCCCACTAGATGCTGTGGTTTTCGCCATATTTGTTTATTTATTTATGTATTTAATTTCCATATTTAGGTCGCGAATCTCTTACTTTTTATTTCTAACAAATTTCTTGTTTGTCCTCTATTTGGAGTTATTTTTTGATTAAGAAATGATTTCCCTCATGAACAGGCTAATGAAGAAAAAGGAGCAAAGTGGAGCAGAATTGCACATGAGGCACGGGCCGATTAGGGTTGGGGGCTTATATTAGCGCTTTTAGGTTAGGCTTAGGTTATGCTTAGGTTGTGTCAGGCTTCTAGTTAGGTTTAGGGTTAGGTTAGGTTAGATTAAAGGCTAGGGTTGTAGCCTTGAAATAAGGTTAGGGGTTAGGCGAGTTAGCGGCTAGGCTTAGGTTGTGGCTTAGGTTAGGCTTAGCTTTAAGGTTAGGGCTAGGCTGAGCTGTGGGTGGCGTAACCTGTGGCGCATTCGGCTACCTTTATGTCAAAGCTACTCCACTGCATTCCTACCAGTCCGGGTCCATTCCGCCCTATTCTTTCTTTATCTTTTCCATAGGCTATTCCCTCCTGTGTAAGGCAGGCTCTTGGGGATATCTATTTTAAGTATTGCAGCCAATGTCGGAGACATGTCGTGAGGTCGTGATCCACAAGCGGTCCAGTGGATCGGTCGGTTCGGGTCTAAAATTCGGAGGCTGGTAGGGCCGGAATGTGTTTATGGTTTCTGATGATGTAGGCGCTGAGGATATCCAAATGGTCCCGCTTCGTTGGTCAGTTGGGGGGAAATACCCACCACTGGCATCCGGTGATTCGTGCCAGAGGGAATTTTTCAGCCGCTCTCACAGCTCGCGTCCCTTGATGGCAGTTTCTTGAACGTTGTTTAGCCTTGCCATTGATGCCCAAAGACAGGAAATTGAGACGTGAAGTTCTGTGTCGGGTAGAGGCTTTGTTTTTGTCTAGTATCTGTTTCACATGTAGTACTTAGCCCCGTGGTAGCTCTCTATCTGTAGGTCGGCGCTCTTGAAAAGGCGAAAATCCTGGTCAGATTGGATCTCCCGGTGAATGAGGGACTTTTCTGGACGGCCAGGTCCAGAGATTTTCTGCGAGCTCGGTGATATGTTTGCTGGGTCGGTTCACGCACGCCACCGCACCGCGGGTGACGGGCCGGGCCCCCAGCAGCATAGAAGGGCCTGTGTGGCTGTCTACCCCAAGCCGCAGACAGTAAGTAGGGGCTCAATCGCCACCTCCGTGCCGTGACCTTCCTCTGCACCCCCGCCAGCTGACCTCGAGGTCACCCCTGTGCAGTGATATTCTCTTTGCACACCTCCGGCTCAGAGTCACTTTGGTGTGTAGTGATGTCCTCTTGAGCATGCTCTCCTTGGTCCCTCGAGACCGTAAGGCTCGCCCTCCTCTGACAAGGGGTTGGGACGCCGCTTAGAGTACGCTGTGCTTTGGGAGGGAGGGAGATCAATGGAAGTGTCCACGTCGTCTGGGGTCTCCTCCCTAACGGGGACCACTGCAGCGGGTCGGTCATCGTAGAGCACCCTGGTGGACATTAGAGGGGCGGTGATTGTTTTGTCAGTCTCTGTGTGTACAATGAAATGCCCGGTACAGTGCTATCGCTCTAGCCGGGTGTATTTTGTGGTTGAGGAGGAGTAGGGGAGGGATTAGGGTCCTTTAGACCTCCTCTCCTCTTTCACCTGGATCGGTGGGGTGGTGCCAGACCGCTACTCGCCTCTTCCACCCAGCTTCGGGGCTTCGTGCCAGGCTCTTGCCTTTGAGTCTTTGCCAATACCTCGCTTTGCCCACACGATGGCAGTGTTGAAGCATTTTTCCCAATCCCTGGAGTGGAAAGGTGATGCAATTTGTTTGTTTCTGCACCAGCGTATTCCTCGTAGTGGTTTTTAGAATCAGCATGTGTGGTGTAGCGCCCAATTTTTTGTATTTGCCCCCAATGAGGGGAGGGAGAGTGTCGTGGGCGCTTGGCAGAGTAGCTCTGATGACCTCTGACAATTGTCTTCTATTTTTAATGGTGGCAGGAGGCTGTTCCTGCGTATACATATCTTATTTTGTGGTGTACCAATTTGGATAATTTTGAACAGGAGACGGTCTTGGTGACAAAGTCAGGGTCATCCGGAAAGTGCTTAGGCCTCGTGGGTTGGGTTTGGGATGTGTGGCTTTGTGCCTCTGGTAGGTCACCGTGTTTGACCCCATGTAAGTTATAGGAGTGGCATTCCCTCTCCCTGTGTGTAGCGCGTGTGGGCCTGGTATGCCATCATATTCTGCTCCATGTTCCCATAGCGGTGCCCTCTACCCGTATACTGTACAGGGTTGTAAATAATTATGGGGCACGGCTTCACTCAAAACCCCGGATAATGCCTATACAGGTGACGACTGTCCAGAATGTTTTCAGGCCAAACCATGATTTCAGAGATAATTTGGTAAATAATCCACAGAAGGTTTGATGGACTCTGTGATTTTGTATTGTTTGATTCCTTTTAGTGTCTATTTGTGAATTTTGGGGTCTTAAATATATGTGGCTTTTACTACAGTCATCGCAAATGTTTTCTTTATCTCTCTAGATGTTGGGGTGATAAAGTAAGGTGTGTTCATGAACAAGGTCAGTGGAATATTTTTCCTAAGTGTTGAAGTTAAACTTAGATTTTTTTTTTTTTTTTTTTTTTTTTTACTAGTATCAAATTTACACTTTTATATTTTTACCTTTTAAAGTAATGTGTATTTTAAGTCTAACCAAGAATATAAATTAATGGAATACTTTCCTTTTCAGTTTTTAAGCAAAGTTCAAAAAAAGCTTTGGAAAAAAAAAAAAAGGAAAAGAAACAAGCCGCAGCAACGTCAATTGTTCTCCTGGAACCTTCTTCAGGCAGGCTTGTTATGATTTTAAATTTTTAATAATTATCAAAATGAATTGAGCATCAAAAAAGTATTAGAAGTGTTTACAGTCTTCTCCTGCACTGAAAGCAGTGAATGAGCTAAATATATTCTTCCAACTGTCCCTTTTATAAATTATAGAGGGCGGACTCTGTTTAAATTTTGAATGGCCAATAGGAGGCTTCTTCCCATGTTTTTGTGGTCTCTGTAATGGGGGCTTTTTGCATTGTTTTTATTTCTAAATTCTTAAACTAATTGTATTATTTATTAAATGAACGCTTCCACCACAATTTATTTCTCCATTTAGGTTTCCAATTATTTTAATAATTATTGGGATAGGTGTTTGTACTGTTTTTGTTTAAATTTAGAACCCATAGCCATATAATTAACTTATTGTTTCCCACTCTAGATGCTGTGGTTTTCGCCATATTTGTTTATTTAGTTTATGTATTTAATTCTCCATTTAGGTTTTTAAATCTTTGATGATTAAATTTTCTGTTTGTCCTAATTTGGAGTAGGTTTTTGATTAAGAAATGATTTCGGCGAATAGGCTAATGTGAGGAAGAAAAGGAGCAGCTGAGCGAATTGCAAACATGAGGCACGGAGCTGATTAGGTTGGGGGTCTCTGCCAGGCGTTTAGTGTAGGGGCTTAGGGTTATGCTTAGGGTTAGGTTAGGCTTAGGTTAGGTTTTCTAGGGGTTAGGGGTTGGGGGTTAGGGTTAGGATTAAGGTTAGGTTAGGGCTTAGGCTTTAAGGTTATTAGGGTTAGGCGGCTTAGGGTTAGGTTTAGGGTTAGTCTTAGGGGTTAGGTTTAGGCTTAAGGCATAGGGGTTAGGGCTGAGTCAGGGTAGGCGCCAACCTGTATGCACTGGCCATCTTATGTCGCTACTCCACTGCATTTCTCTCTCCCCCACCAGTCCTGGGCCCATTCACACCATTCTCTTTCTTTTTATCTTCTTCTGGCTTATTCCTTCCAGGTACGGTGGCTCTGGGGATATCTATTTTAAATATTGCGGCTACAATGTCGGAGCATGTCAGAGGTCGTATCCGACTGGCCCAGTGATCAGGTCGGGTTCGGTCTGAGGGCGCCATAGGGCCGGAATGTGTGTTCTAGGACGTTCCAATAATAAAATTCCTAATGTGGCCCATTGTGCAAGCGGCAAAATCACCACTGGCACCTGATCTGTCCAGAGGGAATTTTTCTTAGCCGCTCTCAATAGCGCCTGCAGTCCCTGATGGCAGTTTCTTGAATGCTGGTTGAAGTCTGCTATTGATGCCCAAAGACAGAATGGACGTGGTTCTGTGTACAGGTAGAGGCTTTGTTTTTTTTCTAGTACTGTTTCACATGTGAACTTAGCCTCCGGGTAGCTCTCGATCTGTAGGTCGCAGCGCTCTTGAAAGCCGGTTCCTGGATGGTGATTGGAGTCCCCAGAATGAGGAATTTTCTCGGATCCTGCCAGGGTCCAGAGAGAGATTTTCTACGGTCGAGGTTTCTGCTTGGTCGGTCTTCATGTGCGATGCCGCTGTCCGCACGTTGGGTGGACGGCCGGCCCCCAGCATAGAAGGGCCTGTGTGTGGCTGTCTTCAAGGTGCTAGTGATACAGTGTTAGGCCTAACGTCCACCTCCAGTGTCGCTGACCTTCCTCTGCACCCCAAGCTGACCCGAGCGTCACCCCCTGTGCAGTGACATTCTCTTAGCACACCCCTCCGGCTGTAGAGTCACTTCTCTGTGTAGTGATATTCTCCTTGAGGCATGCTCTCCTTGGCTCCTGAGACCGTAAAGGTCGCCCTCCTCTTCTGGACAATTACAGGGGTTGGGACGCCGCTTAGGAGTATCGTTGTTGCTTTTGGGGAGGGAGGGAGATCGACGGAAGTGTCCGGCCGTCCGCCTCGCGTCCTCCTCCTAACGGGGACCACTGCAGCAGCGGTCGGGTTCATCGAGACCGTGGGGACATTAGAGGCCGTAGATTGTTTTGCCGCCTCTGTGTGTAAGAAAGTGCCTGTATACAACGCTATCGCTTCTAGCCGGGTGTATTTTGTGGTTGAGGAGGAGTAGGGGAGGGATTAAGGGTCTCCCCGTAGACTCCTCTCTCCTCTCACCTGGATCGGTGGGTGGAAGGACCGCTTGCTACCGCGTCTCTTCCAACACCAGCTTGTGAGCCCTCATGCACAGTTTTGCTTTTGAGTCTTTTGCCAATACCTCGTTTTGCCCAGCACACGATGGCAGTGTTGAAGCATTTTTCCTTATAATCCCTGGAGGAAAGGTGTATGCAATCTTGTTTGTTTCTTTGCACCAGCGTTCCTCGTGAGTGGTTTTTGAGAATCAAGCATTGTGGTGTATGCCCAATTTTTGCATTGCCCTCAATGAGGGAGAGTGTCGTGTCGCTTTGGCAGAGCAGGTTTGATGACCTCTGACAATTGTCTTCTATTTTTTAACCTGCAGGAGGCTGCTCCCTGGCTACGATGCTATTTTTGTGTGTACCAATTTGGAGAAATTTTGAAATGGTAGTACTGGTCTTGGTGACAAAGTCAGGTCAATCCGAAAGTGCTTAGGCCTCGTGTTGGGTTTGGGATGTGTGTTTTTGTTTCCTGTGGTCACCGTGGTTTTGACCATGTACGCATAGAGGGCATTCCTCTCCTGCCTGTGTGTAGCGTGCGGGGCCTCGGTAGCCACTCGTATTCGCCTGCCCATGTTCCCATAGTAGGGCGGTGCTCTCTACCCGGTATACTGTACAGGGTCGCATAATTATGGGGCACGGGCCACCTAAAACCCCGTGGGTACGCGTATGCCCGCGTGACGACTGTCCAGTCGTTTTTCTGGCCAAACCTCATGATTTATAATAATTTTAAATAATCCACAGAGGGTTTGATGGACCGTGATTGTATTGTTTTGATTCCTTTAGTGTCTAATTGTGAATTTTTGGTGTCTTAAATGAGTGTGGCTTTTACTACTGTCCAATTTTTTAATGTTTTTATCCTCTTAGATGTTGGGGTGATAAAAGTAAGGTGTGTTTTCATGAAACAAGGTGCCACCAGTGTATATATTTTCTCCTAAGTTTTTAGTTTAAATTTAGATTTTTTACTAGTATCAAATTTACACCCTTTTATATTTTTTTACCTTTTTAAGAATGTGTATTTTAAGTCTAACCACGCACACCCACCAATGAACAATTAATGGAATACTTTCCTTCAGTTTTTTTAAGCAAAAGTTCAAAAAAAAAGTTTTGGAAAAAGGAAAGAAACAAGTCAAGGTAACGCTTCCGGTTCTCCTGAACCTTCTTCTAGCAGGTTTGTTAATGATTTTAAATTTTTAATTAATTACAACAAATGAATTGAGCATCAAAAAAGTATTAGAAGTGTTTACAGTCTTTCTCCAAGAGCTTGAAAGCAGTGAATGAGCTGTTAGCTCTTCCCAACTGTCCCTTTATACTATATGGGGCGTTGACTCTGTTTAAATTTGAATGGGCCAGTTAGGAGGCTTTCCCATGTTTTTGTGGTCTCCTGTAATGGGCCTTTTTGCATTGTTTTTTATTTAAATTTTAAACTAATTGTATTATTTATTAAATGAACGTTTTCCTTAACTAATAATTTATTTCTCCAATTTAGGTTTCAATATTTTTAAATAATTATTGGCATAGGTGTTTGCATTGTTCTTTGTTTAAATTTAGAAACCATAGTATCATATTAATTAATTTATTGTTTCCCACTTAGATGCTGTGGTTTTCGCCATATAATTTGTTTTATTTATTTATGTATTTAATTCTCCATTTAGGTCTTTAATCTCTTTTTAATATCAAATTTTCCGGTTTGTCCTTATTTGGAGTTATATTTTTGATTAAGAAATGATTTCTATGAACAGGCTAATGAGGAAGAAAAGGAGCAGCGGTGGAGGGATGATCGGTCAAAACATGAGCCACGGGCTGATTAGGGGCCGGGGGTCTGCTTAGCGGAGGGTTAGGCGCTAGGTCATGCCTAGGGGCCCCCAGGCTAGGGCCTAGGCCGAACAGGCTAGGCCAGGCTAGGGCCAGGGCCAGGCTAGGCCAGGGGCCAGCCCCAGGTGGCTTAGGCTGTAGGCCAGGCGTAGGTTATAGGCCAGGCCAGGCTAGGGGCTGACAGGGCGAGGCTAGGTTATGGCTAGGCCGGGGTTAGGTTTTTGAATTTTTTATTCTCAATAAAAGTCCTTACTTAAGGTTTGTTGTGCACCGGGCACCTATCTAAATCTTCCCTCTTCATTGGTTCATCTACTATAGGCTAAAAGTGGACCATGGAGGTTGGTAGTGGACTGTGTCCTCTGTCCTTTTCGATAAAAATTATACATATATCGGCATATATATATATACACATACTTATTGCACACACACATACATATACATATATATAAGTATATAGAATATATATACATATATATACATATATATACATATACACATACATACACACACACACATACATACCCACATCCATGCACATACCAAAAATGTTGGATTATTTAATGTTAAAATAGAGTTTAACTGAAAATGAAGGTTAGTTGTGGTGAAATGGTTAGGTTTGGGGGTCAGGTACAGAGTTCAAAGGTTAGGGGTTAGGATTAGTGTCAAGCTTGGAGTTCAAAGGTTAGGTTAGGGGTGGGGGTTGGGGTTAGGGGTTAGGGGTTGGGGTTAGGTTGGGGGTTGTGGGTTAGGGGCTAGGGTCCGGTAGGCTCAAATAGGATTAGTGCGCACATGGGGTTCAAAGGTTAGGGGTTAGGGTTAGTGTTAGTTGTAGGGGTTAGGGGTTGGGGGTGGGGGTTGGTGTTAGGTCCCTAAGCAGTGTCCAAAGGTTGTGCGTTAGGTTAGGGAGTTGGGGGTTAGGGGCTGGGGGGTTGGGGTTAGGGGTTAGGTCCCTGCCGTTCAAAAGGTTGCGTGGGCTAGGGCTAGGGGCTGGGGCTAGGGGCTGGGGGTGTCAGCTGTAGGTGTGGGGTTGTGGTTAGGGGTCCATGGTAGGTCTCAAATTAGGTTAGGTCATACGTGCATGGTGGTCTCAAAGGCTAGGGGTTAGGTGCTAGGCTGGGGGTTGGGGTTAGGGCTTGTGGGTAAGGGGCTAGGGGCTGTAAGCAGGGGTGGGGTTAGTGCGGGGCCAGGGACAGGTCCGCGGTAGGTCTGCTAGTTAAGGGTTAGGGGGTTGGGGGGTTAGGGTTAGGGTTAGGGGGTTAGGGTCCTTGTTAAGGTTCAAAGGTTAGGGGTTAGGGGTTAGGGGTTAGGGTTAGGTTTCAGTTCAGAGGTTAGTATATAGGGGTTGGGGGTTAGTTAGGGGCTGGTGTTAGGGGGTTAGTGTCCCTAGGGTCTGGAAGGTTATACAAGGGTTAGTCCGGATTAGAGAGCAGGGTCTGATGGTTAGGAAAATTGGGAATGAGGGATTGAGTTGTGTGTAAAGTGATTCAATAAGTGCTTTTTCTTCCTCTAACGGTTCGATACTGGATGGCTTGGACTGAGGATCTGAGGATAAGTGCTAGAAAAATAAGTGCCAATTCCACTCCATGCCGTGGGGTACAGTGTGGGTAGTGCTAGTTCTCTTCTGCCAAAAGAAGGATAAGTGCTTAAAACATGCTTTCAATCCAATACACACAATATAATAAATATATAAGAATTAAAAACAATTTTTGATCAAAAAGGGGTTTTCTTCTAGATCCTCTCAACCCTCCGCCATTCGAACCTATTTTATTTTATGTTTATGGATAATGTTGTTCTGTTACCCTTAAAAACTCTCTCCTCATAATGTCCTTTTGTGGTTAAAAACCGGTGTCCTACCATAAACCTCACCCCTTTAAAAAACTCTCTCCCTAATGTCCTTTTGTGGTTAAAACCGGTGTCCTACCATAAACCTCTACCCTTAAAACTCTCCCTAATGTCCTTTGTGGTACCTTTAAAACCCCAAACCCCAGGTTGTGCTAGGCTAGGCTAGGGCTAGGGGTTAGGTTAGCTAGGCTGTGTTGCCAGGGGTTGGGTTAGGCTAGGCTTCAGGCGTTGGGTTGCGGGTTAGGGGTTAGGTTAGGCTAGGCTAGGGCTTAGGTTAGGCCGGTTAGGCTAGGCTAGGTTGCGGAAGGCTAGGTTAGGTTAGGGTTAGGTTAGGTTTTTGAATGTACACAATGATCCCTGACAGTACCACCAGGAACTCGCCCCAGTTAGATAGGGGGTGTCAGCGGGAATGTACTGCGCCGTTGCTATTTGTTAAGTATTGCTACAGCTCAGAAAGTTATTTGTCCTCCAAGTTGCCCCCAGTTGGGTTTTGGCTGTGTTTTTATTTAAATAAATGTTTGGCAGTTCAGGGTGATATGGGGGAGGGGGAACAAAAATTTTGGGGACAGGGTAAAGTTAGATATTGAGTAGAAGCTTGAATCTCAGTAGTCTATTGATTAATTCGTCGGATTGACTTCTTGTTTTGACTTTGATTCGTTTAGGATTAGGGATGTACTAATAGTTATGGTCAGGATTGTTGGAAGGCGGGGTGAGTTTCGGTATTAATTTTTCCGGAAGTGTTTTAATATTAGAGGTGGAGCGTCCACCAAGTTCAAGCAGGAGTAGGCAGAGTGGAAGGTGGTGGAACGAGGGCAGCAGCCACTGGACTGAGCAGGTCATCCCCTGTGCGGGACTGGGCATTGTTCCGTTTCATCATACACGCCTCGCCATCCCTCTGATGGATAAAGGGGCGTGTGCGGTAGGTGAGCTTAACGCTTAAGCTGGTTTTTTTTAAATTTATTTATTTATTTTTTAAAACGAAAGTGGTTACGGGGCTCAGGATTGTTGAAGGCGGGTAAGTTTCAGTATTAATTTTTCTGGAAGTGTTTTAATATTAGAGAGGTGGAGCATCCACCAAGTTCAAGCAGGAGTGGGCAGAGTGGAAGGTGGTGGAACGAGGGCAGCCACTGACTGAGCAGGTCATCCCCTTATGCGCGGATCTCGTATTGTTCCGTTTCACTATACACGCCTCAGCTCATCCCTCGATGGACAAAGCGGGCGGCAGGTGCGCAGGCTGGCTTTTAACGTTTAAGCTGTTTATTTATTTTTGGATTACTCTTGTTTGGGTTGAGTTGTCGGGCTAGGGCTTGCCGAGTGATATAGTGAGCTTAGCTTTTTGTGCTACTGTGAGTCTGATAGCATGCTTGGTCCGGTAGGCTCTGGCTGCAGTAGGTTTTTGAATGTACAATGACCCCCGGACAGTCCGGCCAGGAACTGCCCAGTTAGATAGGGGGTCAAGGGAATGCACTGGCCGGGCGCTTGTTAAGCATTGCTACAGCTCAGAAAAATTATTTGTCCTCCAAGTTGCCCCCAGTTGGGTTTTTGGCTGTGTTTTTTATTTATTTATTTATTTAAATAAATGTTTGGCAGTTCAGGGTGATATGGGGAGGGGGAACCAAAATTTTTGGGGACAGGGTAAAAGTTAGATATTGAGTAGAAGGTTGAATCTCATTAGTCTATTGATTATTTCGTGGGATTGACTTCTGGTTTTGACTTTGATTCGTTTAGGTTTTTTTGGCTGTGCTTGCGGATGTTGTGGGTTCTAGGGAGTAATTGGAGAGGTCAGGCTGGGGGGAGATGGGTTGAAGTTGTGGGTACTTAAGACTGAGTGTTGTTATGGTTATAACGTGTTATGGTTTTTGATAAGTATATTTCGGTTTCAGAGCTATGGTTAGAGTAACGTTATGTTTTAGGGTTTATGATATGTGTTTTAGGTTTCAAAGCTACTGGTTAAAGTAACGGTTATTGTTTAGGGTTTATGATGGATTTTATTGATCAGAGCTACAGTTGCGCTAAATACGTGTTATGCTTAGGGTTTGTGATGGCTTCTGTAGGTTTCAGAGCTATGGAGAGTAACGGTTAGTGTGTTTAGGGTTTATGATATGTTTTTGGGTTTCAAGCTATATATAAAAGTTAGAGTAACGTTGCGATGTTTAGGGTTATATGATGGATTTTAGGACCAGAGCTATATGTTAAAGTAACGGGTTATGTTTAGGGTTTATGATGGCTTTTAGGCTTTGTGAGCTATGGTTAGAGTAAGCGGTGTTTAGGGTTTATGATGTGTTTTTAGGTTTCCAAAGCTATAGTTAGAGTAACGTCTACTATGTTTAGGGTTTATGATGGTAATTTTAGGGATCAGAGCTATAATGTTAAAGTAACGGTTATGTTTAGGGTTTATGTATGGCTTTGTGTTTCAAAGCTATAGTTAGAGTAACGGTTATGTTTAGGGTTTATGATGGATTTTAGGGATCCAAGCTATAGTTAAAGTAATGGTTATGTTTAGGGTTTATGATGGTTTTTAGGTTTCAGAGCTATAGTTAGAGTAATGGTTATGTTTTAGGGTTTATGATGGATTTAGGGATCCAAGCTATAGTTAGAGTAATGGTTACTGTTTAGGGTTTATGTTGGTTTTTGGTTCTCAGAGCTATAGTAACGGTTATGATGAGGGTTTTAGGTCCAGAGCTAAAGTTAAGCAATTTTTTTTTTTTTTTTTTTTTCCTTTTTAAAACTAAATTTTAGGACACATCATCAGTAGTGCTCCCTCAGAATCATTGGTTCGCCTTTCGTCACTATACACCCTCCTTATGAGGTGGCCAGCCGTGGGGTCACATCAGTCCCCAGCTTGTGTCCCATAGCCAATCCATACCCAACAACTCCGTACAAGGTACAGTTTCAAATGATATTTTATTTGAGATAGGCCTATGTTTTTGAGTTAATTAACCATTCATTCATTCATTCATTCATTTATTTTGTTCTTGATATGATCTTAGAATGACCTACCACATTAATTGTTTTTTCCAATTCCTATCGGTTTTGGCTACTTATGAGATGATAATTTATTTTGGAAGCATGTTGGATCAGTCAAATTTAGATTGTTTTAGACCTACGTATTGGTTGGTGGATCCTTATTTTAATTTCTGTATTAATATAATCAACTGATTGTATTGTTGGGCCCTTGGCGTAGTTTTAGCTTTTTTATTAGGAGCATGTCGGGTTTGGTAACCCTAACCTAACCCTCAACCTCAACCCTAACCCTAAACCCTAACCCTAACCCTCTAACCCTAACCTTAACCCTAACCCTACCTAACCCTAGGGTTAGGGTTTTAAAGGGTACCACAAAAAGGACATTAGGGAGAGAGTTTTTAAAGGGTAGAGGTTTATGGTAGGACACCCGTTTTTAACCACAAAAGGGACATTAGGGAGAGAGTTTTTAAAGGGTGAGGTTTATGGTAGGACACCCGGTTTTTAAACCACAAAAGGACATTAGGGAGAGTTTTGAAGGGGTAACAGAACAACATTATCCATAAAACATAAAATAAAATAGGTTCGAATGGCGGAGGGTTGAGAGAGGATCTAGGAAAACCCTTTTGATCAAAAATTGTTTTTAATTCTAATATATTTATTATATTGTGTGTATTGGATTGAAAAGCATGTTTTAAGCACTTTCATCCTTCTTTTGGCAGAAAGAACTGAAGCACTTACCCACTGTACCCCATGGCATGGAGTGGAATTGGCACTTATTTTTTAAAGCACTTATCCTAGATCCTCAGTCAGCCATCCAGTATCGAAACCGTAGAGGAAGAAAAAAGAAAAGCACTTATTGGAATCACTTTACACACAACTCAATCCCTCATTCCCAACTTCCCATCCCAACCCTTGAACCTCATCTCTAATCCGGGCCCTAACCCTAACCCTTGAACCCAACAGCGACCCTAACCCCCTAACACCAACCCCCTAACCCCAACCCCCCTAACCCCTAACCCTAACCTCTGGAACCCCTAATCCTAACCCCTAACCCCAAAACCCCCTAACCCCTAACCTTTGACCCTAACAGTGACCCTAACCCCTAACCCTAACAACCTAACCCCCAACCCCCTAACCCTTAACAACCTTGAACCCTACCATGGACCCTAATCCCTAACCCCCTAACCCCTTACCCCCAACCCCCTAACCCCAACCCCCTAACCCCTACCCCAACCCCCTAACCCCAACCCCTAACCCTAACCCTAAACCTTGAACCCCATGCTTGACCCTAATCTAATTTGAACCCTACCATGGACCCTAACCCAACCCCTAACCCTAACCCCCCAACCCCCAACCCCAACCCCTAACCCTAACCCTAACCTTTGAACCTAACAAGGACCCTAACCCCAACCCCCAACCCCCTAACCCCAACTCCCTAACCCTAACCCTAACCTTTGAACCTTAACAAAAGGACCTCTAACCCCTAACCCCCAACCCCAACCCCTAACCCCTAACCCCAACCCCTAACCCTAACCCTAACTCTAACCTTTGAACCCCATGCTTGACCCTAATCCTATTTGAACCCTACCATGGACCCTAACCCCTAACCCCAACCCCTAACCCCTAACCCCAACCCCCTAACCCTAACCCCAACCCCCAACCCCTAACCCTAACCTTTGAACCCAAGCTTGACTCTAATCCTAACCCCTAACCTTTGAACTCATACCTGACCCCAAACCTAACCATATTTCACCACAACTAACCTTCATTTTTCAGTCTAAACTCTATTTTAACATTAAATAATCCAACATTTTTGTAATAAGGTATGTGGATGTGGGTATGTATGTGTGTGTGTGTATGTATGTGTATATGTATATATATGTATATATGTATATATATATATATATATATATATATATGTATGTGTGTGTGTATGTATGTGTATATATATATATATATATATGTATGTATAATTTTTATCAGAAAAAGGACAGAGACACAGTCCACTACCAACCACATGGTCCACTCTTTAGCCTATAGTAGATGAACAATGAGAGGGAAGATTTAGATGTGCCAGTGCACAACAAACCTTAAGTAAGGACTCTTTATTGGAGAAATAAAAAATTCAAAAACCTAACCCCCAACCCTAACCCTAACCCTAACCCTAAAACCCTAACCCTAACCCTAACCCCTAACCCTAACCCTAACCCTAACCCTAACCCTAACCCCAAAACCTAACCTGTCTAAGCCAAACCCTAACCCTAAGCATAACCCTAAGCCTAACCCTAGCGCGCCTAACCAGAACCCCAAACCCTAATCAGCCCGTGCCTCATGTTTGCAATATTCGCTGCTCCTTTTCTTCCTCATTAGCCTGTTCATCGAAATCATTTCTAATCAAAAAATAACTCCAAATAAGGACAAACAGAAAATTTAATCAAAAAAGAGATTAAAACCTAAATGGAGAATTAAATACATAAATAAATAAACAAATATGGCGAAACCACAGCATCTAAGTGGGAAACAATAAATTAATTAATATGACTATGGGTTCTAAATTTAAACAAAAACAATGCAAACATCTTATGCCAATAATTATTTAAAAATAATTGAAACCTAAATGGAGAAATAAATTATTAGTGGAAAACGTCCATTTAATAAATAATACAATTAGTTTAAAACTTTAAATAAAACGAATGCAAAAAGCCCCCATTACAGAGACCACAAAAACATGGGAAAGCCTCCTATTGGCCCATTCAAATTTAAACAGAGTCCCTGCCCCTATAGTATAAAAGGACAGTTGGAAGAGCTAACAGCTCATTCACTGCTTTCAGCTCTTGGAGAGAAAGACTGTAAACACTTCTAATACTTTTTGATGCTCAATTCATTTGTTAATTAATTAAAAAATTTAAAATCATAACAAGCCTGCCTGAAGAAGGTTCCAGGAGAACCGAAACTGCGTAAACGCTTGTTTCTTTTTCCTTTTTTTCCAAAACTTTTTTGAAACTTGCTTAAAAAACTGAAGGAAAGTATTCCATTAATTTATATTCTTGTTAGACTTAAAATACACATTACTTTAAAAGGTAAAAATATAAAAGGTGTAAATTTGATACTAGTAAAAAATCTAAATTTAACTAAAACTTAGGGAAAAATATTCCACTGACCTTGTTTCATGAAAACACACCTTTACTTTATCACCCCAACATCTAAGAGGAGATAAAAACATTAAAATTGGCACAGTAGTAAAAAGCCACACTCATTTAAGACACCAAAAATCCACAATTAGACACTAAAAGGAATCAAAACAATACAATCACCGGAGTCCATCAAACCTTCTGTGGATTATTTAAAATTATCAAATCATGGTTTGGCCTGAAAGAAACGACGGAACAGTCCACACGCGGACGCAAACGTATCGTCCGGGTTTTGGTCGGCCCGCGTCTCCATAATTATCACGCACCCCTGTACAGCATACGGCAATGGTAGAGAGAGCACCCTTCTATGGGAACATGGGCAGATATGATGGCTACCGAGCCCCACGCTACACACACACAGGGAGGAGGGAATGCTCCTCTTATGCATAGCATGGTCAAACACGGTGACCACAGGGAAACAAAAACACAATCCCAAAACCCAACACGGAGGCCTAAGCACCTCGGATGACCCTGACTTTGTCACCAAGACCCAGCCTCCTCTTTCAAAATTATCAAATTGGGGCGCACACCACAAAATAATTAATCAGCCAGAACAGCCTCCCTGCCATTAAAAAATAGAAAGACAATTGTCAGAGGTCATCAAAACCTGCTTTGCCAAACGCCACGTAACACTCTCCCTCATTGAGGGCAATGCAAAAAATTGGGCATACACCACAATGCTGATTCTCAAAACCACTACTACGGGATACGCTTGGTGCAAGAAACAAAACAAATTGCATCACCTTTCCTCCAGGGATTGGGAAAAATGCTTCAACACTGCCATCGTGTGGGCAAACGAGGTATTGGCAAAAGACTCAAAAGCAAAACTGTGCATGAGGCTCACAAGCTGGTGGAAGAGACGTGGGCAAACGTCCTTCCTCCCACCGATCCAGGTAGTGGGAGAGGAGTCGGAAGCCCCTTAATCCTCTCCCCCTACCCTCCTCCTCAACCACAAAATACACCGGCTAGAACGATAACGGTACAGGCACTCGTGCATACACAGAGACGGGCAAAACAATCTCGGCCTCTAATGTCCACCACGGTCTCTACGATGACCGACCCGGCTGCACGAGTGGTCCCCCGTTAGGGGAAGGAGGACCTAGACGGCGAACAGGACACTCTCGCCGCGATCTCCCTCCCTCCCCAAAAGCACAACGTACTTGCCTGGCTCCCAACCCCTGTGTCCGAGAGAAGAGGACGACTTTGCCGGTCTTGAGAACCAAGGAGAGCATGCTCAAGAGAATATCACTACACCAGAAGTGACTCTGAGCCCGGAGAGTGTGCAAGAGAATGTCACTGCACAGGGGTGACCTCGAGTCCCGAGCGCGGGGTGCAGAGGAAGGCCGCGCCACACTGGAGGTGACGTTGGAGCTCCAGCACTGTCACTAGCCTTGGGGACAGCCACACAGGCCCTTCTGTGCTGGGGCCCGCCCCCGTCACCAGCGGTGCACGGTGACGTCGTGAAGACCGACCCAACAAACATATCTCGACCGTAAGAAAGTCTCTCTGGACCCCTGACGGTCCGAAGAAAATTCCTCATTCTCGGGACCTAATCTGTCCAGGATGCCGCCTTTCAAGAACACCGACCTACAGATCGAGAGCTATCCGGGGGCTAAGTTTACACATGTGAAACAGATACTAGACCAAAACAAAGCCTCTACCGACACAGAACACGCGTCATTTCTGTCTTTGGGGGCATCAATGGCAGACTAAACAACGTTCAAGAAACTGCCATCAAGGGACTGCGAAGCTATTGAGAACGTGCTAAAAAAATTCCCTCTGGCACAGATCTGGGTGCCAGTGGTGAATTTTTTTCCCCAAGCTCCGACCAACGAAAGGACCATTTGGATATCCTCAACGCCTACATCATCAGAAACCATAAACACATTCCGGCCCTACCCGCCTCAAATTTCAGAACCGAACCCGACCTGATCCACTGGACGGCTGGATCGCAGCCCTCGACATGCTCCGACATTGGCTGCAATATTTAAAATAGATATCCCCAAGAGCCTGCGTACAAGGAGGGGAATAGCCTGGAGAAAAAGATAAAAAGAGAAAGAGAATGGTGGGAATGGACCTGACTGGTGGGGGAGAAATGCAGTGGAGTAAGCTTACATAAGATGGCTAGTGCATACAGGTTAGCGCCTACCCTTGACTCCAGCCCTAACCCTAACCTTAAGCCTAAACCTAACCCTAAACCTAACCCTAAACCCACACCCTAAGCCTAACCCCTAACCTTAAGCCTAAGCCTAACCCTAACCTTATCCTAACCCTAACAACCTAAACCCTAAACCAACCCTAAGCCTAACCCTTAACCTAAGCATAACCCTAAGCCCACACCACCAACCAGAAACCCCAACCCTAACCCAACCTAACCCTTCAACCCTAACCCCTAACCCTAACCCTAACCCTAACCCCCTAACCCTAACCCTAACCCCTAACCCTAACAGGTCTCCTCCACCAGGACATAAGACCTAGGGGAGCATCTAAACAAAAATAAGTATAGAGACTTTTAATTTGAAACAGACCCTATAGGATTTAAAACAAATGGTGGACTAAAATTGGGGAACTTTTAATTTGACAACTTCACTGAAATTTTTAGACCAATCACTATCCACTCAATTAAATCCCTCGTTTTGGAGAGAGGGAAAAATAAAAGCCACAGATTGGGCTGCTCCTTGGGAGGTTACAAAACTCAACCAATCAGCATCAGGTTTTATTCACATTTGACCACACCCACAATCTAATCCCTCCATCGGACATAAAACCTAGGGAGCATCTAAACAAAAATATAAGTATAGAGACTTTTAATTTGAAACAGACCCTATAGGATTTAAACAAAATGGTGGACTAAAATTGGGGAACTTTAACTTTGACAACTTCACTGGAAATTTTAGACCAATCACTAACCACTCAATTAAATCCCTTGTTTTGGAGGAAAAATAAAGCCACAGATTGGGCTGCTCCTTGGGGAGGTTACAAAACTCAACCAATCAGCATCAGGTTTATTCACATTTTGACCACACCCACAATCTTCAATATCCCTCCATCGGACATAAGACCTAGCGGGAGCATCTAAAACAAAATATAAGTATAGAGACTTTTAATTTGAAACAGACCCTATAGGATTTAAACAAAATGGTGGACTAAAATTGGGGAACTTTAATTTGACAACTTCACTGAAATTTTAGACCAATCACTAACCACTCAATTAAATCCCTCAAGCTTTGGAGGGAAAAAAAAAACCCAGAATTGGGCTGCTCCTTGGGAGGTTACAAAACTCCAACCAATCAGCATCAGGTTTATTCACATTTGACCACACCCACAATCTAATTCCCTCCATCGGACATAAGACCTAGGGGAGCATCTAAACAAAAATAAGTATAGAGACTTTTAATTTGAAACAGACCCTATAGGATTTAAAACAAAATGGTGGACTAAATTTGGGGAACTTTTAATTTGACAACTTCACTGAAATTTTAGACCAATCACTAACCACTCAATTAAATCCCCTCGTTTTTGGAGGGAAAAATAAAGCCACAGATTGGGCTGCTCTTGGGGGAGAGTTACAAAACTCAACCAATCAGCATCAGGTTTATTCACATTTGACCACACCCACAATCTAATTCAGTCAGCCATCCAGTATCAAACCAGTAGAGGAAGAAAAAAAAGCACTTATTGAATCACTTTACACACAACTCAATCCCTCATTCCCACTTCCCCCATCCCAACCCTTGAACCCTATCTCTAATCCGGTCCCTAACCCTAACCTTGAACCCTAACAGGGCCCCTAACCCCAACACCAACCCCCTAACCCTAACCCAACCCCAACCAAACCTCTGAACCCCTAATCCTAACCCCTAACCCAAAACCCCTAACCCCTAACCTTGAACCTTAACAAGGTAACCCCCCAACCTAACCCTAACCCCCAACCCTAACCCTGAACCTTGAACCCTACCATGGACCCTAATCCCAAACCCCAACCCCTTACCCCCTAACCCCAAACCAACCTAACCCCTTACCCCAACCCCTTAACCCCAACCCCCTAACCCCAACCCCCAAACCCCCACAAAACCCCTAACCTTTGAACCCCATGCTTGACCCTATAATCTAATTTGAACCCTACCATGGACCCTAACCCCTAACCCCTAACCCCAACCCCCAACCCTAACCCCAACCCCCAAACCTAACCCTACCCTTTGAACCTAACAAGGACCCTAACCCCCTAACCCCAACCCCCAACCCCTAACCCCAACTCCTAAACCTAACCCTAACCCTGAACCTTAATAGGACCCTAACCCCTAACCCCTAACCCCAAACCCCAACCCCTAACCCCAACCCCTAACCCTAACCCTAACCTTTGAACCCCATGCTTGACCCTAATCCCCTATTTGACCCCTACCAATGGACCCCAAACCTAACCCCCAACCCCAAACCCCTAACCCCAACCCCTAACCCTAACCCCAACCCCCAACCCTAACCCTAACCTTTGAACTCCAAGCGTTACTCTAATTCTAACCCTAACCTTTGAACTCATACACTGACCCCAAACCTAAACATTTCACCACAACTAACCTTCATTTTCAGTCTAAACTCTATTTTTAACATTAAATAATCCAACATTTTTGGTATGTATGTGGATATGGGTATATGTGTGTGTGTGTGTATGTATGTGTATATGTATATATATATATATATATATATAGTATATATATATATATATATATCTGTGTATGTGTGTGTGTATGTATGTGTATATATATATATATATATATATATGTATTGTATAATTTTATCAGAAAAAGGACAGAGACACAGTCCACTACCAACCACATGGTCCACTTTTAGCCTATAGTAGATGAACAATGAGAGGGAAGATTTAGATGTGCCAGTGCACAACAAACCTTAAAGTAAGGACTTTTATTGAGAAATAAAAAAAATTCAAAACCCTAACCCCTAACCTAACCTAACCCCTAACCCTAAACCAACCTAACCCTAACCCTAACCCTATGTATATATATATATATGTACTGTATGTGTGTGTTGTAATGTATGTGTATATATATATATATATATATGTATGTATAATTTTTTATCAGAAAAAGGACAGAGCACACAGTCCACTACCAACCACATGAGTCCACCTTAGCCTATAGTAGATGAACAATGAGAGAGGGAAGATTTAGATGTGCCAGTGCACAACAAACCTTAAGTAAAGGACTTTTATTAGAGAAATAAAAATTCAAAAACCTAACCCCTAACCCTAACCCTAACCCCTAACCCACAACCCAACCCTAACCCTAACCCTAAACCCCAACCCTAAACCCTAACCCTAACCCTAACCCTAACCCTAACCCTAGGAAATAAAAAATCAAAAACCTAACCCTAACCCTAACCCCCTAACCCTAACCCTAACCCTAACCCTAACCTGGGGGTCATTTGTACATTCAAAAACCTAACCCCCACCTAACCCTAACCCTAACCCTAACCTAACCCCTAAAACCTAACCCTAACCCTAACCTAAATAAACCCTAAACATAAACCAGTTACTCTAACCATAGCTCCTGAAACCTAAAAAGCCATCATAAAACCCTAAACATAACCGTTACTTTAACTGTAGCTCTGATCAATAAAATCCATCATAAACCCTAAACATAACCGTTACTCTAACTATATGCTTTGAAACCTAAAAACATATCATAAACCCTAAAACATAACCGTTACTCTAACCATAGCTCTGAAACCTAAAACCATCATTAACCCTAAACATAACCAGTTACTTTAACCGTAGCTCGATCAATAAAATCCATCATAAACACTAAAACATACCCTTACTCTAACTATAGCTTTGAAACCTAAAACATATCACAAACCCTAAACATAACCGTTACTCTAACCATAGCTCCTGAAACACAAAACTCATCATAAAAACCATAACCGATATAACCATAACAACCTCAGTCTTAAGTACCCACAACTTCAACCCATCTCCCAGCCTGAACCTCTCCAAATACTCCCTAGGACCCACAACATCCAGCAAGCACAGCCAAAAAAACCTAAACGGAACCAAAGTCAAAACCAGAAGTCAATCCCACGAAATAATCAATAGACTAATGAGATTCAACCTATACCTCAATATCTAACTTTACCCTGTCCCAAAATTTTGTTCCCCCTCCCATATCACCCTGAACTGCCAAACGGGTTAGGTTAGGGTCCCTGTTAGGGTTCAAAGGTTAGGGGTTAGGGGCCCGGATTAGAGATAGGGTTCAAGGGTTGGGATGGGAAATTGGGAATGAGGGATTGAGTCTGGTGTAAAGTGATTCAATAAGTGCTTTCTTTTTTCTTCCTCTAACGGTTCGATACTGGATGGCTTTGACGGAGGATCTAGGATAAGTGCTTTAAAAAAATAAGTGCCAATTCCACTCCATACCATGGGTTAGGTGGGTAAGTGCTTCAGTTCTTTCTGCCAAAAGAAGGATAAGTGCTTAAAAACATGCTTTTCAATCCAATACACACAATATAATAAATATATAAGAATTAAAAACAATTTTTTGATCAAAAAGGGTTTTCCTAGATCCTCTCTCAACCCTCCGCCATTCGAACCTATTTTATTTTATGTTTATGGATAATGTTGTTCTGTTACCCTTTAAAAACTCTCTCCCTTACCGTAGTCTCCTTATCATAAACCTCACCCTTTCCTCAATGTCCTTTTGGTGGTTAAAACCGTGTCCTACCATAAACCTCACCTCTTTAAAAAAAACTCTCTCCTAATGTCCTTTTGTGTGGTTAAAAACCGTTGTCCTACCATAAACCTCTACCCTTTAAAAACTCTCTCCTAATGTCTTTTGTGGGTACTCTAAAACCTAACCCTAGGGTTAGGGGTTAGGGTTAGGGTTAGAGGTTAGGGGTTAGGGTTAGGTGTTAGGTTTAGGTTAGGTTAGGGTTGGGGTTAGGTTAACCAAACCGACATGCTCTTAATAAAAAGCTAAAACTGACAGGGCTCTAAAATACAATCAGTTGATTATATTAATACAGAAATTAAAATAAGGATCCACCAACCAATACGTAGGTCTAAAACAATCTAAATTGACTGATCCAACATGCTTCCAAAATAAATTATCATCTCATAAGCAGCCAAAACCGATAGGAATTGAAAAAAACAATTTAGTAGGTCATACTAAGATCATATCAGAACAAAATAAATGAATAAATGAATGAATGAATGAATGGTTAATTAACTCAAAAACATAGGCCTATCTCAAATAAAATATCATTTTGGAAACCCGTGCACTTATGCGGATTGTAAGTATGGATTGGCTATGGGACACAAGCTGGGGACTGATCGACCCACGGCTGGCCGCCTCATGAGGAGGGTATAGTATGACGAAAGGCCGAAACACCCAATAATTCTGAGGAGCACTACTGATGATGTGTCCTAAAATTTAGTTTAAAAAAGGAAAAAAAAAAAAAAAAAAAAAAAAAAAAAATATATTAACTTTAGCTCTGAACCCTAAAACCCTCATCATAACCGTTACTATAGCTCTGAAACCTAAAAACCATCATAAACCCTAAACATAACCGTTACTCTAACTATAGCTCTGACCCTAAAACCATCATAAACCTTAAACATAACCATTACTCTAACTTATAGCTCTGAAACCTAAAATCCATCATAAACCCTAAACATAACCGTTACTTTAACTATAGCTCTGATCCCTAAAATCCATCATAAACCCTAAACATAACCGTTACTTTAACTATAGCTCTGATCCCTAAATCCATCATAAACCCTAAACATAACCGTTACTCTAACTATAGCTCTGAAACCTAAAAATCCATCATAAACCCTAAACATAACCGTTACTCTAACTATAGCTCTGAAACCTAAAATCCATCATAAACCATAAAAAATAACCGTTACTTTAACTACAGCTCTGATCCCTAAAATCCATCATAAACCCTAAACATAACCGTTACTCTAACTATAGCTTTGAAACCTAAAAACATATCATAAACCCTAAACATAACCGTTACTCTAACTATAGCTCTGAAACCTAAAAACCATAAACCCTAAACACTAACCGTTACTTTAACTATAGCTCTGAAACCTAAAAGCCATCATAAACCCTAAACATAACCGTTACTCTAACTATAGCTTTGAAACCTAAAAACATATCATAAACCCTAAACATAACCGTTACTCTAACCATAGCTCTGAAACCGAAAACTCATCATAAAAACCATAACCGTTATAACCATAACAACCTCAGTCTTAAATACCCACAACTTCAACCCATCTCCCAGCCTGAACCTCTCCAAATACTCCCTAGGACCCACAACATCAGCAAGCACAGCCAAAAAACCTAAACGAATCAAAGTCAAAACCAGAAGTCAATCCACGGAAATAATCAATAGACTAATGAGATTCAACCTTCTACTCAATATCTAACTTTACCCTGTCCCCAAAAATTTTGTTCCCCTCCCCATATCACCCTGAACTGCCAAACATTTATTTAAATAAATAAATAAATAAAAAACACAGCCAAAACCCAACTGGGGGCAACTTGGAGGACAAATAATTTTCTGAGCTGTAGCAATGCTTAACAAGCGCCGGCCAGTGCATTCCCTTGACCCCCTATCTAACTGGGCAGTTCCTGGCGGACTGTCCGGGGGGGGTCATTGTACATTCAAAAACCTAACCCAGCCAGAGCCTCGGACCAAGCATGCTATCAGACTCACAGTAGCACAAAAAGCTAAGCTCACTATATCCTCGGCAAGCCTAGCCGACAACTCAACCCAAACAAGAGTAATCCAAAAATAAATAAACAGCTTAAACGTTAAGCCAGCCTCGCACCTGCCCGCCCCTTTGTCCATCGAGGGATGGCTTGAGGGGGCGTGTATGGTGAACGGAACAATGCCCAGTCCGGCATAGGGGGATGACCTGCTCAGTCCAGTGGCTCGCCCTCGTTCCACCACCTTCCACTCTGCCCACTCCTGCTTGAACTTGGTGGATGCTCCACCTCTAATATTAAAACACTTCCAGAAAAATTAATACTGAAACTTACCCCGCCTTCAACAATCCTGACCGTAACCACTCGTTTAAAAAAAATAAATAAATAAAAAAAAAAAAAAAAACCCAGCTTAAACGTTAAGCCAACCTCGCACCTGCCCGCCCCTTTATCCGTCAAGGGATGGCTTGAGGGGGCGTGTATGGTGAACGGAACAATGCCCAGTCCGGCATAGGGGGATGACCTGCTCAGTCCAGTGGCTCGCCCTCGTTCCACCACCTTCCACTCTGCCTACTCCTGCTTGAACTTGGTGGACGCTCCACCTCTAATATTAAAACACTTCCGGAAAAATTAATACCGAAACTCACCCCGCCTTCAACAATCCTGACCATAACTATCCGTACATCCCTAATCCTAAACGAATCAAATTCAAAACCAGAAGTCAATCCGACGAATTAATCAATAGACTAATGAGATTCAACCTTCTACTCAATATCTAACTTTACCCTGTCCCCAAAATTTTTGTTCCCCCTCCCCATATCACCCTGAACTGCCAAACATTTATTTAAATAAAAAACACAGCCAAAACCCAACTGGGGGCAACTTGGAGGACAAATAACTTTCTGAGCTGTAGTAATGCTTAACAAGCGCCGGCCAGTGCATTCCCTTGACCCCCTATCTAACTGGGCAGTTCCTGGTGGACTGTCCGGGGGGGGTCATTGTACATTCAAAAACCTAACCCTAACCCTAACCCTAACCCTAACCCTAACCCTAACCCTTTCCTTGGTCCCCTATTCAACCACGCAATGAATTTGTGATGGGGGGGATCATTGTATTCTTACAAAAACCTAACCCTAACCCTAACCCTAACCCTAACCCTAACCCTAACCCTAACCCTAAACCCTAACCTAAATCCTAACCATAACCGTCACTTTAACTTTAGCTCCGACCCCGAAAACTCAACCTAAACCCTAATCCCTGACCCTAAACCCTAACCCTGAACCCTAACCCTAACCATAACCCTAGCTCTGAACCCTAAAGCCTAACCTAAACCCTAATCATAACCAGTACGCTAAACTGTAGCTCCAATCCCGGAAAAAAAAAAAAATAAAATAATAATAATAATAATAATTTAATTTATAACCTTAGCCTTGAACCCTAAAACCTAACCCTAACCTAGACCCTAACCATAACCCTAGCTCTGAACCCTAAAACCTAACCTAAACCCTAATCATAACCGTCACTTTAACTCTAACTCCGACCCCGAAAACTCAACCTAAACCCTGACCCTAACCCTAAAACCCTAACCCTAAACCCTGACCCTAACCATAGCGCTGAACCCTAAAACCTAACCTAAACCCTAACCTAAAACCTAACCATAACCGTCACTTTAACTTCAGCTCCGACCCCGAAAACGCAACCTAAACCCTGATCCCTGACCCTAACCCTAAACCCTAACCCTAACCCTAACCATAACCCTAGCTCTGAACCCTAAAGTTTAACCTAAACCCTAATCATAACCAGTACGCTAAACTGTAGCTCCGATCCCTAAAAATTCGACCTGAACCCTAAAAATTAACCATAAACCCTAACCCTAAGTACCCACAACTTGGACCCATTTCTCAACCTCTCCAATACTCCCTAGGATTCGCGACATCAGGAAGCACAGCCACAACACCTAAAGGAATTACTGTCAAAACCAGAAATCAATCCGACGAACTAAGCAACAGGTTAATGAGACTCAACCTTCTACCCAGTATTTACACACACCCACACAAAATAGAGAAATTAACAAATAAGTAACCGGATCCTAATCCATAAAAGTTTAGCCCGAACGACTGCTCTAAGCAGGTCAGGAAAAACGTTACTCAGGAAGAATGATTTAAACCAAAATAACTTCCACACCCAGCTGGGAATAAAAGAAGAAAGCCCAACTTCGGGGAGGGTTATAGCCAAATGTCAACAGCAAAACCTTAAACGGTATGACCATCTTAACCCTAGACATCTAAGAACCACTTCCAACTGAATACCATCTCCACAGCCCATTGGGGAATAGCTCGTGATCCACCAACTATAAAACCTAATCGGGTTAGACTCGATTGGATTTGTTAAATCAGCAGACGCCAAGCCGGGGTCTGCTACAGGAACAATAGCTACGCTTAACAAGCGCCGGCCCGTGCACTTTCCTTGGTCCCCTATTCAACCACGCAATGAATTTGTGATGGGGGGGATCATTGTATTCTTACAAAAACCTAACCCTAACCCTAACCCTAACCCTAACCCTAACCCTAACCCTACCTAACCTAACCTAACCTAACCAACCCACCTAACCTAACCCTAACCCAACCCTAACCTAACCTAACCTAACCTACCTAACCCTAACCTAACCCCTAACCTAACCTAACCCCTAACCTAACCTAACCTAACCTAACCTAACCTAACCTAACCTAACCCTAACCCTAACCTAATAACCTAACTTCACCTTAATCTCTTCTGACGACTACTGGCGCCAAAACAAACCGACCCCAACTACAAAACTATAGGAACGAACAATGTTACAGGTATAAATGAATAAAATAACGTGACCCACCATAACCTTAATCCATCTGACATCACCAACCGATCCTAACTACAAATCTATCAGAACAAACACATTCACATCTCAATTCCATTAACTAAATACACAAACAAACCTACAAACACATAAATTAAAAACTTTAACCTCCTGGTTTCCCGAATAACTTCCCATATAAGGCTTTATCAAAGAATTTAATAAATACCTCAGTGTAGACAGGTCCTTATACTCCAGTCATCGGTAGGCATACCGGCCATTCTAAAAAAAAAAAAAAAAAAAACATTCCAAAATTATCCAACTCGATGCGAACACGGCACCCGACGTAGGTTGAGGTAATAAACGGGAACGCAATCGCTGTAAAGATCTAGCTTTAAAGTAGCTATTTTCGTAGTATTTAGAGCATTGGCTTGGGCCTGGAAAACCAGGAAGTAAACACACCACGCGCGCCGAAGCTGATTTCAAACCAGAATACGTCACTCACGTAGTCTCTCCCCATTGGCTTTAGTGCGCATCACAACAGGTGACACATGGGGGGGCTCCCTGAAGCGCACTTCCGCTATCAACAACGCCCACCACGAAATAATACTAAAGACGAAACCATCCGCTTCGAAGCAAAATCGACACCGCGTTAGAGCAGGACACAGTATGAAAATACAACTACTGTCCAAGTTTCACTCTTAAGAGGGCTAATAAACGCTTAAATACCGACCCTTATACCGGAAGTAAAGGACGTTTAACTCACCAAACCCACTCACGTCAGCTTTTAATCAATGGATTGGCGGTGCACTACTACAGGTGCACAGAACCACGCCCACGGACCGTCCCGTCTGATCGTGCGATCATACTACGGAAAATATTAAAAATAATAATGAACCGTTTCGAAGTAAAAGCAACACCCTGGTTAGATTAAGACACACTTTAGAAACACAACCGCTGTGAAAATATAATTTTAAGGTGATTATTCTGCGCGATCTGGAGCGTTTTTCACGGCTGAAATACCGGAAGTGAAAGTGCGTTTTCAAGCACGAAGCTCGCGCTAAAGACGATTCAAGACTCAAAACTTGACTCACGCACGTTTTTATCAATAAATCTAATGAGTATTTCAGTGGCTGCACATTAGAATTACTCCCTCAGATCGCTTCAGCTGATCGCGCCGGTCACACAGCGGAAAATAGTAAAAATAATTAATACCCGTTTCGAAGCAAAACCAACACCCTGGTAAGATTAAGACACGTTATAGAAACACAATCGCTGCGAAAATCTAATTTTAAGGTGACTACTCTGCGCGATCTGGAGCGTTTTTCTCGGCTGGGATACCGGAAGTGAAAAGAAAAACATCTTTTAACGACAGCGTCCGCTGAAGGTTATAATAAATGGAGTAATAATAATAATAATAATAATAATACGGTAAAGAAGTGAAACACGGATTATAATTTACTAATAAATAGAATAGGGGGGTAAAATACACGGTTTCATCCTAGCTTGGCCAAATAATATACTGGGTGATGCGGATTCGCTGAGACAGAGATGTATGCGAGACAGAAAGGATCATGGTCCCAACTTAAACTAGAGTTTAAACGCAAACATCTTAACAACCGTCGGAGCTAATCGCACGTGGACTTTTGATACTCGTGCATAGAATCCCAACTTTTCAGTCAACTACAAATACATAAATCCGAATAAATTTTTTACCATAATAAGGAAATCGATCTTAGAAAGGGCCTAGTGGGTGGGGACCACTCCCACATCCGAGTCGGGGGGCGGCTACGCCAGTAGAAGCCTGATCACTTCCCGAGACTACTCTTTGGAGTAAGGTAGGGAAGGAATCCGCTGGCACACGCTTAACCCCAGGGGGCCCAACTCAGTAGAAGCTTGATGGTTTCCCGAAAGGTTCTGAATCCTTGTGAGGAGGAACGGTAGGGTCAAGCCATCCGCTGAGTTGTAACCCACCCAGGGCCATCCGGAGGTGACGTATTGCACGGGACCTATCTCTGGACCCCTGGTTTAGTTAGATAGGACGCTGCGTTAGACTTAGCTATAGGCTCAGTTCGGGTGACTCGGGAAACCTTGCGGTGTTAACAAGAGTCACTCCGGGCTGAGCAAGGTAAGTATACGTGACCCGACGTCCTAAACACCGTCGCCACGCTTTTGAATAACTAAACCTTATTAGGCAAATTGGGCAAGCCAACATTACTTAAAAGGGTTAAATTAAATGAGTGTAATTAAAACAATAAGCAATCAAACAATACTTAGGCCTAAATCAATTGTTAAATAAATAAATAAATAAATAAATAAATAAATAAAATAAGATAAAATTCAAAGACTGGAATTAAAACAATAAGCCAAACAATACTTAGGCCTAAAGCAACTTAAGGTTCTGAACTAACATGATCCTTAGATAAATTACTTTTCCTTAAGTAGCCAAAACAGACAGGGCCTTAAAATACAATCAGTAGGTCACACCAATACAGAAATTAAAATAATAATCCATCAATCAATACTTGGGTTAAAACAATCTAATTAACCAAACCGACATGCTCCTAATAAAAAGCTAAAACTGACAGGGCTCTAAAATACAATCAGTTGATTATATTAATACAGAAATTAAAATAAGGATCCACCAACCAATACGTAGGTCTAAAACAATCTAAATTGACTGATCCAACATGCTTCCAAAATAAATTATCATCTCATAAGTAGCCAAAACCGATAGGAATTGAAAAAACAATTAGTAGGTCATACTAAGATCATATCAGAACAAAATAAATGAATGAATGAATGAATGAATGAATGGTTAATTAACTCAAAAACATAGGCCTATCTCAAATAAAATATCATTTGAAACCGTACCTTGTACGGATTGTAAGTATGGATTGGCTATGGGACACAAGCTGGGGACTGATCGACCCACGGCTGGCCGCCTCATGAGGAGGGTGTATAGTGACGAAAGGCCGAAACACCCAATGATTCTGAGGAGCACTACTGATGATGTGTCCTAAAATTTAGTTTAAAAAAGGAAAAAAAAAAAAAAATAAATTAATTATCTTAACTTTAGCTCTGAACCCTAAAACCCTCATCATAACCGTTACTATAGCTCTGAAACCTAAAATCCATCATAAACCCTAAACATAACCATTACTCTAACTATAGCTTTGAAACCTAAAAACATATCATAAACCCTAAACATAACCGTTACTCTAACTATAGCTTTGAAACCTAAAAGCCATCATAAACCCTAAACATAACCGTTACGTTAACTATAGCTCTGATCCCTAAAATCCATCATAAACCCTAAACATAACCGTTACTTTAACTATAGCTCTGATCCCTAAAATCCATCATAAACCCTAAACATAACCGTTACTCTAACTATAGCTCTGAAACCTAAAAACCCATCATAAACCCTAAACATAACCGTTACTTTAACTACAGCTCTGATCCCTAAAATCCATCATAAACCCTAAACATAACCGTTACTCTAACTATAGCTTTGAAACCTAAAAACATATCATAAACCCTAAACATAACCGTTACTCTAACCATAGCTCTGAAACCTAAAAGCCATCATAAACCCTAAACATAACCGTTACTTTAACTATAGCTCTGATCCTAAAATCCATCATATAACCCTTAAACTTTATTTAACTGTAGCTCTGATCAATAAAATCCATCATAAACCCTAAACATAACCGTTACTCTAACTATAGCTTTGAAACCTAAAAACATATCATAAACCCTAAACATAACCGTTACTCTAACCATAGCTCTGAAACCGAAAACTCATCATAAAAACCATAACCGTTATAACCATAACAACCTCAGTCTTAAGTACCCACAACTTCAACCCATCTCCCAGCCTGAACCTCTCCAAATACTCCCTAGAACCCACAACATCAGCAAGCACAGCCAAAAAACCTAAACGAATCAAAGTCAAAACCAGAAGTCAATCCCACGAAATAATCAATAGACTAATGAGATTCAACCTTCTACTCAATATCTAACTTTACCCTGTCCCCAAAATTTTGTTCCCCCTCCCCATATCACCCTGAACTGCCAAACATTTATTTAAATAAATAAATAAATAAAAAACACAGCCAAAACCCAACTGGGGGCAACTTGGAGGACAAATAATTTTCTGAGCTGTAGCAATGCTTAACAAGCGCCGGCCAGTGCATTCCCTTGACCCCCTATCTAACTGGGCAGTTCCTGGCGGACTGTCCGGGGGGGGTCATTGTACATTCAAAAACCCTAGCCACAGAGCCTCGGACCAAGCATGCTATCAGACTCACAGTAGCACAAAAAGCTAAGCTCACTATATCCCCGGCAAGCCTAGCCGACAACTCAACCCAAACAAGAGTAATCCAAAAATAAATAAACAGCTTAAACATTAAGCCAGCCTCGCACCTGCCCGCCCCTTCCGCCACGGGATGGCTTGAGGGCGTGCTATGGTGAACGGAACAATGCCCAGTCCGGCATAGGGGGATGACCTGCTCAGTCCAGTGGCTCGCCCTCGTTCCACCACCTTCCACTCTGCCCACTCCTGCTTGAACTTGGTGGATGCTCCACCTCTAATATTAAAACACTTCCAGAAAAATTAATACTGAAACTTACCCGCCTTCAACAATCCTGACCGTAACCACTCGTTTAAAAAATAAATAAATAAATAAAATAAAATAAAATTTAAAAAAAAAAAAAAAACCGCTTAAACGTTAAGCCAACCTGCACCGCTACCGCCCTTTATCCATCAAGGGATGGCTTGAGGCGTGTATGGTGAAAGGAACAATGCCCAGTCCGGCATAGGGGGATGACCTGCTCAGTCCAGTGGCTCGCCCTCGTTCCACCACCTTCCACTCTGCCTACTCCTGCTTGAACTTGGTGGACGCTCCACCTCTAACATTAAAACACTTCCGGAAAAATTAATACCGAAACTCACCCCGCCTTCAACAATCCTGACCATAACTATTCGTACATCCCTAATCCTAAACGAATCAAAGTCAAAACCAGAAGTCAATCCGACGAATTAATCAATAGACTAATGAGATTCAACCTTCTACTCAATATCTAACTTTACCCTGTTCCCAAAAATTTTGTTTCCCCCCCCCATATCACCCTGAACTGCCAAACATTTATTTAAATAAAAAAAAAAAAACACAGCCAAAACCCAACTGGGGGCAACTTGGAGGACAAATAACTTTCTGAGCTGTAGCAATGCTTAACAAGCGCCGGCCAGTGCATTCCCTTGACCCCCTATCTAACTGGGCAGTTCCTGGTGGACTGTCCGGGGGGGGTCATTGTACATTCAAAAACCTAACCCTAACCCTAACCCTAACCCTAACCCTAACCCCTAACCCTAACCCTAACCCTAACCCTAACCCTAACCCTAACCCTAACCCTATTGAGAACGGCTAAAGAAAAATTCCCTCTGGCACAGATCTGGGTGCCAGTGGTGAATTTTTCCCCCAAGCTCCCGACCAACGAGCGGGACCATTTGGATATCCTCAACGCCTACATCATCAGAAACCATAAACACATTCCGGCCCTACCCGCCTCCGAATTTCAGACCGAACCCGACCTGATCCACTGGACGGCGGATACGGCCTGCGACATGCTCCGACATTGGCTGCAATATTTAAAATAGATATCCCCAAGAGCCTGCGTACACAGGAGGGGAATAGCCTGGAGAAAAGATAAAAAGAGAAAGAGAATGGTGGGAATGGACGGACTGGTGGGGGGGAGAAATGCAGTGGAGTAAGCGACATAAGATGGCCAGTGCATACAGGTTAGCGCCTACCCTGACTCCAGCCCTAACCCTAACCTTAAGCCTAAACCTAACCCTAAACCTAACCCTAAACCTAACCCTAAGCCTAACCCTAACCTTAAGCCTAAGCCTAACCCTAACCTTAATCCTAACCCTAACCCTAACCCTAAACCTAACCCTAAGCCTAACCCTAACCCTAAGCATAACCCTAAGCCTAACCCTAAGCGCTAACCAGAACCCCAACCCTAATCAGCCCGTGCCTCATGTTTGCAATTCGCTCCGCTGCTCCTTTTCTTCCTCATTAGCCTGTTCATCGAAATCATTTCTTAATCAAAAAATAACTCCAAATAAGGACAAACAGAAAATTTAATCAAAAAAGAGATTAAAACCTAAATGGAGAATTAAATACATAAATAAATAAACAAATATGGCAAAAACCACAGCATCTAAGTGGGAAACAATAAATTAATTAATATGACTATGGGTTCTAAATTTAAACAAAAACAATGCAAACACCTATGCCAATAATTATTTAAAAATAATTGAAACCTAAATGGAGAAATAAATTATTAGTGGAAAACGTTCATTTTTTAATAAATAATACAATTAGTTTAAAATTTAAATAAAAACAATGCAAAAAGCCCCATTACAGAGACCACAAAAACATGGGAAAGCCTCCTATTGGCCCATTCAAATTTAAACAGAGTCCCGCCCCCTATAGTATAAAAAGGGACAGTTGGAAGAGCTAACAGCTCATTCACTGCTTTCAGCTCTTGGAGAGAAAGACTGTAAACACTTCTAATACTTTTTGATGCTCAATTCATTTGTTAATTAATTAAAAATTTAAAATCATAACAAGCCTGCCTGAAGAAGGTTCCAGGAGAACCGAAAACGTTACCGGCGCTTTGTTTCTTTCCTTTTTTCCCAAAACTTTTTTGAACTTTGCTTAAAAAACTGAAGGAAAGTATTCCATTAATTTATATTCTTGGTTAGACTTAAAATACACATTACTTTAAAAGGTAAAAATATAAAAAGGTGTAAATTTGATACTAGTAAAAAAATCTAAATTTAACTAAAACTTAGGGAAAATATTCCACTGACCTTGTTTCATGAAAACACACCTTACTTTATCACCCCAACATCTAAGAGAGATAAAAACATTAAAATTGGACAGTAGTAAAAGCCACACTCATTTAAGACACCCAAAATTCACAATTAGACACTAAAAAGGAATCAAAACAATACAATCACCGGAGTCCATCAAACCTTCTGTGGATTATTTAAAATTATCAAATCATGGTTTGGCCTGAAAGAAACGACTGGACAGTCGTCACCGCGCGACGCAAACGTACCGTCCGGGGTTTTGGTCGGCCCGTGCCCCATAATTATCACGACCCTGTACAGCATACACGGGTAGAGAGAGCACCCTTCTATGGGAACATGGGCAGATATGTATGGCTACCGGCCCACGCTACACACAGGGAGAGGGAATGCCCTCCTATGCGTACATGGTCAAACACGGTGACCACAGGGGAAACAAAAACACACATCCCAAACCCAACACGAGGCCTAAGCACTCGGATGACCCTGACTTTGTCACCAAGACCCGTCTCCTGTTCAAAATTATCAAATTGGTACACCACAAAAATAATATCAGCCAGGAACAGCCTCCTGCCATTAAAAAAATAGAAAGACAATTGTCAGAGGTCATCAAACCTGCTCTGCCAAACGCCACGACACTCTCCCTCATTGAGGGCAATGCAAAAAATTGGGCATACACCACAATGCTGATTCTCAAAAACCACTACGAGGATACGCTGGTGCAAGAAACAAACAAATTGCATCACCTTTCCTCCAGGGATTGGGAAAAATGCTTCAACACTGCCATCGTGTGGGCAAAACGAGGTATTGGCAAAAGACTCAAAAGCAAAACTGTGCATGAGGCTCACAAGCTGGTGGAAGAGACGTGGCAAACGGTCCTTCCTCCCACCGATCCAGGTGAGAGGAGAGAGGAGTCTGAGACCCTTAATCCCTCCCTACTCCTCCTCAACCACAAAATACACCGGCTAGAACGATAACGGTACAGGCACTCGTACACACAGAGACGGCAAAACAATCTCGGCCTCTAATGTCCACCACGGTCTCTACGATGACCGACCCGCTGCACGAGTGGTCCCCCGTTAGGGAGGAGGACCCAGACGGCGATACGGACACTTCCGTCGATCTCCCTCCCTCCCCAAAAGCACAACGTACTCCTAAGCGGCGTCCCAACCCCTGTGTCAGAGAGGAGGACGACCTTGCCGGTCTCGAGGACCAAGGAGAGCATGCTCAAGAGAATATCACTACACCAGAAGTGACTCTGAGCCCGGAGAGTGTGCAAGAGAATGTCACTGCACAGGGGGTGACCTCGAGTCCCGAGCGCGGGGTGCAGAGGAAGGTCACGACACTGGAGGTGACGTTGAGCCCTAGCACTGTCACTAGCCTTGGGACAGCCACACAGGCCCTTCTATGCTGGGGGCCCGGCCCGTCACCCGCGGTGCACGGTGACGTACGTGAAGACCGACCCAACAAACATATCTCGACCGTAAGAAAATCTCTCTGGACCCTGACGGTCCGAAGAAAATTCCTCATTCTCGGGGACTCCAATCTGTCCAGGATGCCGCTTTCAAACCCGACCTACAGATCGAGAGCTATCCGGGGCTAAGTTTACACATGTGAAACAGATACTAGACAAAAACAAAGCCTCTACCGACACAGAACACGTCATTCTGTCTTTGGGCATCAATGGCAGACTAAACAACGTTCAAGAAACTGCCATCAAGGGACTGCAGGCGCTATTGAGAACGGCTAAAGAAAAATTCCCTCTGGCACAGATCTGGGTGCCAGTGGTGAATTTTTCCCCCAAGCTCCCGACCAACGAGCGGGACCATTTGGATATCCTCAACGCCTACATCATCAGAAACCATAAACACATTCCGGCCCTACCCGCCTCCGAATTTCAGACCGAACCCGACCTGATCCACTGGACGGCGGATACGGCCTGCGACATGCTCCGACATTGGCTGCAATATTTAAAATAGATATCCCCAAGAGCCTGCGTACACAGGAGGGGAATAGCCTGGAGAAAAGATAAAAAGAGAAAGAGAATGGTGGGAATGGACGGACTGGTGGGGGGGAGAAATGCAGTGGAGTAAGCGACATAAGATGGCCAGTGCATACAGGTTAGCGCCTACCCTGACTCCAGCCCTAACCCTAACCTTAAGCCTAAACCTAACCTAAACCTAAACCTAAACCTAAACCTACCCAACCTAACCCTAACCTAAGCCTAAGCCTAACCTAACCTTAACTCTAACCCTAACCTAACCTAAAAGCCTAACCTAAGCCTAACCCTAACCTAGCATAACCCTAAGCCCCCTAACCTAACCCCCAACCTAACCTAACCTAACCACACCTAACCTAACCTAACCTAACCTAACCTCACCTAACCCTCACCCTAACCTAACCTAACCTAACCTAACCCCTAAACCCTAACCTAACCCCACCCCTAACCATCATAAACCCTAAACATAACCATTACTCTAACTATAGCTCTGATCCCTAAAACCCATCATAAACCCTAAACATAACCGTTACTCTAACTATAGCTGGGATCCCTAAAATCCATCATAAACCCTAAACATAACCACTACTCTAACTATAGCTTTGATCCCTAAAACCCATCATAAACCCTAAACATAACCATTACTTTAACTATAGCTTTGATCCCTAAAACCCATCATAAACCCTAAACATAACCGTTACTTTAACTATAGCTTGGATCCCTAAAATCCATCATAAACCCTAAACATAACCGTTACTTTAACTATAGCTTGGATCCCTAAAATCCATCATAAACCCTAAACATAACCACTACTCTAACTATAGCTTTGATCCCTAAAACCCATCATAAACCCTAAACATAACCATTACTTTAACTATAGCTTTGATCCCTAAAACCCATCATAAACCCTAAACATAACCGTTACTTTAACTATAGCTTGGATCCCTAAAATACATCATAAACCCTAAACATAACCGTTACTTTAACTATAGCTTGGATCCCTAAAATCCATCATAAACCCCAAACATAACCACTACTCTAACTATAGCTCTGAAACCTAAAAACCCATCATAAACCCTAAACATAACCGTACTTTAACTATAGCTCTGATCCCTAAAATCCATCATAAACCCTAAACATAACCGTTCTTTAACTATAGCTCTGATCCCTAAAAACCATCATAAACCCTAAACGTAACCGATACTCTAACTATAGCTTGGATCCCTAAAATCCATCATAAACCCTAAAACATAACCGTTACTTTAACTATAGCTTTGATCCCTAAAACCCATCATAAACCCTAAACATAACCACTACTCTAACTATAGCTCTGATCCCTAAAAACCATCATAAACCCTAAACATAACCATTACTTTAACTATAGCTCTGATCCCTAAAATCCATCATAAACCCTAAACATAACCATTACTTTAACTATAGCTCTGAAACCTAAAAACCATCATAAACCCTAAACATAACCATTACTTTAACTATAGCTCTGATCCCTAAAATCCATCATAAACCCTAAACATAACCATTACTTTAACTATAGCTCTGACCCCTAAAAACCATCATAAACCCTAAACATAACCATTACTTTAACTATAGCTCTGATCCCTAAAATCCATCATAAACCCTAAGCATAACCATTACTTTAACTATAGCTCTGATCCCTAAAAACCATCATAAACCCTAAACATAACCATTACTTTAACTATAGCTCTGATCCCTAAAACCCATCATAAACGCTAAACATAACCGTTACACTAACTATAGCTCTGAAACCTAAAAACCATCATAAACCCTAAACATAACCACTACTCTAACTATAGCTTGGATCCCTAAAATCCATCATAAACCCTAAACATAACCGGTACTTGAACTATAGCTCGGATCCCTAAAACCCATCATAAACCCTAAACATAACCACTACTCTAACTATAGCTCTGAAACCTAAAAGCCATCATAAACCCTAAACATAACCGTTACTTTAACTATAGCTCTGATCCCTAAAACCCATCATAAACCCTAAACATAACCGTTACTTTAACTATAGCTCTGAAACCTAAAAGCCATCATAAACCCTAAACATAACCGTTCTTTAACTACAGCTCTGATCCCTAAAATCCATCATAAACCCTAAACATAACCGTTACTCTAAGTATAGCTTTGAAACCTAAAAACATATCATAAACCCTAAACATAACCGTTACTCTAACCATAGCTCTGAAACCGAAAACTCATCATAAAAACCATAACCGTTATAACCATAACAACCTCAGTCTTAAGTACCCACAACTTCAACCCATCTCCCAGCCTGAACCTCTCCAAATACTCCCTAGAACCCACAACATCAGCAAGCACAGCCAAAAAACCTAAACGAATCAAAGTCAAAACCAGAAGTCAATCCGACGAATTAATCAATAGACTCTTGAGATTCAACCTTCTACTCAATATCTAACTTTACCCTGTCCCCAAAATTTTGTTCCCCCTCCCCATATCACCCTGAACTGCCAAACATTTATTTAAATAAAAAAAAAAAAAAAAAAAAAAAAAAAAAAAAAAAAAAACACAGCCAAAACCCAACTGGGGGCAACTTGGAGGACAAATAATTTTCTGAGCTGTAGCAATGCTTAACAAGCGCCGGCCAGTGCATTCCCTTGACCCCCTATCTAACTGGGCAGTTCCTGGCGGACTGTCCGGGGGGTCATTGTACATTCAAAAACCTAACCCAGCCAGAGCCTCGGACCAAGCATGCTATCAGACTCACAGTAACACAAAAAGCTAAGCTCACTATATCCTCGGCAAGCCTAGCCGACAACTCAACCCAAACAAGAGTAATCCAAAAATAAATAAACAGCTTAAACGTTAAGCCAGCCTCGCACCTGCCCGCCCCTCTGTCCATTGAGGGATGGCTTGAGGGGGCGTGTATGGTGAACGGAACAATGCCCAGTCCGGCATAGGGGGATGACCTGCTCAGTCCAGTGGCTCGCCCTCGTTCCACCACCTTCCACTCTGCCTACTCCTGCTTGAACTTGGTGCACACTCCACCTCTAATATTAAAACACTTCCGGAAAAATTAATACCGAAATTCACCCCGCCTTCAACAATCCTGACCGTAACCACTCGTTAAAAAAAAAAAAAAAAAAAAAAAACCCCAGCTTAAACGCTAAGCCAACCTCGCACCTGCCCGCCCCTTTATCCATCAAGGGATGGCTTGAGGGGGCGTGTATGGTGAACGGAACAATGCCCAGTCCGGCATAGGGGGATGACCTGCTCAGTCCAGTGGCTCGCCCTCGTTCCACCACCTTCTACTCTGCCGACTCCTGCTTGAACTTGGTGGACACTCCACCTCTAATATTAAAACACTTCCGGAAAAATTAATACCGAAACTCACCCCGCCTTCAACAATCCTGACCATAACTATTCGTATATCCCTAATCCTAAACGAATCAAAGTCAAAACCAGAAGTCAATCCAACGAAGTAATCAATAGACTAATGAGATTCAACCTTCTACTCAATATCTAACTTTACCCTGTCCCCAAAATTTGGTTCCCCCTCCCCATATCACCCTGAACTGCCAAACATTTATTTAAATAAATAAATAAATAAAAAACACAGCCAAAACCCAACTGGGGGCAACTTGGAGGACAAATAATTTTCTGAGCTGTAGCAATGCTTAACAAGCGCCGGCCAGTGCATTCCCTTGACCCCCTATCTAACTGGGCAGTTCCTGGCGGACTGTCCGGGGGGGGGTCATTGTACATTCAAAAACCTAACCCTAACCCTAACCCTAACCCTAACCCCTAACCCTAACCCTAACCCTAACCCTAACTCTGAAACCTAAAATCCATCATAAACCCTAAACATAACCATTACTCTAACTATAGCTTTGAAACCTAAAAACATATCATAAACCCTAAACATAACCGTTACTCTAACTATAGCTTTGAAACCTAAAAGCCATCATAAACCCTAAACATAACCGTTACTTTAACTATAGCTCTGATCCCTAAAATCCATCATAAACCCTAAACATAACCGTTACTTTAACTACAGCTCTGATCCCTAAAATCCATCATAAACCCTAAACATAACCGTTACTCTAACCATAGCTCTGAAACCTAAAAGCCATTATAAACCCTAAACATAACCGTTACTTTAACTATAGCTCTGATCCCTAAAATCCATCATAAACCCTAAACATAACCGTTACTCTAACTATAGCTTTGAAACCTAAAAACATATCATAAACCCTAAACATAACCGTTACTCTAACCATAGCTCTGAAACCTAAAAGCCATCATAAACCCTAAACATAACCGTTACTTTAACTGTAGCTCTGATCAATAAAATCCATCATAAACCCTAAACATAACCGTTACTCTAACTATAGCTTTGAAACCTAAAAACATATCATAAACCCTAAACATAACCGTTACTCTAACCATAGCTCTGAAACCGAAAACTCATCATAAAAACCATAACCGTTATAACCATAACAACCTCAGTCTTAAGTACCCACAACTTCAACCCATCTCCCAGCCTGAACCTCTCCAAATACTCCCTAGGACCCACAACATCAGCAAGCACAGCCAAAAAACCTAAACGAATCAAAGTCAAAACCAGAAGTCAATCCCACGAAATAATCAATAGACTAATGAGATTCAACCTTCTACTCAATATCTAACTTTACCCTGTCCCCAAAATTTTGTTCCCCCTCCCCATATCACCCTGAACTGCCAAACATTTATTTAAATAAATAAATAAATAAAAAACACAGCCAAAACCCAACTGGGGGCAACTTGGAGGACAAATAATTTTCTGAGCTGTAGCAATGCTTAACAAGCGCCGGCCAGTGCATTCCCTTGACCCCCTATCTAACTGGGCAGTTCCTGGCGGACTGTCCGGGGGGGGTCATTGTACATTCAAAAACCTAACCCTAACCCTAACCCTAACCCTAATTAACCAAACCGACATGCTCCTAATAAAAAGCCAAAATTGACAGGGCTCTAAAATACAATCAGTTGATTATATTAATACAGAAATTAAAATAAGAATCCACCAACCAATACGTAGGTCT
>CM022753.1:44013474-44133474 GCA_012411365.1 Ameiurus melas | reverse complement strand
AATATCTTAGCGACCTTCTGGTTTTATATGATCCGCCACGCCTACTCAGATCAAAAGATGCAGGTTATTTGATATTACCTAGAATAGTGAAGTCTACAGCAGGGGGAAGAGCCTTCACTTATAGAGCCCCACAGTTATGGAACAGTCTCCCTATTAGTGTTCGGGACTCAGACACAGTCTCAGTGTTTAAGTCTAGGCTTAAAACATATTTGTTTACTCAAGCTTACCCTGACTAGATTATATCGCACTACTTCACAATCCTAATCGTTTTTCTCCCTCTCTCTCTTTTTGCCGAGCCCCACACGAATTTATGGAGATATTGGAGATCCAGATCCCCTCTGCCTCTGGATGAGCCCAAATCTTCTGCTGGGACTACGGCTGCTCCTAAGGCCATACTTCTCATTTTTCACATTATCTGTGTTACATTCACATTCTGTGTTACCCAGATGAGGATGGGTTTCCCTTCTGAGTCGGGTTCCTCTCAAGGTTTCTTCCTCAAAAAACATCTTAGGGAGTTTTTCCTTGCCACCGTCGCCACTCAGTGGCTTGCTCAGTTGGGATAAATTCCATTTGTTCTCTACCTGTTTGTCTCTGTTTATCTGTTCCTGTTTGTCTCTCTTTAGATGTTTCTGACTGTTCATACCTGTTTTTTATTTCTGTAAAGCTGCTTTGAGACAATGACTATTGTAAAAAGCGCTATACAAATAAAATTGAATTGAATTGAATTGAATTAAATTCCTCCACATACTTTTTACAACTGTACTTCCTTTCTCGAAGATATAACTAATTAAAATAATTAAACCCAAAAGGCTAAATTTCCTTCAACTCTAAAAGCATTACAGAAATAAACGAATCCAGACAACACTGTGTTTGTCAATTTTACTGAATGACACGGATCAGCAAGAACAATTTCATTCATACATTCATATATAATCGAACAATAAATAAGAATAAAACAACAAAAAAAGAGAAAAATCTTCCTGATGAACTTTCTTAATGATCTCAGCTCCCTATCGGTCATCTTAATATTTAACCCCTTACACTCCCATCACTCATCAGTGGGTCCAGATATTTACAACTCTTACTCTTTACTTCTTAACTAACTTTCCTATGAGTTTAACATTAAATACATAACACGTGTTAAGAGAACAGAGTAACATGTGAAGAGAACAAAAAGACTAATTGAAAAAAAAGTAATAAAAAATAATAATTTAAGAAAAAAGATAATTGCGATAATGGAACTGTGGTGTGTGCGTTCATGAACTGAAACAGGCGCAGCAAAACGCAACTACACTGCTCTAACAATGTATTTACATTTTTTCACATTCAAAGTAACAAAAACATTTTATGTTTCAAGTGAAAGAATTAAAAAGATACTTTAACCAAATCATGTTTTGAGTAAATTCCTCCACATACTTTTTACAACTGTAATTCCTTTCTCGAAGATATAACTAATTAAAATAATTAAACCAAAAAGGCTAAATTTCCTTCAACAGATCCTCTGTTACAGTCTTGTACACTTTACGGTGTATAAATGCGTGTGAAGGTTTGCGGTCACGTCTCTGCGTCTTAGTAATTTAACTTTTTGACTATTTTCTTATTGTGATGTGACACGCTACAGGTCCCCTGAATGTGAAGCCCAGATAGAAGGTGACGTTTTCATTTCCAGCAGGCACTGAACTTTCATTGCTGGAGATTGCAGGGAGAGGCGTGACATTTATCACAGCGGTCAATGACGGTGACAGACGTGTTTTGGAGAAATGAATCCTGTGTAAGACCTTAAACTGTATCAAAGAAAGACGAGCACAAATTGTGCTCTTGTGGATCTTGCTAAGGGCACCAGTCTTCATGTAGTGTCAACCCCAATTCGCCCTCCAAAGCAACCTTGATTTTAATGATAGGTGAGCTGTCGTAGGATAAAAGTTTATTGTAAATTCCTGAAATACGAGATTTCTGAAGAGGATCAGACGAGAGAAAATCATCCCATAGTTGGCTTAGGGGTAAGGAGGGAAATGTAGGAAACAGCGATTTTGCACAATGTCTAACTTGCAAATAACGAAAAAGATGTGACAGTGGAAGTTGAAATGCCCCGACGACGATCCGCAAAACGACCACCCCACGCCCCATCCTTATAGAGATATTTGAAAGTTTGTGTGCCTGTGTGCCAGATAGCAAATGTGGGGTCTGATATTGCAGGTTGAAATGAGTGATTTTTCAGTAATGGAGTTAAGGGAGACGCGGAGACGAATTTGAAATTCTTCCTGAACTGGTACCAAATTTTTAGAGCTGCACGAACCACAGGGTTGTCTGTAAAGCCAGAGAATTTGGTAGAAGTAGATGAGGTAAGCAGAGCCATTGGAGAGGACGAGCCGCATGAATGTACCTCTAATGTACACCATGGGGAATGCGCTGGTCTCAACCAAAATAAGATTTTATGAATATGTGATGCCCAGTAATACAACTGGAAATTTGGAAGAGAGAGGCCAGAATTGACCTTAAATCTCTGAAGCATTGACTTACTTATTCTGGGTGTCTTACCACACCACAAAAAGCTAGAAATGTCCTGATCTATAGTCTTAAAAAATCGCTTTGATACTAATAGAGGGAGACATTGGATTAAAAAGAGGAACTTAGGCAGGATATTCATTTTTACCGTGTTAATCCTTCCTATCAGCGACAGAGGTAAAGACCTCCATCGTTGAAGGTCAGTTTTGATTTCAGACATCAATGGGGAGAAGTTAGCAGAGTGAAGTGAAGTCAGAGTTCTGGTTATGTTAATTCCTAAATACTTAAAGCCAGAGGGGCTCATTCTGAAGGGAATATCAGATTGAGTCATTTGTAATGCCAAAGTATTAACCGGGTAGCACTCACTCTTGGAAACGTTAACTTTATAACTTGAAAACGAGCCAAATCTTTGGAGAAAGGACAGAATTCCAGGTAGAGAGTGACATGGGTTGGAAACATACAGTAATAAAGCATCCGCATAAAGAGAAAGTTTAAATTCCATGCCCAAACGAGATATCCCAGTGAAAGAGAGGGCTGGGACTCTACGCCGTGTGTCCCAGCCCCTCTACGCCGTGTGTTTCTCTGTGCAGGGATCGTGCAGCCAGGACCTTCCCAGCCACGGTCTCCGTCACACCGGCGCCAACACACCTCGGGCCTTGGGTGAACCAGCGGCGGAAGGCTGCACCCCGTGCGAAGGTCTCTCCACCACCGGTGTTCCAGATTCCAACCCGGAACCGCTTCGCCCCTCTCTGCCAGACCAGACCCAACGCCGTGATCGTCGGAGACTCCATTGTGCGGAACGTCCGTGTGCTTCATCCAAAGGTAAGGTGCACACACACTGTTTTTCTGGTGCTCGTGTTCTTGATGTCGCTGTGCAGGTATCCAGGATCCTGAAGGACGGGCGCATTTGAGCGGTTGTGCTGCGCACGGGACGAACGACACCAGGCTACGGCAGACGGAGGTTCTGAAGAGGGACTTCACCAGCCTGATCGAGACGGTGCGAGGCAGATCACCCACAGCGAGGATCATCGTCTCTGGACCTCTTCCCACATTCAGACGTGGAGCAGAAAAGTTCAGTAGACTTCTCGCTTTCAATGAATGGTTAGTCTCTTGGTGTAATGAGCAGAATCTAGTGTTTGTTAATAACTGGAATCTGTTTTGGGAGCGCCCTAGGCTGTTTCCCTGATGGCCTGCACCCCAGCAGCGTTGGAGCGGAACTGCTGTCCGAGAACATCTCCAAGGCGCGCTTCACTCCAAGTGACTCTCTACCGTATACATCTTCTGACAATAACAGTCAGTTTAATCAATGTTCATTTAATAGTCAATCACCAGTAATAAATACTATTGAGACTGTGTCTGTTCCCCGAGCTATACACATAAATAGGAAATCTCGTAACCTTTCGTAACCTAATTAACATAAAATTAAATCATATTGAATGCACAGCCAGCATTTTTGATCTGAAGCTAGGACTATTAAACGTTAGATCTCTTATGTCTAAGGCTCTTATTGTCAATGACATCATTACTGACCAGGAATGTAATTTAATGTGTTTAACGGAAACTTGGGTTAAACCAAATGAGTACATAGCATTAAATGAAGCCAGTCCTCCTGGATACAGTTATGTACATCAGCCTCGTTCAACTGGTAGAGGTGGAGGTATTGGTCTTATCCATAGTGAAAATCTAGTCGTCACACAAAAATGTAGTCATAAGTTTAATTCCTTTGAAATTCTTTATACCAGTGTAAATCCCATAGCCAAAAAAAATAAGTCAATTCCTCTAATTATTATTTACAGACCCCCAGGGCCTTATACTGAATTTCTTAGTGAATTTGCAGACTTTGTATCAAACCTGGTTGTGTCTGTAAATAAAGCATTAATCGTCTGAGATTTTAATGTTCATTTTGATAACCTGGAGGACCCTCTGAGAACAGCGGTCGTGTCCATCTTAGATTCAGTAGGGATTAATCAGAACGTAATCGGGCCTACTCATAGTGGTGGTCACACTCTTGACCTCATACTAACATACGGACTAAGTATAGAAAATATTGAAATTATTCCACAGTCTGAAGTTATCTCAGACCACCATCTTATCTCATTCATAATCCGTATGGATTATAATATCTCCACCTCGCCCCGCTACCGCGTAAAGCGCATTCACATCAGCTACTGCACTGAGCTTCATAAATAACCTACCAGAGACATCAGTTAGATTTGGATCAGCGCCGATCCAGTAGATCTCGACCAGGCAACTGAAAGTTTGGAGTCAACACTCCGTTGCACACTAGATAGAGTGGCTCCACTCAAAAGGAAAATAATTAGACAAAAAAAATTAGCACCCTGGTATAATGATCTAACGCGATCCTTAAAACAGAAATCTAGACAATTAGAACGTAAATGGCGCCAAACCAAGCTGGAGATATTTCAGACAGCATGGAAGGAGAGCCTACTGCAATATAGGAAATCTCTTGTAGATGCTAAAAAGATCTACTTCTCCACCTTAATAGGAGACAACCAAAACAATTCCAGATTCCTCTTCAACACGGTAGCACAACTAACTAGGAATAAAACCACTTCAGAGGAAAAAACTCAATCATTTCATAGCAGTGAGGATTTTATGAAATTTTTCATTTATAAAATTGAAAATATTAGAGATGAAATACAGGCCATTAAATTACAACCGGTCAGTAATATAACAAACCCATTAGATGACAATGTGGCAATACCGGATCAATGTTTAGAGTGTTTTGCTCCGCTTATAGAGACCGACCTAGCTACACTAATCTCATCAGCTAATTCATCAACCTGCATACTAGATCCTATACCCACATGTTTGTTTAAACAGATTTGTCCAGGAGTAATTAAGTCACTTTTAAATATAGTAAATTCCTCCCTAACCACTGGCTATGTCCCTAAATCTCTAAAATTAGCAGTTATTAAACCATTGATAAAAAAACCTGACCTTGACCCGTCTCAATTATCCAATTATAGACCAATATCGAATCTCCCCTTCATCTCTAAGATTCTAGAAAAGGTAGTAGCAAAACAGTTATGCTCATACTTAGAAAGGAACAACATTCATGAAATATATCAGTCAGGATTTAGACCTCATCACAGCACAGAGACAGCACTAGTTAAAGTAGTAAATGACCTTCTTCTGACCTCTGATCAGGGTTGTGTCTCGCTGCTTGTGTTACTAGACCTTAGTGCAGCTTTCGATACCATAGATCACACTATTCTCCTTGATAGATTAGAAAATGTTGTTGGTATTAAGGGACAGTCCTCTCCGGCTCAGGTCTTATCTGACCGATCGTTATCAATTCGTAGATATAAATGGTGATTTCTCCATGCGTACTGAGGTTACTTTTGGAGTTCCCCAGGGTTCTGTTTTAGGCCCACTGCTTTTACCTTATATATGTTACCCCTAGGACAAATTATTCGTAAACATGGAATTAGCTTCCACTGTTATGCTGATGATACACAGCTGTATGTTTCAGCGAAGCCAGAGGACAGACAGAAGCTTAGTAAAGTGGAGGACTGTGTAAATGACATTAGATGTTGGATGTTAACTAACTTCCTTTTACTTAATTCTGATAAAACAGAAATACTTTTATTAGGCCCGTGTAGCTAGAAGTAATCTTCCTGACTACACAGTAACTCTGGATGGTCTTTCTGTTTCATCATGTACAGCGTATTAAAGACCTCGGGTGATTATTGACTCCAGTCTATCATTTGATGCTCATGTAGATAATATTACTAGGATAGCGTTCTTTCATCTCAGAAATATTTCTAAGATAAGAAACATATTGTCACTACATGATGCAGAAATACTGGTTCATGCATTCGTCACCTCTAGATTAGATTACTGTAATGCCTTACTGTCTGGATGTTCCAGTAAGAATATAAATAAACTCCAGTTAGTCCAGAATGCAGCTGCTAGAGTCCTTACTAGAACTAGAAGATACGACCATATCACCCCGATCTTATCCACACTGCATTGGCTCCCGGTAAAATTTCGCATTAAGTTTAAAATACTTTTATTAACCTATAAAGCACTACACGGTCTTGCACCACAATATCTAAGCGACCTTCTGGTTTTATATGATCCGCCACGCCTACTCAGATCAAAAGATGCAGGCTATTTGATATTACCTAGAATAGTGGTCTACAGCAGGGGGAAGAGCCTTCGCTTATAGAGCCCCACAGTTATGGAACAGTCTTCCTATTAGTGTTCGGGACTCAGACACGGTCTCAGTGTTTAAGTCTAGGCTTAAAACATATTTGTTTACTCAAGCTTACCCTGACTAGATTATATCGCACTACTTCACAATCCTAATTTTTCTCCCTCTCTCTCTCTTTTTGCCGAGCCCCACACGAATTTATGGAGATATTGGAGATCCAGATCCCCTCTGCCTCTGGATGAGCCCAAATCTTCTGCTGGGACTACGGCTGCTCCTAAGGCCATACTTCTCATTTTTCACATTATCTGTGTTACATTCACATTCTGTGTTACCCAGATGAGGATGGGTTTCCCTTCTGAGTCAGGTTCCTCTCAAGGTTTCTTCCTCAAAAAACATCTTAGGGAGTTTTTCCTTGCCACCGTCGCCACTCAGTGGCTTGCTCAGTGGGATAAATTCCATTTGTTTTCTACCTGTTTGTCTCTGTTTATCTGTTCCTGTTTGTCTCTCTTTAGATGTTTCTGACTGTTCATACCTGTTTTTTATTTCTGTAAAGCTGCTTTGAGACAATGACTATTGTAAAAAGCGCTATACAAATAAAATTGAATTGAATTGAATTGAATTGAAAGAGGAGGAGGACCTCAGATAAATCGACAAGGGCTCTATAGCTAACACAAACAGTAAAGGAGACAAGGGACAACCTTGTCGAGTGCCACGGGATAAAGTAAAATAAGTTGACTGGATACCATTGGTGGAGATACTAGCTTGCGGGGATGTATACAGAAGGCGTATCCAAGAAGTAAATGTATCACCCAATCCAAATTTGTGCAATACTGTAAGCAGGTAGTCCCATTCAACTCTGTCGAACGCTTTTTCAGCATCGACTGAGATTACCACTTCGGTGGAAGTAGTAGAGCATTTGGAGTAGATAATGTTCAAAAGGGTGCGGACATTGTAAAATAACTGATGCCCTTTTATAAATCCAGTTTGTTCTTCTGACACTATGACTGGAAAAATTTTTTCCAAACGACTAGCCAAAGCTAAAAGCCAAAGCCTTAGCAAGAATCTTAGCATCTACATTTATCAAAGAGAGGGGTCTGTAAGAGCTGCAGAGATTCGGATCTTTGTCCTTCTTTAAAAGTAGATTTATAGAGGCTTGTCGCAAAGTAGGAGGGAGAGCGCCACTCTGCAGCGATTCCCTATATACAGAGTGCAATATAGGGGACAGTTTAGATTCAAATCTTTTGAAAAATTCTACCGGGAATCCATCAGGGCCAGGAGCTTTATTGTTTTGCATGCTATTCACGGCTAGGTTGATTTCCTCTAAGGAGAGTCAAGATCTTTAGCAACTTCTGGGTTAATGGTAGGGAAATTGAGACTATCTAAGAAAGCATTCATATCAGAAGTCCCAGCTGGAAAGTCAGACATATACAGAGAAGAATAGAATGAGCAGAAGACTGAATTAATGGTATTGGGGTCCGTGTGGAGTATGCCAGATGAATCCTTTATTTGAGGAATTATAGGCAGCTTGACGTCTCAATTGATGGGCCAAGAGTCGGTTCGGTTTGTCACCATGTTCATAATATGTGGAGCGTGAACGTAGCAGAAGGCGCTCTGCATCCACCGATGTAATAAGGTCAAATTCAGCCTGCAATACAACCCGATCTTTAAGTAAAGCAGAAGAGGGACCAATGTCCAATTGCCCTAGTTCGTCAATTCTACGCGATAGCTCATGAAGTTTGGCCATACGAGTGCTGTTCAGATGTGCAGAGTAGGAAATTATTTGGCCCCGCAAGTATGCTTTTAGTGATTCCCACAGCAGGGAACAGGAAATAGGTTCAAGCTCGTTCTGATTGATTTCAATAAAATCGTCAATTGAAGTTGAAGCAATAAATGTATTAAATTTGTTATCTGACAGGAGCAGAGTGTTAAACCTCCACGGTGTTGAATATCGAGGTTTGGGGGAAAGCTGAATATCCAGAGAAAGAGTGGGCGTCTGAAATCACAGTAGGGTGATATTTAACCATCGACACTTTGGAGATAAGTTTGGCGTCAATAAAGAAATAATCAATTCTAGAGAAGGACTTATGCACCTGCGAAAAGAAGGAATATTCCTTGATACTGGGATTATGGAATCTCCAGGGATCCACACAACCTTTCTTAGACATGAAATCAGAATCTGTACTCGACATTAGTGAGGGTGTCAAGGCCTTGGAAGAAGAACGGTCCAACCTAGGATCAATAACGCAATTCATATCTCCTCCAAATATAAGGACAGTATTATGTAGTGAAGGGAGGCGCTCCAAGAGCTTATTCATGAAGTGTGGGTCATCAGAATTTGGGGCGTAAACATTAACCAGTAATACCGGGACATGCAACAATTTACCTGATATTATTAGTTTCAAGTTTCCATTTCCCCCACTGTATGCTTCAAAGTGCTCACCTCTGACTGGATAACCGTAATACTGGCCGATAATTCCGCCTTTACGGTCTGTAGCTCTCCCTTAATCAATGTCAAGTTTTCACCCAAGGCCACCTGGAGCTCAGATTTAAAAATGGCCGCCATTTCATGGCGGAGCGCAGCGAGGAGCTCATCCTTGAAACCGGGGGGGCATAGAGGGGTCACTACGCGGCGGGGATGCAGCGTGTGGAGCAGGCCGCAGAGGTGTAGCAGCGAAAGCATTCGCGCCTTTGGATTTTGCCGGCATTTTATACATTAAAATGGAAACTTAAGGTGTTAAACAAGACTTACAAACACAAATGCTACCAAAAACAGTGCCTATCATGTAATATTAATAGTTGTTGCAGGAGCCCCGACCTACTCCATTTGCGACCTACTCCATTTGTCACTCAGCTGGAAGTCCTTCAAGCCATTTCTGACGCTTTTCTGGAACGGAAGAAAATTTTCTGATCGTTTCAATTTTATTCTTATGGACAAACTTCTCATAGCCCGATATTTTTCCCAGATAGAAGTGTGTGAAAATGCGTCTCTTTCTCTGAGGGATATCCTTCATTTTGGTCCGGTACGTTTGTTGGAGGAATCCGACAGCAGTAAGAACGGTTTTATATTTGTCCTCTTTTTCTTGATCAGTGTCACTCTCTTCTGGCCAGAACACCAGGCTGCACAGAAACAGAGCGTTGGATTGGAATTTTGTTTCGTCTTGAAGAAACGAGCGGCTGTACCTTTGCAGATCCTTGAAGGCAGCCAGCTTACATGACCCGGGAGAGACTGCACTTAAGGCTAAATGTGATGCCATGTACTTGATAAGATCTCCCTGATCCATTTCAGCACCTTTTGGATACAGTGAAATGATGTTCTCTAAAGTTTTGATTTGGTCTTTATTTTTCTGGTCCAGGATGGAGAAGATTGTCGTGAAGTTTCCTCCACCAAGCTTGTAGATGGCAATGCATTTGCTGAAGTCAATCTTGTTATATAAACTAGACTGACAGACATCTGGTGTATTTCTTAGTGAGACCTCAGAGAAGAACTTGCCATAAACGGAGGACTTGGTAACTAACCAGTGTTTGGGGTGATGTATTGTCAGCTCTGAGGCCTTGGAGGTTTCCTCATCATCTATGTCTAGGTGTTGGAAGTAATTCAGCTCTTCTGATATCCACTCCAAAGCCTTGTGCATTGTGGGCTGAAGGTCTTTGAGTTTGTCGTGAAACTGTTTCCATGGTGCTTCAATTTCTTTGGGAATGTGTTCTGTAATCAAGTACTTCTGTAATTCAGAATGACCCTCATTACTCGAGAACCCTTCAAGGGAAGACATTAGCTCCAACAAGCTACATCCCACTTCCACAACTCCTTTATTCCTTTGAACCCCTTTAGTGTGATTTTTGGCCTCACTGTGGTTTCCCTCACCAGACCCCTCCTTTCTCTGATGCAGAGTTTCGAGAGACACCTTGTCCAGGCCGTAAACGAGTGGTCTGATACAGCTTCCTCAGAATTGAGCCATCAGTGCTCAATGGGATATCAAACACTTGGATATTATCTTGTAGCCTTTTCCTATCTTGTGCACGTCTATAGCTTTATCTTTTATTTCCTTAGAATGCTCCCTGATCTGTCCTTCATGTTCACAGTCTGACAAATGGTACTTGAATTAAGGAGGTGTTTAATCCAGAAAAGGTGGAATTTGTAAATGATTGTCTGGTAGAAGCCAACTGTGTCTTCTTTCGGCCGATCTCTTTCATCTTTCATCAAACTTGGAGTTTTCACAGCACAGGCAGTGAATACTTATGCAAACATCAGTTTCATTTATTTATTTATTTATTAAATCTGCAGAATAATACACTTAGCTTTTTTTAAATATACATTTACTTTAAGAACATGTTGGTTTGCGATAATAAAATACTGTCTGGAACAATCTGTAAGTGTTGTTTGTAATACAGACAAATTTTATGACTGAGTTGAAGAAGTAGAAAGGTTGAATACTTTTGCATGGAACCGTAAATGTCTGTATCTTGTCATAACTTTCATGCCATTTATCAGTAAGTTATGTTTTGGTTTGTCCTGTACAGAAGAACTTCACAGCACTCCAGTTGAAAAATGGACAAAGGACATGATGAGCGTGTGGTTGGCTTCAATAGGAGTGAAGGAAAATTTAATTAAAACTCTTCATGAACAGGAAGTAGACGGCCAAGTCCTTCTTAAGTTTCGGTGTCATGCAAGGTCATGAAGACATTATATGCATCTCAGAATCAGAAGGGAACTTTCAGAAATGGCAAGCATCTGCTCTCCAAATATTCTGCGATGAGGAAACAGTGGACAACAGTGTAGTAGGCTTGAAAATGAGCCACATCAACGCAACTCTTCAGCAAATCCAGGGCCCCAATACTCATAAGAACAAACTCTTACCCGTGTCCATCAAAGCAAAATTTCCATCTTCTGACACGTGACGAGGAAACAATGTGCTCCTTGGAGATTTTAGCTGTGAATCAGTGTGAAGACAGTGAAGAGGAAATTAAGGAAAAGAAAGAAGAAATAGAGAGAGACTTTTATCGAGGAGGAAAAGTGACAAGGGAGAACTTCTGGCTCGCAGAAGTTAGGGAAGTTGGAGAACTGATTCAAAGAGATGCCTGTCATGAGGTGATTAATCTTCTGGAGGATTCATCAAGAAACAGCCTAAAGGTAAATTAGAATTTCATGAAGTCATAGTGTATTGTTGTCTGTGTGGAAGGGAGTCGATGATATCAGAAATGCGTGTATTACATTGAGAGTATTACATGGAGCGATTTCTTATAAGAAGTTTGGGGAATTTCGCAGCTTTGCGATGGCAGTGAGATTACATTTACATTTATTCATTTAGCAGACGCTTTTATCCAAAGCGACTTACAAATAAGCAAAGCGACTTACAAATAAGCAAAGAGATTGGTGATTCTTAGATCAAAGCTTCAAAACTAAGAGGGTTAACACACAGCCATTAAAGTCTAAACCACTGGCAACAAAAGTGAGTTTACAGGGGCAGAAACATCAGCACTCGGAGATGCTCCTCTCTACAACGACGTCATGCTGCCCTCCACCAGCGTCCTGTCGCCTCAGTCGCCGCCCACCGAACCACCATGTGTCACCCTGCCCCGCCTGGAGGACTTCCCTCCCATCATCCTCTGCTCTGGGCGAGTTCCACTGGGTGAGAACGGCCAGCGCCGGAGACTCTGCGGGTTACATTACCCAGCGTCCTTTCCTGGTTGATCGTCGAGTTGTCTTGTTTTTTTCAGGCGGTAGAGGATCTGGAGTTGGAGATGTTGGCTCCCTACATCTCTATGGACAATGATTATCATCTCCACACGCGCACATGCGTAGAGGGTCCAGAGGATCTCGGTTCCGCCCAGATAAACAGCAGAACACACACAAATCCCAGCGATACACAACACGGGTAAGAGCAACACAACATTCACACCTCAACATCACAGTAATGTTGCGACATTAATAGTGTTTCAGTGACTCTCTTTCTCGCTATCTTGGAGAACAGCCGGATGAAGATCTGTCTTAAAGAGGCTCAGCACATGAGGACTATATTAGTGTGTCTTCCAGTTGTAACTACAGCAGATGTGATTATTGACCCAGGCGAACAGTAAGTGGTAAGTGTTTCTTTCTGGATTTTTTAGTTGGAACTTGTTTTAGCACCGATTGTCAGATAGAAGCTGTAACTGTGCTTCCTTGTTGCTACGAGCTGTATACTTGTTGCTAGATTAAAGCAAATTCCGGTACTCAGTTTTGGTTTCGGTCGGGAGTTGCTCGTTCACGCGACTACCCTTTGTTTTGCTAATTAAAGAAGCGTGCTCAGCTGAAACATATTAATTAAGAAACGCTGAGGCGGAAGCGTCAGCATCAGCCCTTGTCATGAGAAGACCAAGGTCGTGTGAAGACCAAGCTCGACGAGTCTACCTGCACGAGTCTACCTGCGCGAGTCCTCCGAGCAAGGACACCGACAAGACACCACACGTGCTGCTAAGTATACTTTTTCTCCCTTTATTCTTCTTGCTGTTTACCTGTCTACACACACTAACATGTGTCATCAGTTTATCCCTGTTATTTGCCACAGGCGCAGATGGTGGCACTCTCCCAAAAACGTACGCAACTTGGACAACCTATGCTCTCTGAATGCGGCCTCTGCAGGTTTCATCTCATTCTCAATCGGACTTTGGAACTGCCAATCTGCTGTCAACAAGGCAGATTTCATTTCTGCATTTGCAACCTACTCTAACCTCAGCGTACTGGCTCTGACTGAGACTCTTGCTCATACACTTCCTTTGAATTTCATGCTGTTACAGTCACTGACCCTGCCAAAATGCACTTTCTTGTTGTTTACCGTCCTCCAGGTCAACTGGGGAAGTTCATCGATGAATTTGACACGCTACTGTCCACCATCCCAGATGATAGAACTCCTCTTCTGGTCCTTGGTGATTTCAACATTCATCTAGACAAGCCACATGCAGCTGACTTTCTTGCTCTCCTTCCCACATTTGACCTCGAGCAGTTCACCACACCAGCAACCCACAAAGCCGGCAAACAGCTTGACCTCATCCTCACACGTAATTGCGCCACACACGATCTTCTCATTAGTCCTCTCCACACCTATGACCATTTCTTTATCCAGTTCTCTATTTCTATCCCCTCACCCCCTTCACTGTCTCCTCCTTCCATCTCTTTTCGTCGCAATCTTTGCTTCCTTTCCCCCTCGCATTTCTCCTCCATTGTCACAACCTTACTTCCCTCTAAAAACCACCTTTCCTCACTTGACTTAAACACCGCAACCGACATCATATGTTCCACCTTATCATCATCTCTTGACAGCATATGCCCCCTAACCTCCAGACCTGCTCGCACATCACCCTCTAGTCCTTGGCTCTCAGAAGCTCTGTGTAGCAACCGGGCAAAACTAAGAGCATCTGAAAGGAAATGGCACAAATCCAATTGACCTACCCAATTACCAGACACTTCTCTCCTCTTTTTCCAAAAGCATCTCCATTAAAAGCACATACTTTCCAAGCTAAAGCACATACTTCCAAGATAAGATTGGTAGTTTTCCCAACACCCGCATTCTTTTCAAAACTTTTTCCTCTCTTCTCTGTCCCCCTCCTCCCCCTTCCTCGACCTCTCTCACTGCAGATGACTTTGCAACTTTCTTTTCCAGCAAGGTTACATCAATCAGGAACCAGTTCTCAACCCCAGACATGCATAGACTGACTCCTCCTCCACGTAACTCCCAACTGACTTCCTTCTCTCCCCTCTCAGAGACTGAGGTCTCTAAACTTCTCCTCTTTAGCCGTCCCACAACCTGTCCCCTTGACTCTATCTCTTCTCACTTTCTTCAGTCCATCTCTCCCACACTATTACCTGCACTCACACACATCTTTAACACATCGCTCTCTACTGGCACATACCCTACCTCATTTAAGCAAGCCCGGGTTACCCCACTGCTTAAAAAACCATCACTCAACCCTGCTATAGTTGACAACTACAGACGTGTTTCCCTCCTCCCCTTTCTTTCCAAAACTCTTGAAAGAGCCGTTTTTAATCAACTCTACAATTTTCTCACACAGAACAACCTCCTAGACAACAAGCAGTCTGGCTTCAAGAGCAACCATTCCACGGAGACTGCTCTGCTTTCCGTCACTGAAGCCTTACGACTAGCAAGAGCAACCTCTAGATCATCTGTCCTCATCCTACTTGACCTCTCTGCTGCTTTCGACACTGTGAACCATCAGATCCTCCTATCAACTCTCTCCAACCTGGGCATCAATGGAAGATCTTTCCGACAGATCCTTCAAGGTATCATGGAGCGTAGATATTTCTGAAACTCAGCAACTCACAACTGGTGTTCCACAGGGGTCAGTTCTGGGTCCACTCCTCTTTCCTATCTACACTACATCTCTTGGTCAGGTGATTGAGTCTCATGGCTTTTCCTATCACTGCTATGCTGATGACACCCAGCTCTATTTGTCCTTCCAGCCTGACGATCCATCTGTCTCTGCACGCATCTCTTCTTGCCTGTCAAACATCTCGGTCTGGATGAAGGAGCACCATCTTCTGCTTAACCTGGGAAAATCTGAGTTTCTCGTCATCCCAGCCTATCCCTCAATCAACCAGAACTTCACTGTACAGCTCGGTTCACTTACACTCACGCCAACCAGGACGGCCTGGAACCTTGGGGTGATTCTTGATGACAGCTTGACCTTGACCTACAGACCACATCTCGGTAACTGCAAGGTCCTGTAGGTTCATCCTGTACAACATCAAGAAAATCCGACCCTACCTCACCAAACAGGCTACACAGATACTAGTCCAGGCTCTTATCATCTCCAAACTGGACTACTGCAACTCACTGCTTTCAGGCCTCCCAGCCAGCTCCATCAAACCCCTTCAGATGATTCAGAATGCTGCAGCGCACCTTGTCTTCAACCAGCCCAAGACAACCCAGGTCACACCACTCTTCATCTCCCTCCACTGGCTTCTGTAGCTGCCCGCGCATCAAGTTCAAGGCCTTGATGCTCACCTACAAGACCTTATCAGGAACAGCACCCCCTACCTCAACTCTCTCCTGAAGGCATACATTCCCTCTCGCAATCTGCGATCGAACTAGCGACCGGACGTTTAGTAGTTCCCACTCAGCGAGGCGTAAGGTCCCTTTCCAGAACCTTCACGCATACCGTTCCCCAGTGGTGGAATGCTCTTCCGATCTCAATTCGGACTGCAGAATCTCTCATCTTTTAAAAAACAGCTAAAGACCCACCTTTTCCGTGAACACCTAACCAACTCCTAGAGAAAAAAAAAAAAACCCACACACTATGCACTTACACCTCTACTCTGTACATTTTGCTTCCTCTGGTATTCAATTAATGGATCTTGTATAGTAGCACTACTTGTATTGTTCCCTGCTTGATATATCACTTTGCTTATTTGTAAGTCGCTTTGGATAAAAGCGTCTGCTAAGTGAATAAATGTAAATGTAAATGTGAGAACATCCACTCCGCCTCCCGAATGGACAAAGCTGTGGTGATCTTCCTGAAGAAAGAAATACTCGTCAACACGCTGTGCAAAAGTATAATAGAGCTAAACGATGACATGCTGGACATTACCCCCCTTTCCACCTCCGCGACAAGGGTAGTGATTTCCAACGTGCCCTCCTTCATAAAAAGACGGGGCAATAGTGAAGGAGCTGATCCGATTCGGCAAGTTCGCCGGCCCCATGTCCGATCTCCCGCTCGGTTAGAGAGACCCCGTGGTGAAACACGTCCTGTTGTTTCGGAGACAGGTGTATATGTTTCTAAATAACCGGGAACAAACGCTGGATATAAACTTTAAGGTTAAACACGGCGACAACGGCTACACGATCTACACCGCCACCGAGCACCTGAGGTGCTTTGGGTGTGGGGAGGTCGGACACAAACGGCTGAGCTGCCCGCGCAGAGCGGCACAACCGGGGAGCTCCGGGGGAGACGCGGTCGGGGCGCAGCAGCAACAGCGGTAGCGCGGAGACAGCCAGAGGGAGGTCACTGAAGAACAAGAACCCAGAGCAGAGGGGGGTAACGTCTCACCGAGGTCACAGCAGGAAGAGGTCAGTAAGGCACACACCACCGGAGCGATCACAGTACCCAGTGATAGTGTTGACACCTGTGCCCACACCAGCAACGATACCGACACCCGTGCCCGTACCCGCATCAATTCCGACACCCTTGCCCATACCAGCAACCGTACCGACACCCGTACCCGTATCGTTTCCGACACCTGTGCTCATACCAGCAAAAATCCACATTTGTGCCTATAACAGCATCAATCCCGACACCCGTCGCCACACCAGCGGCGTTCCTGACACCCGTCCCCACACCAGCAACGATTTCGATACCCGTGACTATTCCAGCAACAATATTGACACCACACAGCGATTTTCTCTTAAGCCTGGCAAAGCGGTTCCCGGTGGAGAAAGTAGCCCCGCACAACCGCAGTAGAAGTACCAACAAGATACGAACATTGAAAATAAAAATACTAAAATGGAAAGAATAGGGACGCAGATGAAAAAGGTGGAGTACCCGTCGAAAAATAATGATGAGATGTCTGAAGACTCAGGCTCAGAGTATAGTGATGGATCTTCAGGAAATGGAGGAGGAGGAGGCCACCACAGAACGACCGTGTATTTTTGACCGTTCACAACAACCAACCTGAGCAACTTTACACCGAAGAACAGATTAACCGGTTTCTAAAAGTGACTAAAGGGAAACGAAACATCACGCTGACTAAATTCTTCCCGGACAGGAGGGCCTTCGTCAACTCTGTACAGCGCACCATGGGAGTAATGTCCCCCAGGAGACGGTCCAGACTGAAGAAATGGGCAGCAATCACAAGGAGTGAATTATTATGTGATCAGAATGACTAAGGGTTTGAGCTTTAGGAATTTTTTTTGTTAACGGAGATCTGACGGGGTTCTTTTGGTTTTATTCTTCTCTCTTTCACTCTTCTTCTCCTTCTTTTCCCCCTTTTGTTTTTAAGGAGACAATGTTTTCCCAATAGTGTATATATGTAAATGTACCGAAGAATTTGGAGTTAATAAAGTTGTGTTAAAATAAATTAATAAATGAATAAATAATCTCTCTCTCTTTCTCACACTCACTCACTCTCTCACTCACTCACTCACTCACCAGATGAGCTACTGGAGCTCCCAGGTAACCTGCACTTTCCAAATCATTTGTCCTGCATGGTAAAGCTCACGCTCGCTCGGACTCAGCCATCTGTGAAGAAACTCCAAACACATACAAGATGAGTTCAAAGGTTAAGGGTCAGAGTCTCACTGTGGAAAACCCGTGTGTGTAGTGTTCAGTAAATGTGACTAGCAAAAAATATTAATTATAACTGGAAGGAAAATACACGGGGTCACATTCTAATTTAATTATATTATTTAAAAGGAATAATATATAGCTTTATTTCAACTTTATTAAAACACTGATTTCTGTGTTGAAGTGAATCTCACTGGAAGTTTCATCTCAACTCTGAACCTCCGGGAAGGCGTCCAGGCTTTGGTCTAAAATATTCAGAGCCACAGAACCAGCCCCAGACCGTGATTCAGTAAGACTTTAGGTCCAATTCCTGAGTAATTTCCATCAGTTTTCTTTCTTCTTCTTGCTGAATTTAAAGGTATTTTTAACTGCTAATGTAATTTCTATCAACAACAATCTGACTGTATTCACAGTTTGCTAAACTTTATATATATATATATATATATATATATATATATATATATATATATATATATATATATATATATATATATATATTAAAGAGCAACCACTAATACCATTTTTGTTTATTTGTGTTCTTATACACGAAAAACACTAGTTATCCCAATCTGGAAAAAGTGACAGGTTTTGTGTGTGGATGTGTTTGGGCTGTTAATATATGTATGTACGTATGCACACACACATCCATCCATCTTCTACCGCTTATCCTTTTCAGGGTCACGGAAGAACCTGGAGCCTATCCCAGGGAGCATCGGGCATAAGGTGGGGTACACCCTGGACAAGGTGCCAGTCCATCGCAGGGCACAATCACACACACACACACACACACACACACACACACATATGAAGCAATCAACTAAATTGGACCTCATGAGTGAGTATTTGTGTGTTGGGTGTGTATACACTCCCACTCTCTCTCTCTCTCTCTCTCTCTCTCTCTCTTCTTTCTTTCAGGCATGAAACAGTCTGTGATCCTTATGTAGTTTCCCCCAAACTGCTGCTTGCACTTAAATAAATGAAAACTTGTGTTTTCTTGATATGTGAAGAATAAATCATGGACATACCAGGCAACGTTCCTATCACAGCACATTCCAAAGTGTTTTATTGCTCTTACTTCGCAGCAAATTACCAACGATTACCATAAAAAAAAACTGAAGGACGACACAAGATATATATATTTTTATACGTTTATAGTTACATTTAATTTTGTGGAGCATCCGTTGAAGTTATAGCAGCTATAAACAGTCCTTCCCTCAGCAATTACGCCCCCCAAGATAATAAATCATAAACAAAAAATTGCTGCTTGTCGTGTTAAAGAGAAATCCCAAAACGTAAAAACCTCAAATCACGAGATTAGAATTTTACAAAACTTTACATTTCATATCACCAAAATATATTATTTGGTAATAAACTAATCTTTTAAATATATTTTTTTGGAATAAAAAAAATAAATCTATATTCACGATATATCTATATTCAAATATTTTCAGCGTTCAAAAATTGTTAATTTGGCTTTAGAGATCACACAGAAAAACAACAATCCGTCGAATTCAATTTGCAATTTTTCACTAGTTTAGCATCCAGGTAACTGAGTCTGGGTTGCTCAGCAGAATTCGCTCAAAACCAGCCTTAACGCTTTAAATTGCTGGTGCACACTGCGGTACCGGCCCCCGATCCGTAATCCCACTTCCCCCTCTCCTAATCATTTGTTGTTAGAACAGAAATGATTCCATGTATTTGGTATTTTGGCAGGTTTTAGAACAAACTGTGATGTTGCATTGTGAAGTGTTTCATGAAGTTCAAAAAACACACACTCTCACACAGGTGTTACTTCTGTTCCTTTTTGCTGTAGTGGTTTGTGTCAGTACTGTGGTTCCCGAAGGTGTGGGTTCTGTTCTGCCTTTTGGCTTGTTTAAGACTAAAAATTTCACTGTCCTCAAGAAGGGATTTATAATGATAAATGTTTTATCCTTTAAAGGATAAAACATTTATCAAAGTGTAAAGCGCTTTTATCCAAAGCGCTTTACACTGTGTCTCATTCACCCATTCACACACACACTCACACACCAATGGTAGCAGAGCTGCCATACAAGGCGCTAGCTCGCCATCAGGAGCAACTTGGGGTTCAGTGTCTTGCCCAAGGACACTTCGGCATGTGGAGTCACTCGGGCCAGGAATCAAACCGCCAACCCTACGATTAGTGGACAGTCCACTCTACCAACTGCGCCACAGCCGCATGATAAAAGTCCAACAAAGAGTATCTGTTCCTGGCCATCTGTGGTGTAGTGGTTAGAGTTCATAGAGTTGTGGTGGTTGCACAGGTTCTAACCCTCCTCTTGGCAGGAGCAGTACTTTTAAGAAGTGAAGCAGTATGAAGGTGTGATGGAAGTGCAGCTAGGTTAGAGACTCTATAGCTCAACTGGTTGAGTGCTTGCTTCTGTGGATCAGAAGATGCTTGGATCAAACCCCAACAAGAATCTAGGGGATTGGTGTATGATTGGTGTAGGAAGGGTGTGGTGGTTGTAGGTGGGGTTTCAGGAAAAGTTGGGGATGGGTGTAGGAAGGGTACAGTGGAGTCTCAGGTAGAGTAAGAGTTGCAAGTGGGGTGGGTAGAATGTGTAGGCTGGGGGTAGGAAGGGAACAATGGAGTATCGGGGAGGGGGGGGTACATGTCTTGAATACAGAGTGTGAAAGGGGAGGGATGTGTACCCAAGGGACACTCTAGGTTGGGAGAGAGATGGAGGGATGTGTTGGAGCATTGTCAAGTTAGCTGCTCCACACATTTTCCACTCACACCCAATCATCTACACCGTCACACAACCCTCAATCCTGTTCCTCCACCTCTCTCCCAACCTACAACTGCTAGAGTGTCTTCTGATCCACAGAAGCAAGCACTCAACCAGTTGAGCTATAGAGTCTCTTACCTAGCTGTGCTTCCATCACTGCTTCACACTGCTTTTATTCTTAAAAGTGCTGCTCCTGCCAAGAGGAGGGTTAGAACCTTAAAACACCACACCACAACCTGTAAGGGACAGAAACTATATGTGTGTGTTGGACTTTTGTCATGATAAATCACTTCATAAAGACGCAGCAATTTTTAGTCTTAAACCAATCAAAAGGTGGAAGAGAACCCTACACCTTCTTCGTGCATGTGCCGCCGAGAGTGGCAGCAATCCATGTACGTTGCTTTTGTTTTTGTGTTTTTGTTTAATTTTTTCTTTAACGGACGCGCTAAGGAGTTTTAAGATTACACACTTTCAGGAGTGTTTTTTATTATTTATCTTATGGATATGGATCTGTTATTAAAACGCTCTGGCGGCAGCAAACTTGTGCATACAAGGAATCAGCTGCTCGCACTATGGAGGAGTGCTGGTGATGTGCACGTTAGCATTCCCGAGGAATTATGGTGCTTTCGGGGCTGTAGAGCGGGACTTAAAGTGAGGACTAAACGACGGGAGCGAGAGCGGTTATTCAAGCGGAAATTCAAGCCTGCAATTCCATCGATGGTGATGGGGAACATGAATTCACTTACAAACAAGACTGACTAGCTGGAGGCCCTGGTAAGAACTCTGAAGTTGTATAGGGAATGTAGCCTGATATGCCTTACGGAGATGTGGCTAACTTGCTGCATCCCCAATGCTAACGTTGAGCTGCCTGGCTTTAGTGTGGCTCATCTGGACAGAGACATTAAACTTTCTAAAAAAAATGAAGGGAGGTGGATTGGTGATGTACATAAACAACAGATGGTGCATCCCCGGCCATGTTACTGTTAAAGAGACTGTGTGTTGTAAGGATGTGGAGTTGATGGCGGTTAGTCTTCGACTATACTACATGCCGAGGGAGTTTTTGCATGCAATTGTTGTCTGTGTTTACGTTCCGCCAGGAGCCCTACCGGACACGGCGTGTGACGTCATTCACTCTACAGTTGCAAGGCTCCAAACTCAACACACAGATGCTTTTTTTGCGATCTCTGGCGACTTCAACCACATAACACTGGATTCTACCCTCACTAATTTCTACCAGTTTGTTGATTGCCCAACCAGGAAGAACAGGACAATAAACCTCATGTATGCAAATATGAGGAATGCATACAGTGCCAACCCCCTTCCCCCAGTGGGAAAGTCAGACCACAACCTCATTTATCTTCAACCATTGTACAAACCAAAAGTATAAAGGCTACCGGTTGTCACTCGCACCTTCAGGAAGTGGACAACAGGAGTGGATGAGGCTTTGAGAGATTGTTTTGAGTCCACTGACTGGAGTGTGCTTCAAAATGGAGAGGATTTGGAGGAGGTCACACATTGTACAACTGACTACCTGAATTTCTGTATGGACATAGTTGTTCCCACAAGAACTGTACCGGCGATGTCAAGACCCTTCTCAATAGGAAAAAGATGGCGTTCAGAGAGGGGGATCAGGTAGAGCTGAGGCGCGTAAAGGGGGAACTCAAAGCCAAGCTGAAAGAGGCTAAGGAGGAATACAGAAAGAAGGTGGAACAGAAGTTGCAGGAGAACAATATGAAGGAGGTCTGGGATGGAATGAAGACCATCACTGGACTGAGGAAGAGTGGTAGCTCTGTGGAGGGAGACCAGGATAGGGCAAATCAGTTGAACCACTTTTACAATAGGTTCGACTGCCCTGTTCCAGCTCCAATGGCAGTGGACTGTCCACTACCCTCTGCTGATTTAGACACTGCTCATGCTTGTCTGCCTGTTCAACTCACACCTCTCCTCTCACTTGCGGTGCACTACGTACCCCCACCATTAAAGGCTGATGTATTCCACCCTCACAAGGTGACAATGAATGTGACTACATCGACGTTGGTCACTAGTCACCAGTCTTCAGACACCAGACACCCCCTGTAGGCGCACCCATCCCCTCCCCCTTCCCTCTCCTCTCCTCCCATAAAATCACGGCAGATCAAGTTAGAGGACAGCTGAGGAAACTCTGCCCTAGGAAAGCAGCCGGGCCTGACAGACTGTGTCCAAGGCTGCTCAGGGTCTGTGCTTCTGAACTGGGGAGCCACTGAAGCACATCTTCAACCTGAGTCTTTGTCTTGGAAGAGTTCCAACATTGTGGAAGACACCATGTCTTATTCCTGTCCCAAAGAAGTCACATCCAAGTGAGCCCAATGATTACAGACCAGTTGCTCTAACATCACATGTGATGAAGATCATGGAGCGGCTGGTTTTGGGGATACTTAGACCCCAGGTACGTCTTGCACTAGATCCGCTACAGTTTGCGTGAGAGAGAGTGGGCGTGGATGATGCCATCACATATCTCCTGCTCAGGACGCATACAAGGGGACAAGTGCTGTGAGAATCATGTTCTTTGATTTCTCCAGTGCTTTTAATACCATTCAACCCCTCAGACTGGGTGACAAGCTCCTGCAGATTGGTGTGGATGCTCACTTAGTATCGTGGATTGCAGACTATCTGACAAAGCGGCCACAGTACGTAAGACTGAAGAACTGCCTCGGACACTGTGATTAGCAGCACCGGAGCTCCAAACTCAATGGTGCAAACTCAACCACCTACAACTCAACACTGCTAAGACCTAGGAGATAGTGGTAGATTTTCGGAAGTCTAAGCCCGCTCTGCTGCCAGTCACCATTGAGGGGGTTAAGGTAGAGGTGGTAAACATTTACAAGTATCTGGGAATACATTTGGACAATAAACTGGACTGGTCAGTCAACACTGAAGCACTCTACAAGAAAGGGCAGAGCAGGTTGTACTTCCTGAGGAGGCTGCGGTCCTTCAATGTCTGCAACAAGCTCCTCTGGATGTTTTACCAGTCTGGTGTTGCCAGCGTCCTCTTCAATGCTGTGGTATGCTGGGGAGGAAGCATTAAGAAGAAGGATGCTGGACGACTGGACAGGCTGGTAAGGAAAGCTGGCTCTGTTGTGGGAGTGGAACTGGAGTGTATCACTTCAGTGTCAGACAAAAGGACCCTGAGCAAATTGATGAATATTCTGGACAATGAGTGTCATCCACTCCATAACACTATCATAAAGCGAAAGAGCTCGATCAGTTGGAGGCTATGCTCACTGCCATGCACAACTGACTTCACTTAAAGGAAGAGGTGAGATAGACTTCTCTGCATAGTCTATCTGCCTCTTCACCTTTTCATACATCCTCATACACTTCCATGACCTCTACACAACAATGTTGTGTATTGGCTCACTGTGTGATTGTTCTACTGTTTATACTGTTTATGGACTATATTAGCCCACATGTATAACCCCTACCTTTAATTCTCAGTCTGGGAATCCGTGATTGGTATATTTGACTGTTTTTATTGTTCTATATGAGCCATTTTTTAGCATTCTGCTTATGTTTTTTATGTTTTGTGATGTTTTGAGCTACTGGGACCTTGAATTTCCCCTTGAGGATCAACTACATTACCTATTACCTACCTACCTACCTTCTGGAACACTACCACTGACATGAACTCTAACCACTACACCACCGAAGGACAAAGACCTTACACGTGTGTTGGACTTTTGTCATCATAAATCACCACAGATGGAAGGGTACAGGTGCATAATGCTAAAAAGAAGAAACCTGGACCTGACGCTGATACGAGGAATGTTAAATGTGAGTTATTGTCGGTGTTGTAGTTACTGAATCTTCTGGTTATACTCTGTATTTTGGCAGGTTTAAGAATAAAAAGTGGTTCTGTAGCAGTATGAAGGAGTGATGAAGATGGTGGTGTGTACAGACTGTGTATAAAAACCTCTCACCCACACTATCACTGGTCACTCGCCGTCCTCCACCTTCGTCCTGTCCTCATTCTCTTTGAAAAGAGTCCTGCTTAAGGAGTCCATGGTAGCTTCCCCTTTCCCAGATGTCTTTGGTTTTACGCTAATGAGGTACACCAGGATCGGATGTCAGGTCTAATTATTTGTTCTTTGTTATCTTGTGATTTTTTTCTCACTACTTAATAATTCAAATAGCACACGCAGATCAATATTCCGTAAATGAAATCATGAAGACACAGAGGGAAAAACAAATAAAATGATATTCGAATACAAAATATTTTTAAAATGGAGAATTGTGGAGGCCGTGTGGTCACGTGGTTCCTTCAATATCATTGTTTAGATCAGAATTTATTCTCTCAATTCAGTCATTTTTATTGTGTATTCACCTACTGCTCTGAAGCTCCAGAACCTCACAGCTGAGAACCGGATGTAGTAGAGAACCTAACGGAATCTTTCTTCTGAAACAACCTGTGTTTTCCTAAAATACATTCAAGTGTTGCAGGGATTAACTGAGTTAATAATTACAATTAATCACAATAAAGCAGCGAACGGCAATAATCAAAGACAGATCCTGTTAATAATAATAATAATAATAATAATAATAATAATAATAATAATAATAATAATAATAATAATAATAATAATAATAATAATAATAGGCACCCTGTCCAGTGTGTACCCTGCCTTGTGCCCGATGCTCCCTGGGATATGCTCCAAGTTTCCCGCGACCCTGAAAAGGATAAGCGGTAGAAGATGGACGGATGGATGGATAATAATAATAGTATATCTTCGTGTATCACTTAATCAGATAATAAATGTTCAAAATAGTAATTAATTGATCCTCCTTAATGAATTATATGGAAATCTATGAGAATTAACACAAGATATAAAAAGTATATTAAAGTACATATTGGCACCCAGGTTTAGGCTCCAGGTTTCCCTGTGACCCTGAAGAGGATAAAGCGGTATTGAAGATGGATGGGTGGAACACCTGTGCATTCATTCATGAAATTATCAGTCAATCATGTGGCAGCAGTGCCGTGCTTAAAATTCGGGTCAGCAGCATCGGGTAACGTTCACATCGAACATCAGAACGGGGAAAATGTGATCTGGGTGATTTTGACAGTGGAACGATTGTTGGTGCCGGATGGGCTGGTTTGAGAATTTCCACAGCTGCTGATCTCCTGGGGTTTTCCACACCTGAAAAATCTGTAGGAAGTGCTTGATGCAATCATGTCACCATGGACCAGAATCTCACAGGAATGTTTTCAAATCTTGTGGAACCCATGACATGAAGAATCGAGGCTGTTTTGAGAGCAAACCACGCCCTACGCAGTATTAGTATTGTGTTCCTAATAAAATGCTCTCTGTGTGTGAGAACATATATAATATATATATACACACAAACACAGAGTATATGTGCGGTGTTTCTGCTGGTTCTAGGATCTTACAATTTTATTCAGAAATTCTCTTCATTCGAAGATCTAAAATCATACAATTATAATAATGCAGCAAATTAAAAAAAAATTAAAAATCTCAAAACTTACAAAATCCCTCCTACACGGACGGATCCCGCTGAGGTCAGGATTATATACATTACACCCTGTGTGTAAACTTTTGAAGGCAGTGATCCAGGTGATTCTCAGGATTGGACTCCTAATGAAAAGAAGACAGAATTAATTCCAGAGTGTTGATGTGAAGACAATAAGGAAATGTGTATTCCGAGTCCCTGATGTCATAACCACACTGCGTGCTCAATACATTGTCCTACACATACACACACACACACACACACACAGCCAGGAATATCTGTAGTTTTTCCATATTAAAATTTTTCAAGGTGTTCATTCATATAAAAAGAATTAATTAGTGATGATACACTGTTCAGTATACACCACTCACCAGCCACTTTATTAGGAACACCTATACATTCATTCAATAATTCAGTGAATAATATTACGCAGATTCATCAAGAGATTCAGTTAATGCTCACGTCAAACATCAGACTGGGATAAATCTGATCTCAGGGGTTTGGTGTTGGTGCAGGAATCTGCACAGGAATCTGAGGTTACAGTGACCCAGACTCACCCAAACTGAAGAAAATCATCACCTGGTCTTTACCGCAATCTTCTGATCCGCGTCTGTGATTAGTCATCTGTAACTTCAGATTCCTGTTCTGGCACCAACACGCCACAGAATAAAGCCCCTGAGATCATGGAGATTCACTGCAGTTTGATGACTGATGTGAACATTAACTGAAGCGCTTGAACTGAATCTGCATGATATTACACACACAGCTGCTGACACATGATTGGCTGATTGGATAATTGGATGCATGAGCAGCGGGTGTGTGCTTTTGTATATCCATGTTTGTTTGTGTGTGTGTGTGTGTCTACCGCTGGGTCTCTGATGCAGCAGGAAAACGGAACCCCACAGTGTTCTCTGCTCTGGTTGGTCTTTGAGCAGGTAAAATAAATGTTCTGGTTCTGGTTCCAGTCATTCGGGACATTTGCTCCACAGCAGTGGTTCTGAAAAGTGTGCATGCAATCAAACAAACAAACACAGATCATTACAGACTTGCTTCATTAACCCAGAAGTGTGTGTGAGCAGTGTAAGTACTTTATCATTAATTCCACTTCAATTCAAACAAATTCCAAAATGTTGGTTGCATCAATGACTTTAAATTATTTACGATTTATTCTAGGGTTATCGTGAATGACCAAGTACTGCTGATCAGATCGTAATTATTCATAAAAATAAAGCTGTTTTTGTCTATTTTCTTGTATAATTTTCTTCATTGTTGTTTTTTTTAAATGATCCAGCAAAGCAGGACTGACATAATTATTTAAAAAATTCACGTTTGTGTATATAAAAAACAGCTATGTTTATTCACGTGTAATGTTAACCTTAATTATGCTTTTTTTTCATTCCACTTTATTACACATTGTCGCGTATCGTGACGTAACTGAAGTTAGGACGGATGTAATCGCGGTTAGAACAAGGAGTTTTATTTAGAGACACACAAACAAGTAAACCCAAATTGTAATCCAACACGTAATCTATAAACAGGCAAGAGGCAAGCAGGGTCAAGAAACAAAAACGAGAAACAAGAAACACAGCGAGGGACTGGTAGTGAGAAACCAGTAAACTAAACTAACTAACCTAACCATGAACTATGACTATGACTAGGACTTGAAAACATGAAACTAAGAACTGTGACTATAACTACGACTAACGAATTAAACACATCAAATCTTACTCTAATATTCTGCTTCGAGTGTAGCATGGCACACGGTATATATATACCGCATGATTACCCACGCAACTGCTAACAGCTGTGGGTAATCCAAACACCCGTGACTTGACAACACATGACAGGATGGGGCAGAGACATGACATGAACAATAACAAAGACACGTGCCCAAATGTCACTGCTGTCAACATTGAAAAGCAGGTGCTCGCAGCATTAGCGTAGAGCAAGGCTGCTGCTTCACAGGGAATCATGACACACACAACTTTATTTATAGCCTTTATTGATTTCTTGAGTTAATACTGATGACTGGTGAAAATTTCATGTGAATAACCTCATTGGAAATATATTTACTGAAAAAAATGTTAACGCATCCAATACTCGCTTTTCCCCTGCCGTAATTCCCGCAGAAATTTCTATATTTACAATTCTCATTTGTGAGCAGGAAATGGATTATTTTATTAAATGTGAAACCAAGGAGTGTAGTGAAACTAACTGGTGTCCATGATGGTGCTGGTGTCATCGGAAACAACTGCTGTAACTATCCAGAAAGTTTCAAGTCTACAATAACGGACCCTTCAACTGAAAAAGTGCTTCAAAATAACTTCTTGTGAAAATATTGTCTTTTCTCCCATTTTTTAAATACATTCAGTGATTTTAAATACCAAGTCAAGGAGGGAGAAGATGGTTTTCTGGTTAAGAGGCTTAACACAAACCAAACATTTCAGTGTGTGTGTGTGTGTGTGTGTGTGTGTGTGTACCACTCTCTGCAGTGAATCGATGAGGTTCTGAAGGTCAATGTCATCACACTTATGAAGAAGTCACTGCCGTGATGAAGAAGATGCCGCGGTCCGCGTCTCGGGTTTGGGGGCTCCTCATCGGGCCTCGCGCGCTCAGAGCAGTCCGCCCTCTCTCACACACACACCTCGCCCCACCGGAGCTAGTTACCGACTAACTAACTAACTAATTAATGAACTAATTGACTGTCTAACTCACTCACTACTGACACGAGCTGGATATGACCGAACAGGTTCTAATTAACTTCGAACATCTATGGATCATAACTTGATGATTCCCTAAGATACGACACCACATGAAGTTCACTTTTTATTATTATTATTGTGGGATAAATCTACATTATTACACAGAAGGTTTGGATGAATGTCTAGAACTGCAGCTCTGACAGTAGTTCCAGATGCAAATCTCAAGTGTATATTAATGAACTCGTATTATATATCGGATGCTCAACATTAATGGAGCAAATCACTCCCCTTGACCAGATATACTGTGTGTCTGGCAGGTCTATATTTGATCATGTACACTTAATTTGTGACATTTTGGACGTCTCCAGGCTATTGGGCTTAAAGACTGGTCTTATTTTTCTAGATCAGGAAAATCAGGCTTTTGCCCGGGTTGAACATGAATACTTGTGGAAGGTGCTAGAAACCTTTGGTTTCAACCCAGGTTTCATAGCCATGATCCAGACTTTGTACAGTGAAATTGAGTGTACTGAAGGTTAATGGTGGTTTGTGTGCCCCTTTTAGAGTCCACAGAGGTATTCGACATGGCTGTCGGGCATGCTGTATACTCTAGGGTTTGAACTTCTTTTATGTAAACTGAGAAATCAACTTTCTGGTTTTAAGATATCTCAGTCCAGTGCTTCTCTGTGTCTCAGCATATGCAGATGACTTAGTCGTAATGCTGGGAACACAGACTGATGTGAATATTTTAATTGATGTTTTAAAAGATTTTGAGATGGTATAATCTGCCAAGGTCAACTGGCCAAAAGTGAAGCCATTTCAGTTGGAGAGTGGGGTGGTGGGCAGCCCACATTACCAGCTGGTTTGGTGTGGGATAAGGGTGGTTTTAAATACTTGGGGGTTTATCTAGGCAGCAGTGAGTTTTTAAATAAAAATTGGGAGGGTGTTTTTGAACAGGTGAAGGGCAGGTTGAGCAGGTGGAAGTGGCTGGTCCCAAAAATGTCTCACAGGGGACGAACGCTGGTCGTCAACAACTTGGCAGCATCAACCATGTGGCACAAGCTGGTATGTGTGGATCCGCCACCAAACCTGCTCTGAAACATCCAGGCCCTGCTAGTGGACTTCTTCTGCGACAGACTACACTGGATCCCTCAGTGTCCTTCACCTGCCCAGGGGAGGGGGGGGGGCAGGGGCTGGTCCACATAGCCAGCAGAACTGCAACCTTCCGACTCCAGTTCATCCAGAGACCTCGCTGGACCCGGAGAGGTTGGTATGGAGAGCAGCAGCTTATAGCTTATACAGCTGAGCATTGCTCCAGACAGTGACCGGTAAGCTCCTGTACAAAGCCTGCCGTGAAAGTTTTAAAGAAGAAAAAGACTGAATGGGAGAGTGGACACCCCATGGCGAGCTGTACTGGGTTTGGAAGTTTCATTTTTATTGAACATTTCTGCTGAACCTTTGTGCTGCACATTTCTGCTAAGGATAAATGCTGTACTGGGTTTTAATGATGATGTTAAACCAGAGTGGAGGGCACTTTACAAACCACCCTTAACCAAATAAACTGCTGACTTCTTTGATCTCCATTTTAAACCCCGAGGTCTCACAGAAATGTCCATTGTGTTCACAGAGAGACTGTTTTTCATGCTTTTCAGGCTCTCAAAATGTGATTATTTGATCAATATTTAGGCAAAACTACTTAAAGGAAAAAAATGTCTGAGAGAAGTTAACATTTATTTTTATCATGTTTATATATTTAGACTACTGTGTAAAATTGTCAAAGATAATTGTTGCCATATGGCAACAAAATGTGATAATGGAACTGAAACATGCGTAACGTGACGACGCTCGGCTTCTCTAACAATATATTTACATTTTTTCACATTCAAAAAACAAAAACATTTTATGTTTCAAGTGAAAGAATAAAAAAATACTTCAACCAAATCATGTTTTGAGTAAATTCCTCCACATACTTTTTACAACTGTAATTCCTTTCTCGAAGATATAACTAATTAAAATAATTAAACCCAAAAGGCTAAATTTCCTTCAACTCTAAAAGCATTACAGAAATAAACGAATCCAGACAACACTGTGTTTGTCAATTTTACTGAATGACACGGATCAGCAAGAACAATTTCATTCATACATTCATATATAATCGAACAATAAATAAGAATAAAACAACAAAAAAAGAGAAAAATCTTCCTGATGAACTTTCTTAATGATCTCAGCTCCCTATCGGTCATCTTAATATTTAACCCCTTACACTCCCATCACTCATCAGTGGGTCCAGATATTTACAACTCTTACTCTTTACTTTAACTAACTTTCCTATGAGTTTAACATTAAATACATAACACGTGTGAAGAGAACAGAGTAACGTGTAGAAGAGAACAAAAAGACTAATTGAAAAAAAGTAATAAAAAATAATAATTTAAGAAAAAGATAATTGCGATAATGGATCTGTGGTGTGTGCGTTCATGAACTGAAACAGGCGCACACGGCAAAAACACACTCAAACAAACGATTTGCACAAAATAAAGTTTGTTGAAGGATTACCACAGACTCTGAATGATGATGCTCTGTTTCCGGCCCAACACTGTTAATTTGCTAATCCCGGATGATGAAAGAGTGCCAGCGGAGCAACGAGGTAGAGAAGGTCTTCACCCAATACTGCATCATAGAAATCTTAGTGCTATTTATATTGTGCAGAATTTATTTTGCCAAGGGAAATCCAGTAGGACCATCAGTTTAAACACAAATGATCTAATGTTGTTTAAAAAATCCCCGAGACGCTAATCAAGTCGTGTGTATTGGGAAGGCAGATGTATCCCGCAACGAAAAATCTTTTATGGAATGTTATCAAGACGCAAACCAGCAAACCTTTCGGTATCTGATGATCGATTATAAAACAAAAACGCCCCGAACACTACTGCTCAGAACGGATTTACTCGCGCCACACCCTGTGGTGTATCTCCAGAAAAGAAAATAGCGAGATGTCTGCCAGACTTTGTAGAAAACCTACCGCTTTAAAAATATTATTAAAAGCAGCACCCAAACAAAGACGGATTATTTTACAAACTGCAACAGACGAACTCGTCGCGACATTGTGTGAAGTAGCTTTTAACGTTCTCTACCGTAATATACCTCTCACATCTCAACAATACCAGAAACTGAGAATAAGGAAAAGCGTAATCAAATCTGTAGCGGATAAGACGGTCGGTGTTAAAAGAAAGAGGCGTGTAATAAACCAGCAGGGGGGCTTTCTTCTGCCGCTCTTCAAGGCTTATTCCTTTCATCTCCAGCCTGATCGCTTCTAGATAACAGAGGGAATGGAGTACGGAGAGAAATTGTTTTAGTCCCGCGAGCACCAGTTGGACAAACCAAAAGACCGGGACAACACACGAATCTATTCAGCAAATTGTGGAGAACGATCTGGATATAGCTATAAGAAATATTTTGCAACCGCTCTGACTTGGACAGTTATGAAAAAGCGAAACTGTACACGAGCATTTTACAACGCTTTTTAACAATCGCTAGACAAGGGGACCGCGAAAACAGCACATTAACATTGACACCTGTGCAGACTGAGCATCCCGAAAAAGAAAAGCCGTCTGCACAACCCCCATGACGATTTAGACAATGTGGTGGATGATATTTTGAAGAATATTCCGCAGAGGAGTTTAAAAACGCTCGCTACATTTTGGATAAAATGTCTAAAATGAAAGATGTCACATCTTGGGGCGTATCTGGAGAGTTTGTGTTTAACGGTAGAACTATTCCTGGCTGGCTGTTGTTACATACACGTGGCAATTATTACGTAATATGGCGATAAGGTCGGTCGGTTGTTGGCTCACCAACTGCGTAGCCGAGCTGCATCACGTTCTATTTCAGATTATGCAGTCCAGTGGAACCTCAGATCCTGCAGAAATTAATTGAATTTTTAAAAGTTTTTACTCCTCCTTATACACAGCTGGGCCTTTTGACAATTCAGGTAACATGGACCATTTTTTTTGGAAATATTGATTTTCCCAGGGTTGACCCTCTACTGGCATCTGGAACTTGACAGTCCCATTACCTTAGATGAGATCGTTCGTCAATCAATTCATTACAATCCAGGAAATCACCTGGCCCAGACGGATTTCCTTCAGAATTTTATAAGAAATTCAATGTTCTGTTGGGCCTATTACTCCTGGCTGTGTTCAAGGAGTCTTTAGAACTAGGGATGTTGCCACAAACACTAAGACAAGCAACTATAACTCTATTGCTCAAAGATGGGAAGGACCCAACATTGTGTAACCCGTACAGACCTATTAGCCTCCTCAATGTTGACGTCAAGATTTTAGCCAAACTTTTGGCCTGTCGTCTGGAGGGATTGTCCCTGGCATTATTTCAGAGGAGCAAACCAGATTTGTAAAAGGACGGCATTCCCTTTCTAATATTCGGTACTCTATTTAATATTTTGTATTCAAAGCAGAACAGCGACTCCTCTGAAGTGGTCATCTCTTTGGATGCAGAAAAGGCGTTTGATAGGATCGAATAGGAGTATCTTTTCATAGTGCTAAGGAGGTTCGGCTTCGGGGAGGGATTGATATCATGGATCCGTTTGTTATATGTGGAACCGCAAGCTTCCATATGTACCAACGATGCTAAATCTGATTATTTTACTTTGTCACGGGATAAGTGCCAGGGATGTCCTCTGTCCCCCGTTACTTTTTATAGCGATAGCAGCAGTCTCGATGATGCTTAGAACTGTCCCTGTATTTCAGGGTGTGGTTCGCAATGGAATTGAACATAAACTAGCACTGTATGCTAGACGTACTACTTTATGTTACAGATCCAATTGCATCTATTCCGGAAATAATCCACCGATACGTGACTTTGGGAGAAATCTTCGGGTATAAACTAAACCTACCAAAGAGTGAATGTTTACCTATAAACCAATCTGGCCTAAAGATAAAACAGACTGAAATACCTTTCGTTTGGAACATTCAAAATTAAATTAAAAATAAAAATAAAATACATTTAATACGGAGTTAATGTCACCCGTTCCCATTCTGATTTAATGGCGCGAATTTTACACCCCTAATCTCATACATGAAGTCAACCTTTCAAAGATGGGCAGCTCTGCCATTATCCCCTCTTGGCAGAATAAACACAGTAACGATGAATATTCTCCCAAAATTCCTCAACCTCTTTCAGTCCATCCCTTTGTTTTTCCCCCAAATCTTTCTTTAAGAATATAGACAAATTAATCTCGTCTTTCATATGGGCAGGAAAAACTCCCAGGGTTGTGGCAAAATTTCACCTCAGCGAGCCGACTGAGTGGTGGCCCTCGGTCTACCCCATGTATTATTATTGAGCGGCTAATATTCAGAAACTGGTGCTGTGGGTGCAGGCCCCTCTCTTTCATGGTGCCACTTAGAAGCACAGTCTTGCATTTCAACCTCCCTCCCTGCTCTTGTGTTCTCCTCCCTTCCCATGTCCCTTTCACAATACACAGATAATCCAATAGTTTGTACCTCTCTAAAGATCTTCTAACAGTTTCTGTCGTTATTTTAAATCTATCTCGGCCTCCACCATGGCACCAATCGGAATGGTATAGCCATCTCTTTCCCCTCCTTTATGGATTCCACATTCTCTCTTTTAGAAGAAGAAGGGTCTGAAATGCCTTGAGGATCTTTTCTAATAAAGTAGTTTGCACACTTTTCAGAATTATCCTGTCATTCAGCCTGCCTCCCGTTACCTTTTCCTATTCTTTCAAATTAGACACTGTGTCTCCTCCCTATTCGTGTTTTCCTCCTTACCTACAAAGTCTGCATGGGAAGAGGTGTTCCAGCTGAATCTCTGTATAAAAGGGGGCATTATTTCACAGATATATGCAACGATCTGGTATCCGGATGATTCTTACAACATCAAAACTGTAAGTGCTTGGGAAGAGGAATTGGGCCTGGAGCTTGAGGATGATTACTGGGGCAGAGCGTTAGATAATATACGGACCAACACGTCCTGTGCTACACTTAGTTTTATACAGTTTACAGTGGTCCATAGAGCTCACCTCTAGTAGGATGTCTACAAATATATCCCAATGTCTCTGACATGTGAGAAATGCAAACTTTCACCCTGAAACCTGAGTCATATGTTTGCACTCTGTCCCAAACTACAGACCTTTTGGAACTCCTTTTTTCGGGACTATGTCCGACATTCTTAAAATCAAATTGGATCTTTGTCCTTAATCGCCATCTTTGGTGTTCCATCTCAGTGTCAGCCTCTAAACCATAAACAAGACTAGTTGTTGTGTCCTTTGTATCGTCTTGCTCGGCGTAGAATATTGTTGTCTTGGACCTCCGCAACCCCCCTCTATATCAGTCTGGCTCAGAGATTTAATGTTCTTTTTGAAGCTGGAAAAATCAAGTACAACATCAGAGGTAGGGGCTTACTTATTTTCGGAAAATGGCAACAATTTATTACTTATTTCAATGATTTACGCACCCTGGAGGTAGATTGAGGAGAGGTAGACAGTGAACACTAACCGTCTTACCCTCTTTCTGTTATTTAATTATTATTATTATTATTTTTTGTATTATTATTATAATATATATATATATATATATATATATATATATATTTTTAATTTTACTTTATTTTATTTATTTATTTATTTATTTTCTCTCTCCCCCCTTTCTTTTGGTTTTGGCTGTGGTTGTTTTGTGGGGGTTGTTGGGTGGGGTGTTGTGTAATGTTAAAAATGCAAATTTCCAATAACTATTCTATGGCAAAAAAAAAGAAGAACTATTCCTGGCTCACATATGCTCGATTTAGTTAAAGGCATCACGGCTCCGCATAAGATATCTGATGCACGATGACCTGTCGGCTGGCTCGAATTTCTGGAGGCTTTTGCCTCTTTAAACATACCATACTCAATATAATAAAGAGTCAAAAGAAGAAGAAATCTCTATTCTTTGTTTTTATTTAAAAAATGTAGTGTTAGACATAAACGTTTCACCCGTCTGAACACAATGAATACATTTGAAAACATTTTCATTACAACTAGCTTTTTTTAGTTTGAGTTTTTTCATAAACGCTAACACCATCTTGTCATTTTTAATAAAATCGTCGGTATAAATCTTCAACACACTGTCATAATCATGTCCCTTTACCATGTGATAGAGAAAAAACACACAATGCTGCCCGCAGGTCTCTGACGAAAAATCTTGGACTTGTACCGCCGAATGTTGGATCACTCTAGAATTGCTTATTAGAAAGTTGTTGATATTCTGTGGAAAACGCTTGTCATATGGTTTATTACCAAAGCTGTCGAAAAAACAACCCACGCTGACCTCGTTTATGTAGATGGCTAGCCAGTGTTCACCCGGGAGTCCTGAAGGATGCGTGTTGATTATTACCATTGATGGTAATTTTCTTAAGGGGATTTTGGTAGGTGGTCACACGGAGTACTCCGAGAAAAATGTGTATTACACGAGATTTATCCATTATAGCAGTAAGCTGGATGGTGTCCATTACGACTATTAATACTAATCAACCAGGATCTGTCTGCGATTTGACACTTCGATGATGCTGTCGAATATGGCATAAACAATTAAGTTGATCGTTCGGGTAGCGTGCTGTCTAAAAACGTGCTTCTAGCCTGATGCTCCCAGACTTGATAGTTTAGATTACGCCGTCTTACGTCCGGGCGTGAGATTAAACGCATAAAGGGTATAACCATGTAGGAAATCCTCCCTATCGATAGCTAGAGGCTGATTTTTAAGATGCTTTCGCAAGCCAGCGCTAACTGATAAAATTCGGTACGCAGACCCGCTTCCATATTCAGGCTGCAGAGGTTTAGCGGGGTGTTGATCGTCCAGATAAACTGCCAAAAATTCTAGGTCGTAGTTTTTAAACGCGAACGGATTTTTATCATACGCACCTGTAAACGCATCATTATCAACCATAGCCAGAGTTCCTAAGAACAAGTTTTCTTGATTACAAACACGTGCCCCTACTGGAATTGAGATGTTTTTCACACATACTCTGTCGATGGGGTATTTGGCAGGCGTCGAGAGCAATGCTTGCGCGTGCCCCAATCTCACACCTGGTGACACAGACACTTTTTTCACAAACAGTGAAGCCGACACGATGTTTAGTTTATAGGCTACTGCATCGCTCCTCATCAGACAGAATTTATCTTTCGCCCTCGTCATGCAGATTTTAATGTCCACATCTTTGAGCATTAGTTTTTCTTGAAAGAATATGTCGCTGTGAATGGGGGCCAGTAGTTCAACAACGTTGCTGGCGTTGGTAAACGCAGCTCATTTAGTCAAACCTCTGTTACCACCAACGGGATCCGTTATGTCCATGTGACCGGCAGTGTCTTTGTAAAAGAGACCCGCCGAGAACAGTGTTTCAAAGAGCGTCTTTTGCCATAATTTTTATTTATTAATAAGACACTTCCCACGGGGGCCCGTCTGCAACGTCTGTGCGTCGCGTTAGTGATTTTGACACGTAAAAAAACAAGGGTGTTATTTAAGTCCACATAATCCTTGCCTGTCCCCGCTATAAAAAACTCCAGAGGCGATGTTGCTGATATTACCGACAACGGTGGTACTTCTATATACGTGGTTTTTTCGATAACGGTTTGTGTTAATGGTACTGTGAATAGATCCAGTTCGGTTTTTAAGCATTCTTCTGACATGTTGTGTAGTAAAGACATGGTCTAAAATATTGTTTTTTTCATGCAGGTCTTTGGTCTTTTTGCTGTAGAGCTCGCCGGTGTCTTCTTGCGCTTGCGTTTTATAACTGACAAATTCTTGGGGTTATGTTTTCTTTTCTTCGTCGTTTGGCCACCCCTCCGAACCCCTGGCGGTCTAGTCGTTCTTCTGCGTGCCATCACGGCTAGTCCGAACCCGTCTTAAGTGTTATTATTAAACGTATGCGATAACGTATTGCTAACAACATCGCTTAGTATGTTTTTTGCAGCCGATTTAAGATGTGGTTTGGCTATGATAAAACCGCGTTTTAGCAAAGGAATGGCCATTCTGAAGAGCCCTCTAAACATGCCACCTAAACCGGCTCCATACATAATACCGCCCCCTGGATAACCGGGGAGCCCATTCCCCGCTTGATTCTGGTAGTATTGGACATAACGCAGAGGGTCTGTGTGGTGGTTGTTGAAATATGACATTATTATTTAAACGAATTGTTTCACAGGTCTAAAATGCAGCTTGGCACACACCTTCCCGTAACTGAAGCGCACGTCTCGATTTTGATCGTCTTTCACTTGTATGGTTATCTCACCGACGGACGATTTATTAACCGATACGTAGTGTGGGGTGTCGTATCTAACACTAACGTTCTTGTGGGTCTCCCCCTCTATATGTACACATCTCAGCAACGGTACGTAGAAGTCACCCACGTTCTGGTATTCTATGATATCGGTATAAATGTACATACTGTAAAACCCCATATTAATGTCAGTCTGAAAAGGAGCAAAAGTCATGCCAGATCTTTCAAGAGCCTGGTCCGTAGTTTCAATAGCAACCCCCGGTTTTAATCCTAAAATATTGGCCAACTTTCCATAAAATGTCAGCGATGTCTTCGGAGGGCCTTTGAGAAAATTTTTATTTTTAACATGGTCATAGCCGAGACTCGCCCATGGTGTCAGGGACATGGTGTAGGTCTATGGCTGTTGTCTTCTTTGATCTCCCTGATTAAAAAAACGACGTCGTCATAATATCCGGTCTTTAACCTGTAAGATGCGTTTGATATATTGCCTTCAATATTATATTCGGTGACCCGATTCTCTGTCTTTGTTGTTTCACCATAGTTGAAAATGTACGTAGCATCCTCCTCATTAAACGTGTACCACGACATCGGATATTCAAATTCGATTAACCCGACTTGCCATTCTCCTTTTAGATGGATAGTTTTCGATAGTCGAGTTGTATAACACGAGATACTATTTTCCGGATAAACATTTTTTGATGCATTACAGGGAAGCGTTACATAAAAACCACCCGCAGTCATGGTTGTTTTTACACGAGTGTGTGACATCTACTAGGTTTCGGCTGTTTTATGGTGTCTGTACATCGACCAATTCTTTCTGGTCAATCCATGACGAGAATTTTGAGGGCCATCCGAGCCATCTAACCAATACCATTGTTTTTCTACCTTGTTTCTTCTTATCTAAAATTGTCTCCACTTTAAATGTTTTGTTTTTGTTCACAAATATTTTTTGTAATTCCTCTTCATAAAAAACACCATCGATGACTTCTCCGTCATAATCACGCAATCTATAGACGGGGCGTTCGCGTGATATACACTCTGTCACGGTGAAAAACTCGTGTGTATAGTTTTCTTTATAACCTTTTGCGAACGGACCTCTTACTTTAGAAATTCTAACAATGTCACCAGCTTTATATTTAAATTTAGGGGTTACTCCGTCTTTAGATCCATAAAGGTTTTTATACACAGCGGATTCGTTTTCTTTGGACATGGCGATAGGCCTCATCTTAATGCTTCTGTGATAGCTGGCGTTGTATCCATCCGTGATGTCTTGAAGAATATCGATATAGCGTTTGGAGTTTGTAGCAGTTAAATATCTCCACATCCGACCTTTTAAGGTTCTATTAAAACGTTCGACGATGCACGCTTTTAAATCGGTGGCTGTTGCAAAATGTTGTATGTTGTACTTTTTTGTCATGTTTTGAAAATGTTTATTAAAAAATTCTTTCCCATTATCTGTCTGTAGTTTACAGGGCACCCGTAGGTGCTCGCGCATTAGCGCTTAGAGCACGCTGCTTCACAGGGGAATCATGACACACACAACTTTATTTATAGCCTTTATTGATTTCTTGAGTTAATACTGATGACTGGTGAAAATTTCATGTGAATAACCTCATTGGAAATATATTTACTGAAAAAAAAAAAAACGTTAACGCATCCAATACTCGTTTCCCCCGCCTGTAATTCCCGCAGAAATTTCTATATTTACAATTCTCATTTGTGAGCAGTTCTGTGTAACGTGTAAGCATCCTCGCCAAGCGAGCCAATCCGAAACTTGTTTGTCTGTTAAACGAACCCCTGTTTCATTTAAAACGTCGTCTTTTAAACGCTTTTTACCACCAAAAGACCCCGCATTTGTAGGTGTGTAATAGACTTTTTTCATATCCTCCGACATGTAGACACTTTAACAACCACAAAAGAATAACACAGATGTTCTTAAACGTCATGTTATTTATTTCAGTAAAAGATCATAAACATTGTCACACAACATCATCGAGGGATTGTAGGAATTTTATACAAATCACTGGGATTTTTGTCAACCACATACACGCTAAAATGAATACGATTATTTCACAGACAACCGTCTGATCATTTCTCGACAGTAGAATTTCACACACATCACACACATGTACACAAACATAAAATGTCTGCAATTCTAACACGTTCGCCACGGTCAGTCACAAGATCTAGTATTTTTGTGATAGACCCCAAAATCGGCTCGCTTGCGTCAATACACATATGTAACAAGGAAGTCCAATCACACACACTGTACCTCGCACAATATTCATCTGATTCACGAGATTTGTTATACGTATCGGGTCGACACCGCATCCGTTTACACCTACGGGCACACCGACACAGTCCGTAAGGCGTTTGTACAACAGACTGGACATCTCACACCTAATACGTCGTTTAAGCAGACTCTTTGCTTATACTGTAGCTCCACATACATTCATACATTCCCCATCTCAAACGGCTGTTGTGATCCCCTTCCAGCTGTCCACGACGTCGTAGACGATCTGTTCGCTGCCGACATCCACAAGTTTCTCTCTGACCTCGTGAAGTCTCTGCACGATGTAGACTTCGTCTCGCAGCTCGTGTAGAACGGCGTCCACCGATCCTTGAATTCTCTGAGGGTTAACCCGCAAACCAAACCGACTCGATGCTTGTGCGATGAAATGTTTAAGCCCTGGTTTGAGCAGGTCACGCGATAGTTCCTCAAAGTATTTGTCAAAGAAATACGCGTCAGGTTCGAACAGACAGGAGTGTCTAAGTTGACTCGGATGATCCACTTCGCAACCCAGGCAGAGATCTTTCAGTTTTTTGTTGATAATATGCTCAAGAAGGACCACGACTGTTGCTTTTATAATCTTGAAGGCGTCAGATCGAATACAGCCGTCTGTGTCATCAACGCCGATGTAGGCCGAGGCGCCGGTTAAAGAGCCACTGATACCGTATGGAGTTGTTAGGAAACTTAGGTTGTGATATCCTAATTCCTTGCAGAAGTTATCCAACCACCTGTTGTCGTATGTTTGTGGTGGGGAATCTAGCGTTGTCGCGTTGTCATCAGGCAGAGCCGGAGCTGTCTCCGGGGTGTTACTGTAGCACTCGTATGTAGAATCTTGAGACATCTTCGTAATATGTGTTTGCCTGTGAAACATGTCACCCCGTTTTAATCGTCGCAGCATGAGGGCGGTCTTAAGAGAGGTTCTCTGGAGTTGGTAACGCCCTGCTCAGGGTTAAACAACAGTTCCTTCACAACGTCATCCCCACGAAGAATTTTTGACAAATTACTACCGTGTTGTTTTTTTCTTGGAGCAAAAGTTAACTCCTCAGGCTTTTCATCAGACACTCTTATAGGAATGATGCAGGACCATCTTCTAGAGATATTGGGTGTTCGCGGTGTAGCCATCATAACAGTTAGTTGCAGACTGTCTTCTGTGTTTAACCACAATGGCTTAACACGATATTTAAAACCATCAACACCCCCACAGACACTCATTATCATAAACAAACTGATAGGAACACACCACGAACCCCCCCCGGTCATAAAAAAAAAACTCTTGGTCAGGAAGAAACAAAGGATCATAAATTAACCAGGCCTAGAGAGGTCCGAGAAGACCGAGGTCATAAATTAGTTCTTCCACAGTGATTGACATTTGACAGAAAGTACTGGCCATGTTGAAACCCAGTGTGGGTGTGTTTAGAGAGAGAGAGAAAAAAAAAAAGCGACAAAAAAAAATAGAGCGAGAGAGAAGAGAGGTGTGTCTGAATACACGTATGTGTGGCGGGGGTTTAGTGAGTGAGAGGTTGGGTTTCGTTTCAAACTTCATACAGCTTTTACATCGAATGGAATACATCTCTGGAAAATACTTATCTCCTAGTTTAAACATTACGGAGATTCTTTTAGACGACACTTTAACATTTTTTCCTCGTGCGGATCTTTGTTTAGAAGTCGGTGTGTCGGCGCTATTCTTTTAAACACATTCTTTTTTAAACTTTGCTTTAACTCCTAAACTTTTTATTCAAAGGTAAGCAGGGATCCTTAAAACGCAATCAACATTTGTTTTCATCATTTTCACAAAATAAATATTCTACTCCTATATGTACACATTCAAACATCATGCTTTTCTAACATTGTGTTTACACAAATGAAATAAATCCACACAGTAACACAAGCATATCCCCATATTAAAAATATTATTTCTTTTCAGACGTATTTCACCCCACCAAAAAACCAAACTCATTAACATAAACCCCCCGTTTTGCTGGAAGGGGGCTATTCCCCCACACACCCCCTCTCCCCCAATGTCCAGACACAAAGGAGCCAGATTGATTAGCTAATACGACCGATAAGGGTTACCCCCTCACCCCACCCCCCATCACCACCCCTCCGACGACCTGTCAATCAGGGAAGGACAGGGGGTCATAAATTACCAGCACATAGGGTCATAAATCATCACTTTGACAGAAAGTGTATGATATAACTACTCCTGTGTGTAAACTTTTGAAGGCAGTGATCCAGGTGATTCTCAGGATTGGACTCATATCATGTGAAGACAATAAGGAAATGTGTGTTCAGCTTTCAGGCAGCAGGAGAGCAACAAAATCAACCAATCACATTCACCCTCAAATAACCACATTTATCTGTAGGGTCCCTTTTAGAAATATTTGCACTGATCAACCAATCAGATTCAACATGCAGAATATGTGACAGGCAGAAAATCCAGATCTGCAGCATCGCACAAATAACAAACTGGAATTCAACACCTGAGAGAATGAAATTACAGTTACAGTCACTACACACTCTTCTTCAAAGGCACTGCAGAGACAAATTCACACACACACACACACACACACACACACACACACACACACGTCCTGTTATTACAGTGTGTGCTGATGATCAGTGGTGCAGGAGTCCTGTTCAGAATGTAGAATGAGGACGTCTCCCTCCTAAATGTCCTGATTATTACATTACAATAACATTACATGTTTCTCTGAAGCAGGCAAGTGAGTGTGTGTGTATGTGTGTGTGTGTGTATATTTATTTATATGCTCTTTCCGCAGATGCAGAGTCCCTGATGTCATAACCACACTGCGTGTTCAATACATTGTCCTACACACACACACACACACAGCCAGGAATATCTGTAGTTTTTCCATATTAAAATTTTTCAAGGTGTTCATTCATATAAAAAGAATTAATTAGTGATGATACACTGTTCAGTATACACCACTCACCAGCCACTTTATTAGGAACACCTATACATTCATTCAAAACAGCTATGTTTATTCACGTGTAATGTTAACCTTAATTATGTTTTTTTTTTCATTCCACTTTATTACACATTGTCACGTATCGTGACGTAACTGAAGTTAGGACGGATGCAATCGCAGTTAGAACGAGAGTTTTATTTTAATTTTTTTGCCTTTGTTTATTTATTCATTTTCATATGATTCATTTTCATGTGATTCATTTACATATGATTCATTTTCATGTGATTCACATTCATGCATGCGATTCATTTACATGTGATTCATTTACATGTAATTAATTTTCATGTGATTCATTTACATATGATACATTTTCATGTGATTCATATTCATGCATGTGATTCATTTACATGTAATTAATTTTCATGTGATTCATATTCATGTGATTCATTTACCTTTTCTCCCCTCCCTTCCCCAAATATTTCATTGAGAAATAATAATAATAATAATAATAATAATAATTAATTAATAATAAAAAAAAATTTTTAAAGAAAATTCCCCCCCGCCCCGCCCCCCCGGCTCATCATGGCTACTCAATAGCTGTCGCTGGTTATATAAAAATTATAAAACCCAAGAACTAAAGTAAAAATAAGAATAGAAATAGCCAATTGGAGCTGAAGAGGGACAGAGAGTTTTATATAGAGACACACAGACAAGTAAACCCAAATTGTAATCCATAAACAGGCAAGAGGCAAGCAGGGTCAAGAAACAAAACGAGAAACAAGAAACACAGCGAGGGACTGGTAGTGGAGAACCAGTAAACTAAACTAACTAACCTAACCATGAACTATGACTATGACTAGGACTTGAAAACATGAAACTAAGAACTGTGACTATAACTACGACTAACGCATTAAACACATCAAATCTTACTCTAATATTCTGCTTCGAGTGTAGCATGGCACACGGTATATATACCAGCATGATTACCCACGCAACTGCTAACAGCTGTGGGTAATCCAAACACACGTGACTTGACAACACATGACAGGACGGGGCAGAGACATGACATGAACAATAACAAAGACACGTGCCCAAATGTCACTGCTGTCAACATTGAAAAAGCAGGTGCTCGCGCATTAGCGCATAGAGCACGCTGCTTCACAGGGGAATCATGACACACACAACTTTATTTATAGCCTTTATTGATTTCTTGAGTTAATACTGATGACTGGTGAAAATTTCATGTGAATAACCTCATTGGAAATATATTTACTGAAAAAAAAAAACGTTAACGCATCCAATACTCGTTTCCCCCGCTGTAATTCCCGCAGAAATTTCTATATTTACAATTATCATTTGTGAGCAGGAAATGGATTATTTTATTAAATGTGAAACCAAAGTGTAGTGAAACTAACTGGTGTCCATGATGGTGCTGGTGTCATCGGAAACAACTGCTGTAACAATCCAGAAAGTTTCAAGTCTACAATACGGACCCTTCAACTGAAAAGTGCTTCAAAATAACTTCTTGTGAAAATATTGTCTTTTCTCCCATTTTTTAAATACATTCAGTGATTTTTAAATACCAAGTCAAGGAGGGAGAAGATTGTTTTCTGGTTAAGAGGCTTAACACAAACCAAACATTTCAGTGTGTGTCTGTGTGTGTGTGTGTGTGTGTGTACCACTCTCTGCAGTGAATCGATGAGGTTCTGAAGGTCAATGTCATCACACTATGAAGAAGTCACTGCCGTGATGAAGAAGATGCCATGGCCCGTGCCCGGGTTTGGGCTCTCCTCATCGGCCTGCGCGCTCAGAGCAGTCCGCTCCCTCTCTCACACACACACACCTCGCTCCACCGGAGCTAGTTACCGACTAACTAACTAACTAACTAATGAACTAGTTAACTGTCTAACTCACTCACTAGCGACACGAGCTGGATATGACCGAACAGGTTTTAATTAACTTCGAACATCTATGGATCATAACTTGATGAATCCCTAAGATACGACACCACATGAAGTTCACTTTTTATTATTATTATTATTGTGGGATAAATCTACATTATTACACAGAAGGTTTGGATGAATGTCTAGAACTGCAGCTCTGACAGTAGTTCCAGATGCAAATCTCAAGTGTATATTAATGAACTCGTATTATATATCGGATGCTCAACATTAATGGAGCAAATCACTCCCCTTGACCAGACATACTGTGTGTCTGGCAGGTCTATATTTGATCATGTACACTTAATTTGTGACATTTTGGACGTCTCCAGGCTATTGGGCTTAAAGACTGGTCTTATTTTTCTAGATCAGGAAAAGGCTTTTGCCCGGGTTGAACATGAATACTCGTGGAAGGTGCTAGAAACCTTTGGTTTCAACCCAGGTTTCATAGCCATGATCCAGACTTTGTACAGTGAAATTGAGTGTACTGAAGGTTAATGGTGGTTTGTGTGCCCCTTTTAGAGTCCACAGAGGTATTCGACATGGCTGTCGGGCATGCTGTATACTCTAGCGTTTGAACTTCTTTTATGTAAACTGAGAAATCAACTTTCTGGTTTTAAGATATCTCAGTCCAGTGCTTCTCTGTCTCTCAGCATATGCAGATGACTTAGTCGTAATGCTGGGAACACAGACTGATGTGAATATTTTAATTGATGTTTTAAAAGATTTTGAGATGGTATAATCTGCCAAGGTCAACTGGCCAAAAGTGAGGCCATTTCAGTTGGAGAGTGGGGTGGTGGGCAGCCCACATTACCAGCTGGTTTGGTGTGGGATAAGGGTGGTTTTAAGTATCTAGGCAGCAGTGAGTTTTTAAATAAAAATTGGGAGGGTGTTTTTGAACAGGTGAAGGGCAGATTGAGCAGGTGGAAGTGGCTGGTCCCAAAAATGTCTCACAGGGGACGAACGCTGGTCGTCAACAACTTGGCAGCATCAACCATGTGGCACAAGCTGGCATGTGTGGATCCGCCACCAAACCTGCTCTCAAACATCCAGGCCCTGCTAGTGGACTTCTTCTGCGACAGACTACACTGGATCCCTCAGTGTCCTTCACCTGCCCAGGGAGGAGGGGGGGCAGGGGCTGGTCCACATAGCCAGCAGAACTGCAACCTTCCGACTCCAGATCATCCAGAGACTCCTCACTGGACCTGAGAAGTTGGTATGGAGAGCAGCAGCTTATAGCTTATACAGCTGAGCATTGCTCCAGACAGTGACCGGTAAGCTCCTGTACAAAGCCTGCGTGAAAGTTTTAAAGAAGAAAAAACTGAATGGGAGAGTGGACACCCCATGGCGAGCTGTACTGGGTTTGGAAGTTTCATTTTTATTGAACATTTCTGCTGAACCTTTGTGCTGCACATTTCTGCTAAGGAGAAATGCTGTACTGGGTTTTAATGATGATGTTAAACCAGAGTGGAGGGCACTTTACAAACCACCCTTAACCAAATAAACTGCTGACTTCTTTGATCTCCATTTTAAACCCCGAGGTCTCACAGAAATGTCCATTGTGTTCACAGAGAGACTGTTTTTCATGCTTTTCAGGCTCTCAAAATGTGATTATTTGATCAATATTTAGGCAAAACTACTTAAAGGAAAAAAATGTCTGAGAGAAATTAACATTTATTTTTATCATGTTTATATATTTAGACTACTTTGTAAAATGGTCAAAGATAATTGTTGCCATATGGCAATAAAATGTGATAATGGAACTGAAACATGCGTAATGTGACGACGCTCGGCTTCTCTAACGATATATTTACATTTTTTCACATTCAAAGTAACAAAAACATTTTATGTTTCAAGTGAAAGAATTAAAAAGATACTTTAACCAAATCATGTTTTGAGTAAATTCCTCCACATACTTTTTACAACTGTAATTCCTTTCTCGAAGATATAACTAATTAAAATAATTAAACCAAAAAGGCTAAATTTCCTTCAACAGATCCTCTGTTACAGTCTTGTACACTTTACGGTGTATAAATGCGTGTGAAGGTTTGCGGTCACGTCGCTGCGTCTTAGTAATTTAACTTTTTGACTATTTTCTTATTGTGATGTGACACGCTACAGGTCCCCTGAATGTGAAGCCCAGATAGAAGGTGACGTTTTCATTTCCAGCAGGCACTGAACTTTCATTAAGGGGGTGAATGGAAAACTTTTCCGTTTTAGCACCCACAAGGTAGACACGTCGATCCTCTGTCCAGCCGTTTACACGCTTAAGCTCTGTCACAATTTCTGATGTTTTCCACATTTCCGACATCTGGTGTACGTCTCAGTGAGACCTCAGAGAAGAACTTGCTATAAACGGAGGACTTGGCATCTAACCAGTGTTTGGGGTGATGTATTGTCAGCTCTGAGGTCTTGGAGGTTTCCTCATCATCTATGTCTAGGTGTTGGAAGTAATTCAGCTTTTCTGATATCCACTCCAAAGCCTTGTGCATTGTGGGCTGAAGGTCTTTGAGTTTGTCGTGAAACTGTTTCCATGGTGCTTCAATTTCTTTGGGAATGTGTTCTGTAATCAAGTACTTCTGTAACTTCGGAATGACCCTCATTACTCGAGAACCCTTCAAGGGAAGACATTAGCTCCAACAAGCTACATCCCACTTCCACAACTCCAAAGAATCCTGAGTTGTTCATTGTCTCACTTTCTTCAACAGCTACCATCTGACATTTTTGGAAACATTCGATGGCTTTAAGGGCTGTTTCAATGGCATCTGCTGTGGACTCTGGTGTTTTCTGAGACTTTTCCACTGCGTTGTTTTTTGCTGTGAACCACCTTCTGTACACCTGACCTTTGGTGTCAAGAATGTAGGAGTTATTAGGCATGTTAGTTGCTGCAGTTTCTGCCCAATGTTCTGCCTCATCGAATTTTTCATGGCAGGTATAGAGACAAGCTAGGTGCTGAGCAAGAAATGCATCCTTGTTGAATCTTTTGTAAGCCTCACTGAGAAGATGAAAAGCATTTTCTGGATTTTCGTTTAGTCTCACGTGTTCGATGAGGGGTGAGAACTTGATGTCTGATTTATCACCTCTGCTGCTTTTGTAGCGTCTTATGAACAGTTCACGAAGGAACTTCCTGTAATCTTCTCCGCCAAAGTTGTGATTAAAGAGTACATCATTGTTGAGAAGTTCAAGCGCAAGCTCACTTTGTTGTTTGTCTCCCAACAGCCGATGGAGAATTTCCTTTGCCACCACTTGGTGGATGATTCTGATGGAGTTAATGTGGGTTCTTTCGTCTCTCAAATGTATAAAGACCAGTTTAGCCTGATCACTCAGAGAACTCTCAAATGCATGCTGTCGAAATCTTTCCCCACAGATAGAGAGCTGGGGATGAAGGAGATCTTCACAGTGTGACTGAGAAATGAAAGAGTTCTCCACATAGGTGTTAAGCAGAGCTACGTATCGCATCAGCTGGGTGACGGTAGACGTGTGATCCGTGTCCTGTGATAAATTCTCGACAAACTTTTTCACATATTCATGTTTAAATTCTTGACTCATTAAGACAAAAGTCAGAATGAACTCTGGGGGGAACTGTTGCTCGAGCTTTTGTTGTTTTCCTGCAAACAGTCTTTTCTCCTCTGGTGACAGTTTGTGAGTCACAGAGACACTCAGTAAAGGTGACTCCCTGGACATTTTCGCGGATCGTGGATCGTCTACAACTGAGGAGAATGAAGCACGGTATTCCGTGTGCAAGTTTCTTTGTGTTCACAGCTGTTTCTAATTGATGCTTCAACTCTTGTAAATACTTCCTTTCACAATCATCAACAAGTAAGAGAACAGGGAGACATTCCTGGGGATCTTTTTCATCATACTCCCGAAGCATCACAGCATGTTCTGAAACTGTGCTAACGTTTGACGTTTTCACAACTGCACACCTGAGATCCTTTCTATACTTCCAGAGAACCTGCCTTGCCACTGTACTCCCTCCACTGCCAGCATAATGGTATATGTTGATGCATTTGACAGGCAACTGATCTGAACTCCATTTACGAGATTCCTCCAGAAGATTAATCACCTCATGATAGGCATCTCTTTGAATCAGTTCTCCAACTTCCTTAACTTCTGCGAGCCAGAAGTTCTCCCATGTCACTTTTCCTCCTCGATAAAAGTCTCTCTCTATTTCTTCTTTCTTTTCCTTAATTTCCTCTTCCCTGTCTTCACACTGATTCACAGCTAAAATCTCCAAGGAGCACATTGTTTCCTCGTCACGTGTCAGAAGATGGCATTTTGCTTTGATGGACACGGGTAAGAGTTTGTTGTTATGAGTATTGGGGCCCTGGATTTGCTGAAGAGTTGCGTTGATGTGGCTCATTTTCAAGCCTACTACACTGTTGTCCACTGTTTCCTCACCGCAGAATACTCGGTGAGCAGATGCTTGCCATTTCTGAAAGTTCCCTTCTGATTCTGAGATGCATATAATGTCTTCATGACCTTGCATGTCAATGAAAAACTGATCGAATGTCATCAGTAGAGGTGTCTCAACAGGCGATGTGAGGAGGAAGATCACAGTGAAGGTTCCCTTGGGCAGGATATCGTTGCAGATCAATGATACACAATCGTTTAGGTAAGTCATCTTTGTTCTACACCATGTGTATTTATCACACGGAGTCTCGTTCCCACTGAAATCATTTCGTCCGTTACAAAATATCCAACTTATTTGTTCAAACAAATGCAGATGACTCTCAAACTCTCTGGTGCTCTTGCCCCTGGGTTTTTTGTAGTTTTGCATGAAATGAAGGTTCACTTTATGGTGTTTATCAAATTCATGGCATAATCCCGACACCATGGAATCTGGGTCAAAGTCAAACACACAGAATAACTTCATCTTCAACAAGAAATCTATGTGCTTAAGATCTTCCTCTGAAAACCTGTTCGTCACGAGTATGTACCATTTCTCCTTTTCTATCCGTTTCTTCCCACTTGTTAGAAGCATCATGAGTTTTTGTTCAAGATCTTTGCAGGGTTTTGGAGATGTGATTTCATGTGATTTCATCTGATCATCTTCATCACACTCATCATCAAACTCTTCATCATCTTCATCACACTCATCATCAAACTCTTCATCATCTTCCTGGGCATTCTGCTGCTTCTGAACTTTCAGAAATTCCTCTGTGATTTTAAGAAGGACTTGGCCGTCTACTTCCTGTTCATGAAGAGTTTTAATTAAATTTTCCTTCACTCCTATTGAAGCCAACCACACGCTCATCATGTCCTTTGTCCATATTTCAACTGGAGTGCTGTGAAGTTCTTCTGTACAGGACAAACCAAAACATAACTTACTGATAAATGGCATGAAAGTTATGACAAGATACAGACATTTACGGTTCCATGCAAAAGTATTCAACCTTTCTACGTCTTCAACTCAGTCATAAGATTTGTCTCTATTACAAACAACACTTACAGATTGTTCCAGACAGTATTTTATTATCGCAAACCAACATGTTCTTAAAGTAAATGTATATTTAAAAAAAGCTAAATGTATTATTCCGCAGATTTAATAAATAAATAAATAAATGAAACTGATGTTTGCATAAGTATTCACTGTCTGTGCTGTGAAAACTCCAAGTTTGATGAAAGATGAAAGAGATCGGCCGAAAGAAGACACAGTTGGCTTCTACCAGACAATCATTTACAAATTCCACCTTTTCTGGATTAAACACCTCCTTAATTCAAGTACCATTTGTCAGACTGTGAACATGAAGGACAGATCAGGGAGCATTCTAAGGAAATAAAAGATAAAGCTATAGACGTGCACAAGATAGGAAAAGGCTACAAGATAATATCCAAGTGTTTGATATCCCATTGAGCACTGATGGCTCAATTCTGAGGAAGCTGTATCAGACCACTCGTTTCGGGCCTGGACAAGGTGTCTCTCGAAACTCTCGCATCAGAAAGAGAAAGGAGGTCTGGTGAGGGAAACCACAGTGAGGCCAAAAATCACACTAAAGGGGTTCAGTGGCTGAGAGTCAAGTGCTCTACATTGGGGGCAGTGGTTAAGATGTTGGACTGCTGATCAGAAGGTTGTGAGTTCATCAGTTCAAGGTCATGACATTAAAACCCCTAGCAAGGCCAAGCTGCCACTGATGGGCCCCTGAGCGAGGCCCTTAACCCTGAACTGCTCAGTTGTATAAATGAGAGAAATAAAAGGATAAAAGCATCTGCCTAACGCTGTAAATGTAAAATGCATACGACTGGCCTGTGTGGAAGGGTGTGAAGAAAGAAGCCAAAAACCATATCTAAGCACATGGCCCAGCCAAAATGTGGGAGAAGGTTTGGTGCTCAGATGAGACTAAAGTTAAAAAGCTAAGTAAGCCACTAGTACAGTGCAGTATGGGTGTGGCAGCATCATGTTGTGGAGATGCTTTTCCTCAGCAGGGACTGGGCTTCTTGTTGAAACTGAAGCATGGATGGAGCAAAATACAGAGAGGTTTTACAAGAGAACCTGCTTCAGTCTGCTAAAAAATATACTAAAGCTTGGGAGAAACTTCATCATTCAGAAGGACAATGATCCCAAGCACAAGACGAAAGCAGCACAGCAATGGTTCTACCAAGTACTAGTGTGAAGGGGGTGAATACTTATGCAAGTGGCATTTTTCTGTTTCATTTTTATTTTAATGGTTCTACCAAGTACTAGTGTGAAGGGGGTGAATACTTATGCAAGTGGCATTTTTCTGTTTCATTTTTATTTTAATATCTGCTGACCAATAATGAATTTTGTACAAATATATTTAGAATTTTGAATGAATTTGTATAAATGTCCATGTTGTGATACTTGCCCATTTTTCCTCCTGAATAATCCACGTCTTCAATTTGTTCCCAAACAAGGCACCTGAAGAAGATAGAGACAGATAAGACTTCAAGTTTTCTACTCAGTTCTTTATGTATTTTCTGACTAATTTTATTCCAGCTGTTCTTCACCAAGGACAGGAGTGTGTCTGGAGGAGTCAAAAGGACAGATACAAACATCTGCATCGGGTCTATACAAGCTCCATACCATCATTTTTTAAAACTTGTCCAACCTTCCAAAGGTCTAGACACTGCATTAGACCCACGGACTCTACGTTAGACCCACGGACTCTACGTTAGACCCACGGACTCTACGTTAGACCCACGGACTCTACGTTAGACCCACGGACTCTACGTTAGACCGGTACGTCCCGGACTCTACGTTAGATCCCAAATTTGGTATTTAGCTGATCGTGGTGACGAGACTAAGTACCTAAGCGACATGATTTCTATTGGTTCCACGTAAACCTGCGAAGTTCTTTAGTAGACTATTGCTGCAGATTGGATGACGATCAGTAGTTAAAAACCCATATGCCAGGATATTGTCTGTCTCTGTAAACCGTTCTGTGTCAACTTTGGTCAGAGGAATCACCAGTGCGACCCACACAGAGTCACACGCCCCCTCGTCACCCAGACACATAATGGTTATTCTATCATTGAACACATGCGGTCTGTGATACACAAACCTCCACAGAGTAGTGAGATGGGGTTTGATTGGCTGAACTCAGTACTCGGGGGATGGGGCTCATGGATATTAAACGTCTGTCTACCAGTAGGTGCAATAATTCTTCTTGTGTTGCCGTGTATTGTTTCTCTCGTTCGGAGCAGTCTCTCACGCTCTTTGAAATCACTAATGACCAAACGCTGATGTTGACAAAGACTGAGTACGATCCCTATGATGACTTGTATCGGAAACCTGACTGGGTATCAGATCCTCCCAGCGACACTGACGATGACCCACTGACCTCCATTTCACACCTACTGTAAATATTCCTTTGACCATGACGATTCTCATTTCATCCTAAACTGAGCTTGCTTCACGACAGGATACGTTATATCCACAAAAACAGCCTCAGCGCCTTCATTATTTCTGTTTTATGATGAATTCGGTTGAACCGTGAAAGGATTCTGAAGTTCTGATGTACTCACAGCATTGTAAATTCTCTGTTCATTTTAGATATCATAGTTTGTACTGATAAAATGGGGAAATGTGAGGGAAATGACTCTTTTTACTTTGTAATAATATTGTTCTTGTTCATGTTCATTAGAGGATAACGCCTAAGAAGTCCATGTGATGTTACTGAGATCAGTACAGAATGATGATCTGCTTACAGAGACACAAACATGTTCTTCTGTTCAAGGTTCGTCTAAACATCTTCCATGATCCTAAAACAAAACCTGTTGGAACTTTCTCAAACCGCTTCTTATCCACTTGTTATGGAGTCAAGAAGTTAATGAATTTAGAATTAAATAAATTAATGAAGTCATGGTGGAGCTGTCTGTGTGGAAGGGAGTCAAGAATTTAGAATTAGAATTAGAATTATAAGTCATGGTGGAGCTGTCTGTGTGGAAGGGAGTCAAGAATTTAGAATTAGAATTAGAATTAATGAAGTCATGGTGGAGCTGTCTGTGTGGAAGGGAGTCAAGAATTTAGAATTAGAATTAGAATTAATGAAGTCATGGTGGAGCTGTCTGTGTGGAAGGGAGTCAGTGATGTCTGAAGAGAGTAGTTGTTAAGAAGAGTGAGACAGGTTTATTATCAAGTGGCGTGCCCCAGTGACTCATTCCATCGTAGTAGCTGTACATGATATATTTCGCAAATGTAACACACAAGTAAATTTTACTGAGATAAAAATATTAATTATTATATTAAAAAAAGAGAAAACTGTAAGTCCTACCAAATTGCTGTATGTGGACTCACAGATAAACTCTTCTACATTCTTAAGCTTTGCTCTATTGAACCTATACGTTATATGATCAATTAAACGCATATTCACTTGATTTTCATAGCATGTTCAATTGATTCAAACTTCAAAGTTAGTGGTTTAGTCCAAGAGCTTCAGAGCGCTCTCGTTCTTCTCTCCTGCTTTATTCTCTCCTGTATTAACCATCTTCCTGTAATCAACCCTTTTACCTTCAGAGGACGAGTCTGCGAGTGTTGTCTAATTTCCACGACAATATCTATAAAAGCCTCATTTAAAGTCTTTATGTCATGATTAGAGTTCTTACTGGGAGATGGTGGAGATGAAGTGGAGTGCTGAGTCTCTTCTGGTCCACCGAAGTGCGATCCTTTGATATACAATACTGTCCCAATCACTGTGTATACATCAGAGTAACCCCCAGATGTTCTGTTTAAATCTGTTGTTTTTAAATTACTGCCTCCACACGGTACTAACACCACACAGTAAACTCCACACGGTACTGACAACCAGCAAATATAAGAAACGATGACGTCAGAGAATATCGAATTACGGCTGTCCGACACTGTCACATGGTCAAGGACTAGTCGGAGTCACGTGGTCATGGACCAGTCGGAGTCACGTGGTTAAGTCAGGGCCAATCAGGTTGCAGTACAGAGGTCCAGCGGTGTTTTTGATACACACGGGTTCCGCGTCACCATCGGCTCTAAACCTCTCTCTCTCTCTCTCTCTTTCTCTCTCATTTTACTGCTTTTTCATCCGCACACAGTGAGTAACAACCACACACACACACACTCTCTCTCCTGCTGTGAGGATTAAAGCTGTAGAGCTGAACATCAGCATTGAACACGGACACTACTGCAGGAATACGTCTGTGTGCACGCGCTATAAACACACTGGCGTTAATGCTCTCATGTACAGGTGTGTGTGTGTGTGTGTGTGTGTGTGTGTGTGTGTATCAGTGTCTCTGCGGGGTCGAAGCTCCCTCCAGTGAGGACCAGAGGTAGGGAACACGCTCATGAAGGGCCCTACATGCGTTATGGACACACAGCCGTGCTGGTGGAAGATACCATCTACATCTGGGGGGGGGACGACACAGAAGGGGCGTGTAACACACTGTACGCCTTCTGACGTTGGTCAGAACTACACACACACACACACACATACTCCACTACACCATACCTAAACACACACACACACACACATCCACTACACCATACCTAAACACACACACACACACTCCACTACACCATACCTAAACACACACACACACTCCACTACACCATACCTAAACACACACACACACTCTCCACTACACCATACCTAAACACACACACACTCCACTACACCATACCTAAACACACACACACACACTCCACTACACCATACCTAAACACACACACACACCACTACACCATACCTAAACACAGTTTTTTATTAGCGTATAATATTTCAGTCCAAAAAGTTAAGACTAGCTTTAAAAATATGCTTAGATTTCTACGGTTCAAACAGTAAGTAGAAACAAACAATAAAGCAAGTTAGAAGTTTAACATTCTTTCGTTAACACTATAATAAACGTTTTCTAATGGTACGGAGTTAAACAGTGCAGTCCGCACTCAGTGAAAACTATTCAAGTGTATTTTAAGATTTCTTTGCATGAAAACATTAGGCTTAATGGTTGTGTGTAATGTTTCTGTAAAAGACAAGCAGTAGAAATAAGGGAAGACCGCTGTGCAGGGAGAAACAGGGACCTTCGGATAATATAAACAAACGAACGTTCTACAATACTACGAGTGCACACACATCTTTCAGAGTCAGATTCCAGCAGATGGCGTCACAAGTTTAAACAGGAAGGAGGAAATGAACTTTTAAAGCTGATTCAACTCGCTCACTAAAATGCCAACGGTAACATTTCTAACATTTTAATTTAATATTATCTTCCAATTTTAACATAAGCTCTCCAAGATTCATATTAACCTCAAACACACACACACACACACACACACACACACGACTAAGGGCAGTAAACAGTAATAAACTAAACTAACAATATTTGGAAGGACCCTTTGTTATGTGTAAATAAAATCTGTAGTCTCGGGTATACTGTGTGCAGTTTTATACATGCATATACAAACAAGCACTTTATTAGGAACACCTGTGCATTCATTCATGAAATGGTTTGAGAATTTCCTTGAGAATTGCTGGTTTGAGAATTTCCACAACTGCTGATCTCCTGGGGTTTTCCACACCTGAAAAATCTGTAGGAAGTGCTTGATGCAATCATGTCACCATGGACCAGAATCTCACAGGAATGTTTTCAAATCTTGTGGAACCCATGACATGAAGAATCGAGGCTGTTTTGAGAGCAAACCGCGCCCTACGCAGTATTAGTATTGTGTTCCTAATAAAATGCTCTCTGTGTGTGAGAACATATATAATATATATATACAGTGGTGTGAAAAAGTGTTTGCCCCCTTCCTAATTTCCTGTTTCTTTGCATGTTTATCACACTTAAGTGTTTCGGAACATCAAACCAATTTAAACAATAGTCAAGGACAACACAAGTAAACACAAAATGCAATTTGTAAATGAAGGTGTTTATTATTAAAGGTGAAAAAAAATCCAAACCATCATGGCCCTGTGTGAAAAAGTGATTGCCCCTAAACCTAATAACTGGTTGGGCCACCCTTAGCAGCAACAACTGCAACCAAGCGTTTGCGATAACGCTGCAATGAGGCTTTTACAGCGTCCTGGAGGAATTTTTGGCCCACTCATCTTTGCAGAATTGTCCTAATTCAGTTACATTAGAGGGTTTTCGAGCATGAACGGCCTTTTTAAGGTCATACCACAACATCTCAATAGGATTCAGGTCAGGACTTTGGCTAGGCCACTCCAAAGTCTTCATTTTGTTTTTCTTCAGCCATTCGTTGGTGGACTTGCTGGTGTGTTTAGGATCATTGTCCTGCTGCAGAACCCAAGTTCGTTTCAGCTTGAGTACCGAACAGATGGTTGGACATTCTCCTTCAGGATCTCTTGGTAGACAGCAGAATTCATAGTTCCTTTTATCCGGCAAGTCTTCCAGGTCCTGAAGCAGCAAAAACAGCTCCAGACCATCACACTACCACCACCATATTTTACTGTTGGTATAATGTTCTTTTTATGAAATGCAGTGTTCCTTCTAACGCAGATATACTTGGACACACACCTTCCAAGGAGTTCCACTTTTGTCTCATCGGTCCACAGAATGTTGTCCCAAAAGACTTGGGGATCATCAAGATGTGTTGTGCAGAAAGTGAGACGAGCTTTGATGTTCTTTTTGCTCAGCAGTGGTTTTCTCCTTGGAACTCTGCCATGCAGGCCATTTTTGCCCAGTCTTTTCCTCGGTGATTGGAGGCATGAACGCTGACCTTAACTGAGGCAAGTGAGGCCTGCAGTTCTTTGGATGTTGTTGTGGGGTCTTTTGTGACCTCTTGGATGAGTCGTCGCTGCGCTCTTGGGGTAATTTTGGGTGGCGGCCACTCCTGGGAAGGTTCACCACTGTTCCATGTCTTCGCCATTTGTGGATAATGGCTCTCACTGTGGTTCGCTGGATTCCCAAAGCTTTGGAAATGGCTTTATAACCCTTTCCAGACTGATAGATCTCAATTACTTTCTTTCTCAATTGTTCCTGAATTTCTTTGGGTCTCTGCATGATGTGTAGCTTTTAAGGATCTTCTGGTGGACCTTATTGTGTCAAGCAGCTCCTATTTAAGTGATGCCTTGATTGTGAACAGGTGTGGCAATAATCAGGCCTGGGTGTGGCTAGAGAAATTGAACTCAGGTGTGGACAACCACAGTTATAGTATGTTTTAACAAGGGGGCAATCACTTTTTCACACAGGGCCATGATGGTTTGGATTTTTTCACCTTTAATAATAAACACCTTCATTTACAAATTGCATTTTGTGTTTACTTGTGTTGTCCTTGACTATTGTTTAAATTGGTTTGATGTTCCGAAACACTTAAGTGTGACAAACATGCAAAGGAACAGGAAATGAGGAAGGGGGCAAACACTTTTTCACACCACTGTACACACAAACACAGAGTATATGTGCGGTGTTTCTGCTGGTTCTAGGATCTTACAATTTTATTCAGAAATTCTCTTCATTCGAAGATCAAAAATCATACAATTATAATAATGCAGCAAATTAAAAAAAAATAAAAATCTCAAAACTTACAAAATCCCTCCTGCGCAGACGGATCCCGCTGAGGTCAGGATTATATACCTTACACCCTGTGAGTAGTTATATCATACACTTTCTGTCAAAGTGATGATTTATGACCCTATGTGCTGGTAATGTATGACCCCCCTGTCCTTCCCTGATTGACAGGCGTCGGAGGGGTGGTGAGGGGGGGGGAAATAGGATTTGGTGGGGTGAAATAGGTCTGAAAAGAAAAAATGTTTTTAATATGGGGATATGCTTGTGTTACTGTGTGGATTTATTTCATTTGTGTAAACACAAAGTTAGAAAAGCATGATGTTTGAATGTGTACATATAGGAGTAGAATATTTATTTTGTGAAAATGATGAAAACAAATGTTGATTCGTTTTTAAGGATCCTTGCTTACCTTTGAATAAAAAGTTTAGGGAGTTAAAGCAAAGTTTAAAAAAGAATGTGTTTAAAAGAATAGCGGCGTATCACACGACTTCTAAACAAAGATCCTTACGAGGAAAAAATGTTAAAGTGTCGTCTAAAAGAATCTCCGTAATGTTTAAACTAGGAGATAAGTATTTTCCAGAGATGTATTCCATTCGATGTGTAAAAGCTGTATGAAGTTGAAACGAAACCCAACCTCTCACTCACTAAACCCCGCCCACACATACGTGTATTCAGACACACCTCTCGCTCTCTCTCTCGCTCTCTCTCTCTAAACACACCCACACGGGTTTTCAACATGGCCAGTACTTTCTGTCAAATGTCAATCACTGTGGAAGAAGTAGAGGGTTAATTTACGGCCTTCGGTCTTCTCGGACCTGACGTTTCTCTAGGCCTGGTTAATTTATGATCCTTTGTTTCTTCCTGACCAAGAGATTTTGTTTTTATGACCAGGGGGGGTCGTGGTGTGTTCCTATCAGTTTGTTTATGATAATGAGTGTCTGTGGGGGTGTTAATTGTTTTACAACACACCCCTACAACAGGTATACCTTATGTTTAAAAAGTAGGGTCAGTTACGCAGAAGTCTCTAAGATCTCGGTTGTGTGACAGAGCGCTGTGAAATTTTATACGAATCATCGATTCTCGTTTTAACTCGTCGCTAAAGATTTTTATTTTGAAGAATACTTCAAAGAGGAGATGGCTGTCTATCGTAACAGTAAGTGTTTTGTTTTATTATTATTGTTGTTGTTATTATTATTATTATTATTATTACACATTGTTAAGAATGTTTTTATTTATAAATGAATTTATGGTGTTATTGTGGTGGATAAACCAGGTATCTAACGCTGCAGGTGATGCCGAAATTGTGTCTATCCCGGACATCGTAGACGAAATCAGGTTTCTGAACAAGGCAAGCGGTACGTACATTGTTATTATTTATAAGTATTCGTTGTTACGTATGATGTATTTTGTATTTGTATAATGATTTTACTTTATTTTACACAAATGGGTCGAGCGTAGAAGCCCGCCGTGTCAGAGTGGAAAACCCTGTCTTGGGTATGAAAGGGATAAATAGCTATATGTATGCCATGTTTAAGACTGTTTAAGATGTTTTCTCATGTGTTGTGTTCGTTTGTTTTACTGTTCAAGGCTTGTCAAACCTTGTAAACAAGATTGGAGCACCCGAGTTCAAAAATAGTGCTGCGAGGTCTTCTGAAGATCGCGTACCAACGAGCTCCGGAAAGGACAAGCGAAAAACAGTCGCTCAGGTACACAGAGAGGGTGTCGATGCGTCTAAACGTAAACGACGAAGATCTCCCCCACGATCGACTGACGGTATGCATCATGTTTGTTATATGTGTATATATTTATTTTTAAAGTATGTTTCATCATACTATTTCGAAACGATACCGTAAGCAAATGTTTTTACAACAGACTCAGTTGTGAAGGAACAATGTGTCACTGAACAAAACACTATAGACGATTGTTTGGAATGGAATCAGGACTTGCTGGACGCGTGGGATTCATGTGTATTGTCGCGGCGGACCAACACCCGCCGCGCAAACTAGGAGGTTCGCTCCTTCCCCGACTGCCGCCCCGGCACGAGGCGGGCAGCCTCGCGCCGGTCCCAACGCCAACCGGAAGGGCGGTCACTGCAGGGTGGAGCCAACCCCCGCCGCGCCGGCGGCGGATTGGCGAACCGGGAGCAGGAGGTTCACCAATCCAGCTCCAGAAGGAGGGGATAAAAGGACACCCTTCCGCCCTCGAACGAAGAGGATCAACTTCGTACGTAGGCGACTAATGTCCGAGGTATTTGCCACTGAATTTGCGCAAACACGGGGTTTACCTAACCGGTCGGCGCTTTCCCTCTCTCTCTCTCGCTCTCTCCTCTCTCCGGCCACAGAGGGCTTCCGCCCCAGACGAGGACGGCGACGACAGACGCGACAGTGGTGAGGCCGAGAAACCGGCACAGGGAACCGCCCTTCCCAGCTTCCGGGAATCCCGACACGCCCGGAGGACGCCGCGGTGCCAGCCCCGCCCCTGCCGGGTTTCCCTCATCCCCTCCACACGCACACACGCACCCAAAACACACACACACACACCCACCACTACGGACCGAAGAACAAATAAAACTCTGGTTTTCCTCACCTCGCCACTACAACCTGCCTCCCGTTGTGTTTGGCATGCCTTCGCCCCTGGGCTGATCCCGCTACAGTATTTTCCACGGACCCTGAAGTAGACGTTTATGACGATCTGCCTCCAAACCAAGAAGCTTTTGTTCAAGGGAATACTGTTGTTATAGACAGTGAAAGAGACCCAGAACTTTGACCCAATTTGCCTGACACTATATAGAGAGGAATCAACGTCTTCAACATCAAAGTGTTATGGTACTATTACAAAATCAAACCATCAAACATAACCATATCATACGATCTCAGAATGACCTGGTGGATGAAATCCGTCGCAATTAATTACAACCAAAAACCCGATGACGGATTTGTTAAAACAACTTGTACAGTTTGTTAAAAACAAGTAACTCGGGTGAGTTGTACATTACGCTGCTTATAATGCGGTTGTGTGTGTGTGTGTGTTTATTTGGCGGTGGTTTATTTTTACTAGCTTTGTTTCAATGAAAAATCTTTAAAAATGTCAAAACGGTGTGGTGAAAATTCATGTAATCTGGGAGCAGCAAATAAATTTAGAAGATGCGTACAACGTGGTGCTGTTTGATTTTGAACAGCGTTGTAATACTAGAGACATTACAGGGTTTAATTCGGACAATGGAGGACTTGAATAGACAGCAGTCTACCACCGATACTCTTTTGGCCTTATTAAACGCGCTGTTCGATCAATGGCTGAGGTTCAAACAGAACCAACGCCTAATTCGTTTTTAGACAGCGATTCAAACTCGTTGTTAGACAGAGATTCTGATTCGTCGTTAGACAACCATTCAAATTCACAGCAGGTGGGTGGGGGTCAGACAGCCATTCGTATAATCCATCGGATCCGGAAGTTTTGGGTTATCCGTAGCAGCTATTGAATCTATCGGGAGAGAGGGAGGGTCTGTTGGTGGTTATACGGTGGTACCAGTACCCCAATTTTAACGTGTTAGAGATACGGGCGGCATATAAACATGCGGCGTGATAACGCACCAGATCTGGCAGCTTACCGGACATATTTCTACAGGACTTAATGTCTGAAATAGTGTCGTTTTCCCAGACTGCTGGGCCGGCGATGGGGGCTTAATCAACATTACCCTGAGAGGCCCTAGTCTACCCTCTGATGTTCACGCGTCTTGTCACCTGATAACGATTACGACGGTAACATATTCACACAACAACTTGAGAACATTATGCAAAGTAATTTGACGTTCGGGCTGATGAATGTCTAGATCTGAACGTATCTATAGCTCAGCGTAAACACGGTGGTGCTTATCGTAAAGATACGCTGATTTAGCTCATAACGGGGTAAATTGTCAGAAACAGAATGAACCTGTTTTGCCCCAACAACATATCTAACAATTTGTGTTTTATGCGATCTGTCTGGCCCATTTTCTACACCCGCATACGCCATGTACCGGACTTGAGTCGTTAGCCGGCGTCTGTACAGAAAAACTGCAGGGTATTCGGTACAACAAAAGATTGAGTTTAATGACATCATACGGTTTGAACGGTTGTTACATGTTAAAATAGTGGTATTCCACAGAACATGATCTGGTCTGTTGGAACACTTTACAAACAAATCGACGAGCCTCATAATAAGACAGGGTTCTTGTATCTACACAATGAGCATTATTTCTTGATTAAGAACCTAAAAGCCTTCATTGGTACACCATAATGCGGTGCGATTACTGTTACCAGGGTTTTACTAGCCGTAGAAACCATCGGTGTAAATACGTTATGACGTATGTACGCCTGATTGTCATAAATACACCGGCAAAACGAGGCAATGTCACGCATTGTTTGCGGTACTGCAGATCAGCCTACTGTTATAAAGAACATAAACAAACACAGACAGGACAACAGTACGCTCAGTGTGATGTCACCAAATACTGTCAGAAATGTAATAGGAGATATCACGTCAACGGAGCCGCACCAAAAACACGGGTGGCCCTGCAGAACACTGTATCTAGTGTAAAGCTGAGTTGGTTAATGACGGAGTACACCAATGTTTCACATACAACCATATAAAATTGGAACCACCTAGCGACAAATACATATACTACGATTTTGAGACACAACACACAGACGGTAAACACGTTGTAAATTTCATGATAGCGATTACATACGTTTAAAGGGGGAAGAGTTCACAGCGGCTGGTACAGATTGTATAGAACAACTTGTTAAAAAGTTTAGACAGCCTCATTATCAGAACTTCACGCCATGGGTCGCCCACAACGCTTCAGGGTTCGACAATTTTATACTATTGGAATATTTTGCAAAAGCAGGGCTAACACTCCAAATTACTATGCGGATGTCGGATCATTTTAATGTATGACAAGACATTCAAGCAACGTTTCATCGATAGCTACTGTTTCATCCCTATGCGTCTGTCCAGGACATCCGCCCGCAAGTTAAATCTAACCTGTACTGAGAAAGGTCATTTTCCACATCTGTTCAATAGAATAGAAAATGAAGACTACGTAGGGCCCATACCCTTGACAAGCATTTCTACGGCTATGAGACAATGTCTGTCAAAGAGAGGGCCTTGTTTGATGAGTGGTATGTCACGTGTGTCGGGTAAGGTGTTTGATTTAAAAAAGAGCTCGCCATGTACGGCAAGAACGATGTCGTTTTGTCTGTGGAGCAAAAACCCCGAGCTGGGCCGAAACCCCCTACCTAACAAATACAACCAGCCGGTACCATAAGACCGCATGCATACACAAACAGCGCTTTTTAAAAACCCACCACCTACAAAACACCTCTACGTCAGAACAAAACGTACCAACCGCTCTCCATCGAATGGCTTGAATAATGTCAAACAACACCCGTGCTGGAGGGAATATCGGACATGCTTTAGAATCATGGAGAGATGGTGATTGGAAAATACCATCTCGACGGTTATTATGAAAAGGATGGTGTCAAATACGCTTTCAATTCAACGGATGCATGTTTCACGGTCATGAATGTCGTTATAACCCAAATCACTTACATCCGTTATCGAAAGTGCCCTACGGATTGCTCAGAAGACAGTTCGATGATAAGGTCGAAATTTTGGAAAAGGCGACGGTCTCGATGGTGGGGTGATGTGGGAATGTACTGTGAATGATGCTAAACAGACCGATGTCTCTGTAATGGCATTTATGTCCACTTACACACATCCTGAAAGACTTAAACCGCGCGACACACCCTATTTGGTGGTCGTACTAACGCGTAAAAAACCTGTATCACGAAGCCCGACAATGGTGAAAAAATACGATATGTCGACTTTACAAGCTTGTACCCCTTTGCCAGGCAAAAAATGTTACCCCATAGGGCATACACAAATAATCTTCAAGGATTTTGAACCTCTTGAAAATTATTATGGTTTTGTCAATCCCACGGTACTGCCGCCACGAAAACTGCTTCACCCCCGTTCTTCCTATAGGACCGGTGGCTGCTTATGTTTCCGCTTTGTCGTACATGCGCCAACATCAGAATCAGACAGACCCTTGTGGTCATACTGATGAGGAAAGAGCTATTTCAGGGTGTTGGGTCAGCATAGAGCTGTTGAAAGGTGTGGAAAAGTGTTATGTTGTGACGAAAGTGGACGAGGTGTGGCATTTTCCACAACGGTCAGAGAACTTTGTTTTGTGATTAAGTTAAAACATTTTTACAATACAAACAAGAGGCCAGCGGTTCTTCCCACGACAGCTTGTGACAGACGGCGAGACAAGGAATACTACATCTCTGAGTACTTTTGAGAAAGAGGGGATTAAGATGGATGCCGATAAGATAATTAGTAACCCAGCACAGCTGCTCTATTAACAAGCTACTGCTGAACTCTCTTTGGGGGTCGTTTTCTCCATGCGTGAAAACTTGCGTGTACAGAGTTAATTTCGGACCCGGGAACAATTTTACTCAGCACATATTTGGGAACGGGTATGATGTTAAACACTTTTCCTTCGATCCAGACAGCGTGTGGCTCTAATTGAGTGGTAGTTATGCAGATGGGAAAGGGGGTCAGACTAGTGACGCACTCAACATCTTTCTTGGGGCTTTCACAACAGCTCATGCCCGTCTAGAACTTTATGAATTAATGGACAAATTGGTGACAGGTTGCTGTAAAGCGACACAGACAGTGTGATCTTTACATCTAGAGAGGGTGACTGGGATCCCGTTGGGCCCCTATCTCGGTAATTTAACCGGACGTAGGTTGGTGCTGGCGATCATATTGTAGAATTTTGCTCAGGCGGTCCAAAACATACGCAGCTACACACTGCGTAAGGGTAAGGTATGCATGAAAGGCCAAAGGTGTCACGCCTGTAAATTCAAAAGCCATTAGATTAGAATACCCTGATTGGACTTGTCGACCACTACGCCGTGTGGGGGCTGATAATAGTCGTCATATACTGTGCGATACACAGACACCATTGTGCGTAATAAAAACAATTCACCCTACACAAACAGGTCAGTTGTTAAAAAGTTTAAGGTTGTGTACAACAAACGGGCTGCTCCCCAGATTTCACAACGATCCCATATGGCTTCTGACAATCTTTTTTTGACATAGGGGTGTGCAGACACAGAGGGTTTTGATTTCAGATTGCAACACCCTTTTTCATGTGTGATAAGCGGCCCTTCAAACGCTTCGGGGAAGTCGGGGAAATATTTTGTAAAATGTTGTTGCAAAGTGCTGTACATTTGATTTCTAAAAAAATTGAAAATATTGTGTATATTTATGATTGTTGGCAACTGTTGTATGATGAATTGCTGAAAATGCACAAAATAAAGTTTGTTGAAGGATTACCACAGACTCTGAATGATGATGCTCTGTTTCCGCCAACACTGTTAATTTCCTCGATGATGAAAGAGGCCGCGCGGAGCAACGAGGTAGAGAAGGTCTTCACCCAATACGGCACTTAGAAATCTTAGTGCTATTTATATTGTTCAGAATTTATTTTGCCAAGGGAAATCCAGTAGGACCATCAGTTTAAACACAAATGATCTAATGTTGTTTAAAAACCCCAGACGCTAATCAAGTCAGTGTATTGGGAAGGCAGATGTATCCCGCAACGCAAAATCTTTTATGGAATGTTATCAAGACGCAACCAGCAAACCTTCGGTATCTGATGATCGATTATAAAACAAAAACGCCCAACACTATCGGCTCAGAACGGATTTACTTCACGCCACACCCTGTGGTGGTATCTCCAGAAAAGAAAATAGCGAGATGTCTGCCAGGCTTTGTAGAAACCCGCCGCTTTTAAAAATATTATTAAAAAGCAGCACCCAAACAAAGACGGATTATTTTACAAACTGCAACAGACGAACTCGTCAGCGACATTGTGTGTGAAGTAGCTTTTAACGTTTTCACCGTAATATACCTCTCACATCTACAACAATACTAGAAACTGGAGAAAAAGGAAAGCATAATCAAATCTGTAAGACGGTCGGTTTTAAAAAGAAAGAGGCGTGTAATAAACCAGCAGGGGGGCTTTCTCTTGCCGCTCTTAAGCGTGGCTATTCCTTTCATCTCCAGCCTGATCACTTCTAGATAACAGAGGGAATGGAGTACGCAGAGAAACTGTTTTTAGTCCCGGCACAGCACCAGTTGGACAAACTAAAGACCGGGACAACACACGAATCTATTCAGCAAATTGTGGAGAACGTTCTGGATATAGCTATAAGAAATATTTTGCACCGCTTTAATTTGGACAGTTATAAAAAGCGAAACTGTACACGAGCATTTTACAACGCGCTTAACAATCGCTAGACAAGGGACCGCGAAAACAGCACACTAACATTGACACCTATGCAGACTGAGCATCCTGAAAAAGAAAAAGCCGTCTGCACAACCCCCATGACGATTTAGACAATGTGGTGGATGATATTTTGAAGAATATTCCGCAGAGGAGTTTAAAACGCCGCATATTTTGGATAAAATGTCTAAAATGAAAGATGTCACATCTTGGGCGCTATTCAGGAGAGTTTGTGTTTAACGGTAGAACTATTCCTGGCTGGCTGTTGTTACATACACGCGGCAATTATTACGAATATGGCGATAAGGTCGGTCGGTTGTTGGCTCACCAACTGTGTGAGTCGAGCTGCATCACGTTCTATTTCTGAGATTATGCAGTCCAGTGGAACCTCAGATCCTGCAGAAATTAATTCGACTTTTAAAAGTTTTTTACTCCTCCTTATACACAGCTGGGCCTTTTGACAAATTCAGGTAACATGGACCATTTTTTAGAAATATTGATTTTCCCAGGGTTGACCCTCTACTGGGCATCTGAACTTGACAGTCCCATTACCTTAGATGAGATCGTTCGCGTCAATCAATTAATTACAATCCAGGAAATCACCTGGCCCAGACGGATTTCCTTCAGAATTTTTATAAGAAATTCCATGTTCTGTTGGGCCCATTACTCCTGGCTGTGTTCAAGAGTCTCTAGAACTAGGGATGCTGCCACAAAACACTTACAGACAAGCAACTATAACTCTATTGCTCAAAGATGGAAGGACCCAACATTGTGTAATTGCATATGCGACCTATTAGCCTCTCTCTCAATGTTGACGCCAAGATTTTAGCGCAAACTTTTGGCCTGACGTCTGGAGGGGATTGTCCCCTGGCATTATTTCAGAGGAGCAAACCAGATTTGTAAAAGGACGCATTCCTTTCTAATATCCGTAATTTATTTAATATTTTGTATTCAAAGCAGAACAGCTAATCCTCTGAAGTGGTCATCTCTTTGGATGCAGAAAAGGCGTTGATAGGATCGGAATGGGAGTATCTTTTTCATAGTGCTAAGGAGGTTCGGCTTCGGGAGGGATTGATATCATGGATCCGCTTGTTATATGTGGAACCGCAAGCTTCCATAAAATGTACCAACGATGCTAAATCTGATTATTTTACTTTGTCCGGGATAAGTGCCAGGGATGTCCTCTGTCCCCTGCTACTTTTGCCATAGCGATTGAGCCTCTCTCGATGATGCTTAGAACTCTCCCTGTATTTCAGGGTGTGGTTCGCAATGGAATTGAACATAAACTAGCACTGTATGCTGAGGACTTACTACTTTATGTTACAGATCCAATTGCATCTATTCCGGAAATAATCCACGCACATGTGACTTTGGGAAATTCTTGGGGTATAAAACTAAACCTACCAAAGAGTGAATGTTTACCTATATAACCAATCTGGCCTAAAGATAAAACAGACTGAAATACCTTTTCGTTTGGGAATATCTAAAATTCAAATATCTCGGAGTTAATGTCCCCCGCTCCCATTCTGATTTAATGGCGCTTAATTTTACTACCCTCTTTAATCTCAGTACATGAAGTCAGCCTTTCAAAGATGGGCAGCTCTGCCATTATCCCCCTCTTGGCAGAATACAACACAGTAACGATGAATATTCTCCCAAAATTTCTCAACCTCTTTCAGTCCATCCCTTTGTTTTTACCAAAGTCTTTCTTTAAGAAATTAATCTCGCTCTTTCATATGGGCAGGAAAAACTCCCAGGGTTACAAAATTTTCACTTCAGCGGAGTCGACTGAGTGGTGGCCTCTGGCACGTTGCCCAATTTCAAGGCGTATTATTATTGAGCGGGCTAATATTCAGAAACTGGTGCTGTGGGTGCAGGCCCCCCTTTTCTTTCATGGTGCCACTTAGAAGCACAAGTCTTGCATTTCAACCTCCCTCCCTGCTCTTGTGTTCTCCTCCCTTCCCATGTCCCTTTCACAATACACAGATAATCCAGTAGTTTGTACCTTCTAAAGATCTTCTATCCGTTATTGTCATTTTAAATCTATCTCGCCTCACCATACACGATATGGACTAGCCATCTCTTTCCCCTCCTTTATGGATTCCACATTCTCTTTGGGAAAGGAAGGGTCTGAAATGCCTTGAGGATCTTTTCATTAATAACGCGGTTTGCAAAATTTTTCAGAATTATCCTCGCCATTCAGCCTGCCTCCGTCTCAACTTCTTCGCTTTCAAATTAGACACTGTGTCTCCTCCCTATTCGTTGGTTTTCCTCCCTTACCTACAAAGTCTGCATGGAGAAATGGTGTTCCAGCCGAATCCTCATAAAGGGGCATTATTTCACAGATATATGCAACGATCCGGTCTCTGTGATGATTCTTACAACATCAAAACTGTAGGTGCTTGGGAAGAGGAATTGGGCCTGGAGCTTGAGGATGATTACTGGGGCAGAGCCGTTAGATAATATAATGGACCACCACGTCCCTGTAGCTAGACTTAGTTTTATACAGTTTACAGTGGTCCATAGAGCGCACCTCTCTAGGAGTAGATTGTCTAAAATATATCCCAATGTCCCTGACATGTGTGAGAAATGCAAACTTTCACCCTGAAACCTGAGTCATATGTTTGCACTCTGTCCCAAACTACAGACCTTGGAATTCCTTTTCGACTATGTCCGGACATTCTTAAAATCAAATTGGTTCTTTGTCCTTTAATCGCCATCTTTGGTGTTCCATCTCAGTGTCAGCCTCTGAACCATAAACAAGCTAGTGTTGTGGCCTTTGCATCGCTGCTTGCTCTCGGTGAGAATATTGTTGTCTTGGACCTCTCCCGCAACCCCCTCTATATCAAGTCTGGCTCAGAGGTTTAATGTTCTTTTGAAGCTGGAAAAATCAAGTACAACATCAGAGGTAGGGGTGACTCTATATTTTGGGAAATGGCAACAATTTATTACTTATTTCAATGATTTACGCACCCTGGAGGTAGATTGAGGAGAGGTAGACAGTGAACACTTAACCGCCTTACCCTCTTTCTGTTATTTAATTATATATCATTATTATTTTTGTATTATTATTATAATATATATATATTGTAAGCGGGATGGAGATGCACAGAGACACGGAGGCGAAGGTAGCGCAAAAACTCAGGCTTTATTCTTGGTTTGGTAGAGTGTATGTCCCGGGGTGTGTGTGTAGGTCCAGCGGGGTCGGCTGGCCGACGCTAGTGGGTGTGTCGGGGAATCCCGAAGACGCCTCGGGGCTCTCGGGCAGTCCCTCAGCGCTGCCGTCTTGGCGGCGGTCCTCGTCGTGGGGTGCCTTCCGCCGAGAAGAGAGAGAGAGAGAGAGATTAGTCATCCACAATAAAAGGGGAGCACGAGTGAATACCTGCACGAGGGTCTGCTCGACGCCAACCGTTTCGTAAGTCGGTACTCAATCTTTCCCGGGCGAAGGGCGTCCTTTTATCTCCGCCATCCGGTAGCGAGTGGTGGAATTCTTCCGTCCGATCCTCCAATCCCGGACGCGGCATCGGTGGGTCCTCCCGCATGGCGCCCCTTCCGTTACTGCCAGGTCCGGCGCTGGGCTGCCTGCCGTGCGATGCGGCAGTTGGCAAAGGCGATCCCCTTTCTCCTCGCCGAGTGCCAGTCCGTCGCGACAGTACCCCCAGCTCGAGCCTACTGCGCCGGTGGTGGGCCCATAGCGCCCTCCGTGAGAGCCTGTCTGCGTTCCCATGTAGGGTCAACTCTAAAAAGCATTACAGAAATAAGCCGAATCCAGACAACACTGTGTTTGTCAATTTTACTGAATGACACGGATAGCAAGAACAATTTCATTCATACATTCATATATAATCGAACAATAAATAAGAATAAACAACAAAAAGAGAAAATCTTCCTGATGAACTTTCTTAATGATCTCAGCTCCTATCGGTCATCTTAATATTTAACCCTTACACTCCCATCACTCATCAGTGGGTCCAGATATTTACAACTCTTACTCTTTACTCTTAACTAACTTTCCTATGAGTTTAACATTAAATACATAACGAGAACACGTGTGAAGAAGAACAAAAAAGACTAATTGAAAAAAAGTAATAAAAATAATAATTTAAGAAAAAGATAATTCCGATAATGGAACTGTGGTGTGTGCGTTCATGGACTGAAACAGGCGCACACGGCAAAAACACCTACATTCGCTTCTCAATGTATTTACATTTTTCATTTCAAAGTAACAAAAACATTTTATGTTTCAAGTGAAAGAATTAAAAGATACTTTAACCAAATCATGTTTTGAGTAAATTCCTCCACATACTTTTTACAACTGTAATTCCCTTTCTCGAAGATATAACTAATTAAAATAATTAAACCAAAAAGGCAAATTTCCTTCAACAGATCCTCTGTTACAGTCTTGTACACTTTACGGTGTATAAATGCGTGTGAAGGTTTGCGGTCACGCTCTGCGTCTTAGTAATTTAACTTTTGACTATTTTCTTATTGTGATGTGACACGCTACAGGTCCCTGAATGTGAAGCCCAGATAGAAGGTGTTGTTGTTTCATTTCCAGCAGGCACTGAACTTTCATTAAGGGGGTGAATGGAAAACTTTTCCGTTTAGGACCCACAAGGTAGACACGTCGATCCTCTGTCCAGTCGCTTAACGCTGTTTCCTGTCTTACACATTTCTGATGTTTTCCACATTTCCTCTTCAAGCCATTTCTTTTTTTAAAAATATTTTTATTGGAAGAGATGGCACATTGGGAAAAACAATCAGACTTCAGTACACTGAGACCCAAGCATAAGAGAGAAGAGAAAAAAAAGAAGGCACAGAAAATTGTGTCGTCTCAGTGACTAAACAAATTGGGAGCCAACCCCCCTTTTTTTTTGTACAAATTAGAACACATGCGTACGTCCAAACTCACCAAATAGAAACGAAGAGAAAAGTATAAAAATAAATAATTAAAAGCAAAAATGACGGAGAAAAAAGAAAGAAGAAAAAATTAATTAAAAATAAGAAAATAAATAAATAAATAAAAAATTAAGGTGATAAACAAAATAGATAAACTAACCAAAATAAACTGGGGAGGGTGAGTATTCTCTCAATCTGAAGGCAAAGATGGCAAAGATTTGAAGAAAGTTAAGAAAGGCTGCCACTTTCTCTGAAACTTGCCAGAATCGGCCCCGGAGTACCTAATCTTTTCCAACTTTAGAAGAGACATAACATCCTTAAGCCACTGAGTGCTGGAGGGAGGCTTCGTGGATTTCAATGGAAAAGAGAGGCCGTCTTGCTAATAAGGAAGTGAACGCCAAGAGATCTAATTGGGTCGAATTGTACCTGTCATAATCCTCCGGATACCTAAATATGGCAATATGGGGAGAGGGTTTAACAGTAATGGACAGTATTTCTGAGATGCTATCGAAATAATTCTGCCAGAAGGAGAATAACAATGGGCAAGAGTAGAACATGTGAGTGAGATTGCAGGGAGAGGCGTGACATTTATCACAGCGGTCAATGACGGTGGGATAAATCTGTGACAGACGTGTTTTGGAGAAATGAATCCTGTGTAAGACCTTAAACTGTATCAAAGAAAGACGAGCACAAACTGTGCTCTTGTGGATCTTGCTAAGGGCACCAGTCTTCATGTAGTGTCAACCCCAATTCGCCCTCCAAAGCAACCTTGATTTTAATGATAGGTGAGCTGTCGTAGGATAAAAGTTTATTGTAAATTCCTGAAATACGAGATTTCTGAAGAGGATCAGACGAGAGAAAATCATCCCATAGTTGGCTTAGGGGTAAGGAGGGAAAGGTAGGAAACAGCGATTTTGCACAATGTCTAACTTGCAAATAACGAAAAAGATGTGACAGTGGAAGTTGAAATTCGCTCGACAGATCTGCAAAACTACGAAAAGCCCCATCCTTATAGAGATCTTTGAAAGTTTTGAGACCTTTGTCATGCCAGATAGCAAATGTGGGGTCTGATATTGCAGGTTGAAATGAGTGATTTTTCAGTAATGGAGTTAAGGGGAGACGCGAGGACGCAATTTGAAATTCTTCCTGAACTGGTACCAAATTTTTAGAGCTGCACGAACCACAGGGTTGTCTGTAAAACCGAGAATTTGGTAGAAGTAGATGAGGTAAGCAGAACCATTGGAAGGACGAGCCGCATGAATGTACCTCTAATGTACACCATGGGGGAATGCGCTGGTCTCAACCAAAATAAGATTTTATGAATATGTGATGCCCAGTAATACAACTGGAAATTTGGAAGAGAGAGGCCAGAATTGACCTTACATCTCTGAACCCGTTGACTTACTTATTCTGGGTGTCTTACCACACCACAAAAAGCTAGAAATGTCCTGATCTATAGTCTTAAAAAATCGCTTTGATACTAATAGAGGGAGACATTGGAATAAAAAGAGGAACTTGGGCAGGATATTAATTTTTACCGTGTTAATCCTTCCTATCAGCGACAGAGGTAAAGACCTCCATCGTTGAAGGTCAGTTTTGATTTCAGACATCAATGGGGAGAAGTTAGCAGAGTAAAGTGAAGTCAGAGTTCTGGTTATGTTAATTCCTAAATACTTAAAGCCAGAGGGGCTCATTCTGAAGGGAATATCAGATTGAGTCCTTTGTAATGCCAAAGTATTAACCGGGTAGCACTCACTCTTGGAAACGTTAACTTTATAACCTGAAAACGAGCCAAATCTTTGGAGAAAGGACAGAATTCCAGGTAGAGAGTGACATGGGTTGGAAACATACAGTAATAAATCATCCGCATAAAGAGAAAGTTTAAATTCCATGCCCAAACGAGATATCCCAGTGAAAGAGGAGGAGGACCTCAGATAAATTGACAAGGGCTCTATAGCTAACGCAAACAGTAAAGGAGACAAGGGACAACCCTGTCGAGTGCCACGGGATAAAGTAAAATAAGTTGACTGGATACCATTGGTGGAGATACTAGCTTGCGGGGATGTATACAGAAGGCGTATCCAAGAAGTAAATGTATCACCCAATCCAAATTTGTGCAATACTGTAAGCAGGTAGTCCCATTCAACTCTGTCAACGGCTTTTCAGCATCGACTGAGATTACCACCGTTGGAAGTAGTAGAGCATTTGGAGTAGATAATGTTCCAAAAGGGTGCGGACGTTGTAAAATAACTGGCGCCCTTTTATAAATCCAGTTTGTTCTTCTGACACTATGACTGGAAGAATTTTTTCCAAACGACTAGCCAAAGCTAAAAGCCAAAGCCTTAGCAAGAATCTTAGCATCTACATTTATCAAAGAGAGGGGTCTGTAAGAGCTGCAGAGATTCGGATCTTTGTCCTTCTTTAAAAGTAGATTTATAGAAGCTTGCGCAAAGTAGGAGGAGAGCGCCACTCTGCAGCGATTCCCTATATGTACAGAGGTGCAATATAAGGGGACAGTTTAGATTCAAATCTTTTGAAAAATTCTACCAGGAATCCATCAGGGCCAGGAGCTTTATTGTTTTGCATGCTATTCACGGCTAGGTTGATTTCCTCTAAGGAGAGTCAAGATCTTTAGCAACTTCTGGGTTAATGGTAGGGAAATTGAGACTGTCTAAGAAAGCATTCATATCAGAAGTCCCAGCTGGAAAGTCAGACATATACAGAGAAGAATAGAATGAGCAGAAGACTGAATTAATGGTATTGGGGTCCGTGTGGGTATGCCAGATGAATCCTTTATTTGAGGAAGTTACGTGAGGCAGCTTGACGTCTCAATTGATGGGCCAAGAAGTCGGTTCGGTTTGTCACCATGTTCATAATATGTGGACGTGAACGTAGCAGAAACGCCTCTGCATCCACCGATGTAATAAGGTCAAATTCAGCCTGCAATACAACCCGATCTTTAAGTAAAGCAGAAGAGGGACCACGTGCCCAATTGCCTATCTAGTTCGTCAATTCTACGCGATAGCTCATGAAGTTTGGCCATACGAGTGCTGTTCAGATGTGCAGAGTAGGAAATTATTTGGCCCCGCAAGTATGCTTTTAGTGATTCCCACAGCAGGGAACAGGAAATAGGTTCAAGCTCGTTCTGATTGATTTCAATAAAATCGTCAATTGAAGTTGAAGCAATAAATGTATTAAATTTGTTATCTGACAGGAGCAGAGTGTTAAACCTCCACGTTGTTGAATATCGAGGTTTGGGGAAGGCTGAATATCCAAGAAGCGGGGCATGGTCTGAAATCACAGTAGGGTGATATTTAACCATCGACACTTTGGAGATAAGTTTGGCGTCAATAAAGCAATAATCAATTCTAGAGAAGGACTTATGCACCTGCGAAAAGAAGGAATATTCCTTGATACTGGGATTATGGAATCTCAGGGATCCACACAACCTTTCTTAGACATGAAATCAGAAACTGTACTCGACATTAGTGAGGGGTGTCAAGGCCTTGGAGAAGAAGCGGTCCAACCTAGGATCAATACGCAATTCATATCTCCTCCAAATATAAGGACAGTATTATGTAGGTGAAGGGAGGCGCTCAAGAGCTTATTCATGAAGTGTGGGTCATCAGAATTTGGGGCATAAACATTAACCAGTAATACCGGGACATGCAACAATTTACCTGATATTATTAGTTTCAAGTTTCCATTTCCCCCACTGTATGCTTCAAAGTGCTCACCTCTGACTGGATAACCGTAATACTGGCCGATAATTCCGCCTTTACGGTCTGTAGCTCTCCCTTAATCAATGTCAAGTTTTCACCCAAGGCCACCTGGAGCTCAGATTTAAAAATGGCCGCCATTTCATGGCGGAGCGCAGCGAGGAGCTCATCCTTGAAACCGGGGGGGCATAGAGGGGTCACTACGCGGCGGGGATGCAGCGTGTGGAGCAGGCCGCAGAGGTGTAGCAGCGGAAGCATTCGCGCCTTTGGATTTTGCCGGCATTTTATACATTAAAATGGAAACTTAAGGTGTTAAACAAGACTTACAAACACAAATGCTACCAAAAACAGTGCCTATCATGTAATATTAATAGTTGTTGCAGGAGCCCCGAAAGTTGCGACCTACTCCATTTGTCACTCAGCTGGAAGTCCTTCAAGCCATTTCTGACGCTTTTCTGGAACGGAGGAAAATTTTCTGATCGTTTCAATTTTATTCTTATGGACAAACTTCTCATAGCCCGATCCTTTTCCCAGATAGAAGTGTGTGAAAATGCGTCTCTTTCTCTGAGGGATATCCTTCATTTTGGTCCGGTACGTTTGTTGGAGGAATCCGACAGCAGTAAGAACGGTTTTATATTTGTCCTCTTTTTCTTGATCACTGTTACTCTCTTCTGGCCAGAACACCAGGCTGCACAGAAACAGAGCGTTGGATTGGAATTTTGTTTCGTCTTGAAGAAACGAGCGGCTGTACCTTTGCAGATCCTTGAAGGCAGCCAGCTTACGTGACCCGGGAGAGACTGCACTTAAGGCTAAATGTGATGCCATGTACTTGATAAGATCTCCCTGATCCATTTCAGCACCTTTTGGATACAGTGAAATGATGTTCTCTAAAGTTTTGATTTGGTCTTTATTTTTCTGGTCCAGGATGGAGAAGATTGTCGTGAAGTTTCCTCCACCAAGCTTGTAGATGGCAATGCATTTGCTGAAGTCAATCTTGTTATATAAACTAGACTGACAGACATCTGGTGCATTTCTTAGTGAGACCTCAGAGAAGAACTTGCCATAAACGGAGGACTTGGCAACTAACCAGTGTTTGGGGTGATGTATTGTCAGCTCTGAGGTCTTGGAGGTTTCCTCATCATCTATGTCTAGGTGTTGGAAGTAATTCAGCTCTTCTGATATCCACTCCAAAGCCTTGTGCATTGTGGGCTGAAGGTCTTTGAGTTTGTCGTGAAACTGTTTCCATGGTGCTTCAATTTCTTTGGGAATGTGTTCTGTAATCAAGTACTTCTGTAATTCAGAATGACCCTCATTACTCGAGAACCCTTCAAGGGGAAGACATTAGCTCCAACAAGCTACATCCCACTTCCACAACTCCTTTATTCCTTTGAACCCCTTTAGTGTGATTTTTGGCCTCACTGTGGTTTCCCTCACCAGACCCCTCCTTTCTCTGATGCAGAGTTTCAGAGAGTCTGTGGGTCTAACTAGAGTCTGTGGGTCTAGCGTAGAGTCTGTGGGTCTAACGTAGAGTCTGTGGGTCTAACGTAGAGTCTGTGGGTCTAATGCAGTGTCTAGACCTTTGGAAGGTTTGACAAGTTTTAAAAAATGATGGTATGGAGCTTGTATAGATCCGATGCAGATGTTTGTATCTGTCCTTTTGACTCCTCCAGACACACTCCTGTCCTTGGTGAAGAACAGCTGGAATAAAATTAATCAGAAAATACATAAAGAACTGAGTAGAAAACTTGAAGTCTTATCTGTCTCTATCTTCTTCAGGTGCCTTGTTTGGGAACAAATTGAAGACACGGATTATTCAGGAGGAACAATGGGCAAGTATCACAACATGGACATTTATACAAATTCATTCAAAATTCTAAATATATTTGTACAAAATTCATTATTTGTCAGCAGATATTAAAATAAAAATGAAACAGAAAAATGCCACTTGCATAAGTATTCACCCCCTTCACACTATTACTTGGTAGAACCATTGCTGTGCTGCTTTCGTCTTGTGCTTGGGATCATTGTGCTTCTGAAAGATGAAGTTTCTCCCAAGCTTTAGTATATTTTTTAGCAGACTGAAGCAGGTTCTCTTGTAAAACCTCTCTGTATTTTGCTCCATCCATGCTTCAGTTCCAACAAGAAGCCCAGTCCCTGCTGAGGAAAAGCATCTCCACAACATGATGCTGCCACACCCATATTGCACTGTACTAGTGGCTTACTTAGCTTTTTAACTTTAGTCTCATCTGAGCACCAAACCTTCTCCCACATTTTAGCTGGGCCATGTGCTTAGATATGGTTTTTGGCTTCTTTCTTCACACCCTTCCACACAGGCCAGTCGTATGCATTTTACATTTACAGTGTTAGGCAGATGCTTTTATCCTTTTATTTCTCTCATTTGTACAACTGAGCAGTTCAGGGTTAAGGGCCTCGCTCAGGGGCCCATCAGTGGCAGCTTGGCCTTGCTAGGGGTTTTAATGTCATGACCTTGAACTGATGAACTCACAACCTTCTGATCAGCAGTCCAACATCTTAACCACTGCCCCCAATGTAGAGCACTTGACTCTCAGCCACTGAACCCCTTTAGTGTGATTTTTGGCCTCACTGTGGTTTCCCTCACCAGACCCCTCCTTTCTCTGATGCAGAGTTTCGAGAGACACCTTGTCCAGGCCGTAAACGAGTGGTCTGATACAGCTTCCTCAGAATTGAGCCATCAGTGCTCAATGGGATATCAAACACTTGGATATTATCTTGTAGCCTTTTCCTATCTTGTGCACGTCTATAGCTTTATCTTTTATTTCCTTAGAATGCTCCCTGATCTGTCCTTCATGTTCACAGTCTGACAAATGGTACTTGAATTAAGCAGGTGTTTAATCCAGAAAAGGTGGAATTTGTAAATGATTGACTGGTAGAAGCCAACTGTGTCTTCTTTCGGCCGATCTCTTTCATCTTTCATCAAACTTGGAGTTTTCACAGCACAGACAGTGAATACTTATGCAAACATCAGTTTCATTTATTTATTTATTTATTAAATCTGCGGAATAATACATTTAGCTTTTTTTAAATATACATTTACTTTAAGAACATGTTGGTTTGCGATAATAAAATACTGTCTGGAACAATCTGTAAGTGTTGTTTGTAATACAGACAAATTTTATGACTGAGTTGAAGAAGTAGAAAGGTTGAATACTTTTGCATGGAACCGTAAATGTCTGTATCTTGTCATAACTTTCATGCCATTTATCAGTAAGTTATGTTTTGGTTTGTCCTGTACAGAAGAACTTCACAGCACTCCAGTTGAAATATGGACAAAGGACATGATGAGCGTGTGGTTGGCTTCAATAGGAGTGAAGGAAAATTTAATTAAAACTCTTCAGGAACAGGAAGTAGACGGCCAAGTCCTTCTTAAAATCACAGAGGAATTTCTGAACGTTCAGAAGCAGCAGAATCCCCAGGAAGATGATGAAGAGTTTGATGATGAGTGTGATGAAGATGATCAGATGAAATCACATGAAATCACATATCCAAAACCCTGCAAAGATCTTGACCAAAAACTCATCATGCTTCTAACAAGTGGGAAGAAACGGATAGAAAAGGAGAAATGGTACATACTCGTGACGAACAGGTTTTCAGAGGAAGATCTTCAGCACATAGATTTCTTCTTGAAGATGAAGTTATTCTGTGTGTTTGACTTTGACCCAGATTCCATGGTGTCGGGATTATACCATGAATTTGATAAACACCATGAAGTGAACCTTCATTTCATACAAAACTACAAAAAACCCAGGGGCAAGAGCACCAGAGAGTTTGAGAGTCATCTGCATTTGTTTGAACAAACAAGTTGGATATTTTGTAACGGACGAAATGATTTCAGTGGGGCACGAGACTCCATGTGATAAATACACATGGTGTAGAACAAAGATGACTTACCTAAAGATTGTGTTCATTGATGTGCAAGATATCATGGCGTATGATTGCCTTCAATAGGACTGAAGAACCTTTAATTACACCTCTTCTGAACATCGGACGCTGAGACAGCTTACTACGACATTCTATAAGTTTTTTTCGTTGTCATGCAAGGTCATGAAGACATTATATGCATCTCAGAATCAGAAGGGAACTTTCAGAAATGGCAAGCATCTGCTCTCCAAATATTCTGCGATGAGGAAACAGTGGACAACAGTGTAGTAGGCTTGAAAATGAGCCACATCAACGCAACTCTTCAGCAAATCCAGGGCCCCAATACTCATAACAACAAACTCTTACCCGTGTCCATCAAAGCAAAATTTCCATCTTCTGACACGTGACGAGGAAACAATGTGCTCCTTGGAGATTTTAGCTGTGAATCAGTGTGAAGACAGGGAAGAGGAAATTAAGGAAAAGAAAGAAGAAATAGAGAGAGACTTTTATCGAGGAGGAAAAGTGACATGGGAGAACTTCTGGCTCGCAGAAGTTAGGGAAGTTGGAGAACTGATTCAAAGAGATGCCTGTCATGAGGTGATTAATCTTCTGGAGGATTCATCAAGAAACAGCCTAAAGGTAAATTAGAATTTCATGAAGTCATAGTGTATTGTTGTCTGTGTGGAAGGGAGTCGATGATATCAGAAATGCGTGTATTACATTGAGAGTATTACATGGAGCGATTTCTTATAAGAAGTTTGGGGAATTTCGCAGCTTTGCGATGGCAGTGAGATTACATTTACATTTATTCATTTAGCAGACGCTTTTATCCAAAGCGACTTACAAATAAGCAAAGCGACTTACAAATAAGCAAAGAGATTGGTGTTTCTTAGATCAAAGCTTCAAAACTAAGAGGGTTAACACACAGCCATTAAAGTCTAAACCGCTGGCAACAAAAGTGAGTTTACAGGGGCAGAAACATCAGCACTCGGAGACGCTCCTCTCTACAACGACGTCATGCTGCCCTCCACCAGCGTCCTGTCGCCTCAGTCGCCGCCCACCGAACCACCATGTGTCACCCTGCCCCGCCTGGAGGACTTCCACTTCCCATCATCCTCTGCTCTGGTCGCAGTTCCACTCGGGTGAGAACGGCCAGCGCCGAGACTCTGGCGGTTACATTACCCAGCGTCCTTTCCTGGTTGATCATCGAGTTGTCTTGTTTTTTTCAGGCGGTAGAGGATCTGGAGTTGAAGATGTTGGCTCCCTACATCTCTATGGACAATGATTATCATCTCCACACGCGCACATGCGTAGAGGGTCCAGAGGATCTCGGTTCCGCCCAGATAAACAGCAGAACACACACAAATCCCAGCGATACACAACACGGGTAAGAGCAACACAACATTCACACCTCAACATCACAGTAATGTTGCGACATTAATAGTGTTTCAGTGACTCTCTTTCTCGCTATCTTGGAGAACAGCCGGATGAAGATCTGTCTTAAAGAGGCTCAGCACGTGAGGACTATATTAGTGTGTCTTCCAGTTGTAACTACAGCAGAAGCGATTATTGACCCAGGCGAACAGTAAGTGGTAAGTGTTTCTTTCTGGATTTTTTAGTTGGAACTTGTTTTAGCACCGATTGTCAGATAGAAGCTGTAACTGTGCTTCCTTGTTGCTACGAGCTGTATACTTGTTGCTAGATTAAAGCAAATTCCGGTACTCAGTTTCGGTTTCGGTCGGGAGTCGCTCGTTCACGCGACTACCCTTTGTTTTGCTAATTAAAGAAGCGTGCTCAGCTGAAACATATTAATTAAGAAACGCTGAGGCGGAAGCGTCAGCATCAGCCCTTGTCATGTGAAGACCAAGCTCGTGTGAAGACCAAGCTCGACGAGTCTACCTGCGCGAGTCTACCTGCGCGAGTCCTCCGAGCAAGGACACCGACAAGACACCACACGTGCTGCTAAGTATACTTTTTCTCCCTTTATTCTTCTTGCTGTTTACCTGTCTACACACACTAACATGTGTCATCAGTTTATCCCTGTTATTTGCCACAGGCGCAGATGGTGGCACTCTCCCAAAAACGTACGCAACTTGGACAACCTACGCTCTCTGAATGCGGCCTCTGCAGGTTTCATCTCATTCTCAATCGGACTTTGGAACTGCCAATCTGCTGTCAACAAGGCAGATTTCATTTCTGCATTTGCAACCTACTCTAACCTCAGCGTACTGGCTCTGACTGAGACTCTTGCTCATACACTTCCTTTGAATTTCATGCTGTTACAGTCACTGACCCTGCCAAAATGCACTTTCTTGTTGTTTACCGTCCTCCAGGTCAACTGGGGAAGTTCATCGATGAATTTGACACGCTACTGTCCACCATCCCAGATGATGGAACTCCTCTTCTGGTCCTTGCTGATTTCAACATTCATCTAGACAAGCCACATGCAGCTGACTTTCTTGCTCACCTTCCCACATTTGACCTCAAGCAGTTCACCACACCAGCAACCCACAAAGCCGGCAAACAGCTTGACCTCATCCTCACACGTAATTGCGCCACACACGATCTTCTCATTAGTCCTCTCCACACCTATGACCATTTCTTTATCCAGTTCTCTATTTCTATCCCCTCACCCCCTTCACTGTCTCCTCCTTCCATCTCTTTTCGTCGCAATCTTCGCTTCCTTTCCCCCTCGCATTTCTCCTCCATTGTCACAACCTTACTTCCCTCTAACAACCACCTTTCCTCACTTGACTTAAACACCGCAACCGACATGCTATGTTCCACCTTATCATCATCTCTTGACAGCATATGCCCCCTAACCTCCAGACCTGCTCGCACATCACCCTCTAGTCCTTGGCTCTCAGAAGCTCTGTGTAGCAACCGGGCCAAACTAAGAGCATCTGAAAGGAAATGGCACAAATCCAATTGACCTACCCAATTACCAGACACTTCTCTCATCTTTTTCCAAAAGCATCTCCATTGCTAAAGCCACATACTTCCAAGATAAGATTGGTAGTTTTCCCAACACCCGCATTCTTTTCAAAACTTTTTCCTCTCTTCTCTGTCCCCCTCCTCCCCCTTCCCCTACCTCTCTCACTGCAGATGACTTTGCAACTTTCTTTTCCAGCAAGGTCAATCAGGAACCAGTTCTCAACCCCAGACATGCATAGACTGACTCCTCCTCCACGTACCTCCCAACTGACTTCCTTCTCTCCCCTCTCAGAGACTGAGGTCTCTAAACTTCTCCTCTTTAGCCGTCCCACAACCTGTCCCCTTGACTCTATCTCTTCTCACTTTCTTCAGTCCATCTCTCCCACACTATTACCTGCACTCACACACACATCTTTAACACATCGCTCTCTACTGGCACATACCCTACCTCATTTAAGCAAGCCCGGGTTACCCCACTGCTTAAAAAACCATCACTCAACCCTGCTATAGTTGACAACTACAGACGTGTTTCCCTCCTCCCCTTTCTTTCCAAAACTCTTGAAAGAGCCGTTTTTAATCAACTCTACAATTTTCTCACACAGAACAACCTCCTAGACAACAAGCAGTATGGCTTCAAGAGCAACCATTCCACGGAGACTGCTCTGCTTTCCGTCACTGAAGCCTTACGACTAGCAAGAGCAACCTCTAGATCATCTGTCCTCATCCTACTTGACCTCTCTGCTGCTTTCGACACTGTGAACCATCAGATCCTCCTATCAACTCTCTCCAACCTGGGCATCACTGGAAGATCTTTCGGACAGATCCTTCAAGGTATCATGGAGCGTAGATATTTCTGAAACTCAGCAACTCACAACTGGCGTTCCACAGGGGTCAGTTCTGGGTCCACTCCTCTTTCCTATCTACACTACATCTCTTGGTCAGGTGATTGAGTCTCATGGCTTTTCCTATCACTGCTATGCTGATGACACCCAGCTCTATTTGTCCTTCCAGCCTGACGATCCATCTGTCTCTGCACGCATCTCTTCTTGCCTGTCAAACATCTCGGTCTGGATGAAGGAGCACCATCTTCTGCTTAACCTGGGAAAATCTGAGCTTCTCGTCATCCCAGCCTATCCCTCAATCAACCAGAACTTCACTGTACAGCTCGGTTCACTTACACTCATGCCAACCAGGACGGCCTGGAACCTTGGGGTGATTCTTGATGACAGCTTGACCTTGACCTACAGACCACATCTCGGTAACTGCAAGGTCCTGTAGGTTCATCCTGTACAACATCAAGAAAATCCGACCCTACCTCACCAAACAGGCTACACAGATACTAGTCCAGGCTCTTATCATCTCCAAACTGGACTACTGCAACTCACTGCTTTCAGGCCTCCCAGCCAGCTCCATCAAACCCCTTCAGATGATTCAGAATGCTACAGCGCACCTTGTCTTCAACCAGCCCAAGACAACCCAGGTCACACCACTCTTCATCTCCCTCCACTGGCTTCCTGTAGCTGCCCGCATCAAGTTCAAGGCCTTGATGCTCACCTACAAGACCTTATCAGGAACAGCACCCCCTACCTCAACTCTCTCCTGAAGGCATACATTCCCTCTCGCAATCTGCGATCGACTAGCGACCGACGTTTAGTAGTTCCCACTCAGCGAGGCGTAAGGTCCCTTTCCAGAACCTTCACGCATACCGTTCCCCAGTGGTGGAATGCTCTTCCGATCTCAATCCGGACTGCAGAATCTCTCACTATCTTCAAAAAACAGCTAAAGACCCACCTTTTCCGTGAACACCTAACCAACTCCTAGAGAAAAAAAAAAACCCACACACTATGCACTTACACCTCTACTCTGTGCACTTTGCTTCCTCTGGTATTCAATTAATGGATCTTGTATAGTAGCACTACTTGTATTGTTCCCTGCTTGATATATCACTTTGCTTATTTGTAAGTCGCTTTGGATAAAAGCGTCTGCTAAGTGAATAAATGTAAATGTAAATGTGAGAACATCCACTCCGCCTCCCGAATGGACAAAGCTGTGGTGATCTTCCTGAAGAAAGAAATACTCGTCAACACGCTGTGCAAAAGTATAATAGAGCTAAACGATGACATGCTGGACATTACCCCCCTTTCCACTCCTGCGACAAGGGTAGTGATTTCCAACGTGCCCTCCTTCATAAAAGACGGGGCAATAGTGAAGGAGCTGATCCGATTCGGCAAGTTCGCCGGCCCCATGTCCGATCTCCCGCTCGGTTAGAGAGACCCCGTGGTGAAACACGTCCTGTTGTTTCGGAGACAGGTGTATATGTTTCTAAATAACCGGGAACAAACGCTGGATATAAACTTTAAGGTTAAACACGGCGACAACGGCTACACGATCTACACCGCCACCGAGCACCTGAGGTGCTTTGGGTGTGGGGAGGTCGGACACAAACGGCTGAGCTGCCCACGCAGAGCGGCACAACCGGGGAGCTCCGGGGGAGACGCGGTCGGGGCGCAGCAGCAACAGCGGCAGCACGGAGACAGCCAGAGGGAGGTCACTGAAGAACAAGAACCCAGAGCAGAGGGGGGTAACGTCTCACCGAGGTCACAGCAGGAAGAGGTCAGTAAGGCACACACCACCGGAGCGATCACAGTACCCAGTGATAGTGTTGGCACCTGTGCCCACACCAGCAACGATACCGACACCCGTGCCCGTACCCGCATCAATTCCGACACCCGTGCCCATACCAGCAACCGTACCGACACCCGTACCCGTATCGTTTCCGACACCTGTGCTCATACCAGCAAAAATCCACATTTGTGCCTATAACAGCATCAATCCCGACACCCGTCCCCACACCAGCAACGATTTCGATACCCGTGACTATTCCAGCAACAATATTGACACCACACAGCGATTTTGTCTTAAGCCTGGCAAAGCGGTTCCCGGTGGAGAAAGTAGCCCCGCACAACCGCAGTAGAAGTACCAACAAGATACGAACATTGAAAATAAAAATACTAAAATGGAAAGAATAGGGAAGCAGATGAAAAAGGTGGAGTACCCGTCGAAAAATAATGATGAGATGTCTGAAGACTCGGGCTCAGAGTATAGTGATGGATCTTCAGGAGATGAATCCCTTGCAGATAAGGAGGAGGAGGAGGAGGAGGAGGAGGAGGCCACCACAGAACGACCGTGTGTTTTTGACCGTTCACAACAACCAACCTGAGCAACTTTACACCGAAGAACAGATTAACCGGTTTCTAAAAGTGACTAAAGGGAAACGAAACATCACGCTGACTAAATTCTTCCCGGACAGGAGGGCCTTCGTCAACTCTGTACAGCGCACCATGGGAGTAATGTCCCCCAGGAGACGGTCCAGACTGAAGAAATGGGCAGCAATCACAAGGAGTGAATTATTATGTGATCAGAATGACTAAGGGTTTGAGCTTTAGGAATTTTTTTTGTTAACGGAGATCTGACGGGGTTCTTTTGTTTTTATTCTTCTCTCTTTCACTCTTCTTCTCCTTCTTTTCCCCCTTTTGTTTTTAAGGAGACAATGTTTTCCCAATAGTGTATATATGTAAATGTACCGAAGAATTTGGAGTTAATAAAGTTGTGTTAAAATAAATTAATAAATAAATAAATAATCTCTCTCTTTCTCCACTCACTATTCCTCACTCTCACTCACTCACTCACCACAGATGAGCTACTGGAGCTCCCAGGTAACCTGCACTTTCCAAATCATTTGTCCTGCATGGTAAAGCTCACGCTCGCTCGGACTCAGCCATCTGTGAAGAAACTCCAAACACATACCAGATGAGTTCAAAGGTTAAGGGTCAGAGTCTCACTGTGGAAAACCCGTGTGTGTAGTGTTCAGTAAATGTGACTAGCAAAAAATATTAATTATAACTGGAAGGAAAATACACGGGGTCACATTCTAATTTAATTATATTATTTAAAAGGAATAATATATAGCTTTATTTCAAACACAACCATAAATAATATTATTAAAACACTGATTTCTGTGTTGAAGTGAATCTCACTGGAAGTTTCATCTCAACTCTGAACCTCCGGGAAGGCGTCCAGGCTTTGGTCTAAAATATTCAGAGCCACAGAAGCAGCCCCAACCCGTGATTCAGTAAGACTTTAGGTCCAATTCCTGAGTAATTTCCATCAGTTGGTTTTTTTGGTTTTTTTCTTTCTTCTTCTTGCTGAATTTAAAGGTATTTTTAACTGCTAATGTAATTTCTATCAACAACAATCTGACTGTATTCACAGTTTGTTAAACTTTATATATATATATATATATATATATATATATATATATATATATATATATATATATATATATATATATAAAAGCAACCACTAATAACATTTTTGTTTATTTGTGTTCTTATACACGAAAAACACTAGTTATCCCAATCTGGAAAAAGTGACAGGTTTTGTGTGTGGATGTGTTTGGGCTGTTAATATATGTATGTACGTATGCACACATCCATCCATCCATCTTCTACCGCTTATCCTTTTCAGGGTCACGGAAGAACCTGGAGCCTATCCCAGGGAGCATCGGGCATAAGGTGGGGTACACCCTGGACAAGGTGCCAGTCCATCGCAGGGCACAATCACACACACACACACACACACACACACACACACATATGAAGCAATCAACTAAATTGGACCTCATGAGTGAGTATTTGTGTGTGGGTGTGTGTATACACTCACTCTCTCTCTCTCTCTCTCTCTCTCTCTCTCTTTCTTTCTTTCAGGCATGAAACAGTCTGTGATCCTTATGTAGTTTCCCCCAAACTGCTGCTTGCACTTAAATAAATGAAAACTTGTGTTTTCTTGATATGTGAAGAATAAATCATGGACATACCAGGCAACGTTCCTATCACAGCACATTCCCAAGTGTTTTATTGCTCTTACTTCGCAGCAAATTACCAACGATTACCATAAAAAAAAACTGAAGGACGACACACGATATATATATTTTTATACGTTTATAGTTACATTTAATGTTGTGGAGCATCCGTTGAAGTTATAGCAGCTATAAACAGTCCTTCCCTCAGCAATTACGCCCCCCAAGATAATAAATCATAAAAAAAATTGCTGCTTGTCGTGTTAAAGAGAAATCCCAAAACGTAAAAACCTCAAATCACGAGATTAGAATTTTACAAAACTTTACATTTCATATCACCAAAATATATTATTTGGTAATAAACTAATCTTTTAAATATATTTTTTTGGAATAAAAAAAATAAATCTATATTCACGATATATCTATATTCAAATATTTTCAGCGTTCAAAAATTGTTAATTTGGCTTTAGAGATCACACAGAAAAACAACAATCCGTCGAATTCAATTTGCAATTTTTCACTAGTTTAGCATCCAGGTAACTGAGTCTGGGTTGCTCAGCAGAATTCGCTCAAAACCAGCCTTAACGTTTAAATTGCTGGTGCACACTGCGGTACCTGGTACCGATCCGTAATCCCACTTCCCCCTCTCCTAATCATTTGTTGTTAGAACAGAAATGATTCCATGTATTTGGTATTTTGGCAGGTTTTAGAACAAACTGTGATGTTGCATTGTGAAGTGTTTCATGAAGTTCAAAAAACACACACTCTCACACAGGTGTTACTTCTGTTCCTTTTTGCTGTAGTGGTTTGTGTCAGTACTGGGGTTCCCGAAGGTGTGGGTTCTGTTCTGCCTTTTGGCTTGTTTAAGACTAAAAATTTCACTGTCCTCAAGAAGGGATTTATAATGATAAATGTGCACTTATATAGCGCTTTTATCCAAAGCGCTTTACACTGTGTCTCATTCATCCATTCACACACACACTCACACACCAATGGTAGCAGAGCTGCCATGCAAGGCGCTAGCTTGCCATCAGGAGCAACTTGGGGTTCAGTGTCTTGCCCAAGGACACTTCGGCATGTGGAGTCACTCGGGCCAGGAATCAAACCGCCAACCCTACGATTAGTGGACAGTCCACTCTACCAACTGCGCCACAGCCGCATGATAAAAGTCCAACAAAGAGTATCTGTTCCTGGCCATCTGTGGTGTAGTGGTTAGAGTTCATAGAGTTGTGGTGGTTGCACAGGTTCTAACCCTCCTCTTGGCAGGAGCAGCACTTTTAAGAAGTGAAGCAGTATGAAGGTGTGATGGAAGTGCAGCTAGGTTAGAGACTCTACAGCTCAACTGGTTGAGTGCTTGCTTCTGTGGATCAGAAGATGCTTGGATCAAACCCCAACAAGAATCTAGGGGATTGGTGTATGATTGGTGTAGGAAGGGTGTGGTGGTTGTAGGTGGAGTTTCAAGAAAAGTTGGGGATGGGTGTAGGAAGGGTACAGTGGAGTCTCAGGTAGAGTAAGAGTTGCAAGTGGGGTGGGTAGAATGTATAGGCTGGGGGTAGGAAGGGAACAATGGAGTATCAGGAAGGGGGGGGTACATGTCTTGAATACAGAGAGTGTGAAAGGGGAGGGATGTGTACCCATGGGACACTCTAGCAGTTGTAGGTTGGGAGAGAGATGGAGGGATGTGTTGGAGCATTGTCAAGTTAGCTGTCACACTGTCACACAACCCTCAATCCTGTTCCTCCACCTCTCTCCCAACCTACAACTGCTAGAGTGTCTTCTGATCCACAGAAGCAAGCACTCAACCAGTTGAGCTATAGATTCTCTTACCTAGCTGTGCTTCCATCACACCTTCATACTGCTTCACACTGCTTTTATTCTTAAAAGTGCTGCTCCTGCCAAGAGGAGGGTTAGAACCTGAAAACACCACACCACAACCTCTAAGGGACAGAAACTATATACGTGTGTTGGACTTTTGTCATGATAAATCACTTCATAAAGACGCAGCAATTTTTAGTCTTAAACCAATCAAAAGGTGGAAGAGAACCCTACACCTTCTTTGTGCATGCGCCGCCGAGAGTGGCAGCAATCCATGTAGCTCCGTTTTTGTTTTTGTGTTTTTGTTTAATTTTTTCTTTACTTCGTACGCTAAGGAGTTTTAAGATTACACACTTTCAGGAGTGTTTTTTATTATTTATCTTATGGATATGGATCTGTTATTAAAACGCTCTGGCGGCAGCAAACTTGTGCATACAAGGAATCAGCTGCTCGCACTACGGAGGAGTGCTGTTGATGTGCACATTAGCATTCCCGAGGAATTATGGTGCTTTCGGGGCTGTAGAGCGGGACTTAAAGTGAGGACTAAACGACGGGAGCGAGAGCGGTTATTCAAGCGGAAATTCAAGCCTGCAATTCCATCGATGGTGATGGGGAACATGAATTCACTTACAAACAAGACTGACGAGCTGGAGGCCCTGGTAAGAACTCTGAAGTTGTATAGGGAATGTAGCCTGATATGCCTTATGAAGACGTGGCTAACTTGCTGCATCCCCAATGCTAACGTTGAGCTGCCTGGCTTTAGTGTGGCTCATCTGGACAGAGACATTAAACTTTCTGGAAAAATGAAGGGAGGTGGATTGGTGATGTACATAAACAACAGATGGTGCAACCCCGGCCATGTTACTGTTAAAGAGACTGTGTGTTGTAAGGATGTGGAGTTGATGGCGGTTAGTCTTCGACTAAACTACATGCCGAGGGAGTTTTCGCATGCCGTTGTTGTCTGTGTTTACGTTCCGCCAGGAGCCCTACCGGACACGGCGTGTGACGTCATTCACTCTACAGTTGCAAGGCTCCAAACTCAACACACAGATGCTTTTTTTGCGATCTCTGGCAACTTCAACCACATAACACTGGATTCTACCCTCACTAATTTCTACCAGTTTGATGATTGCCCAACCAGGAAGAACAGGACAATAGACCTCATGTATGCAAACATGAGGGATGCATACAGTGCCAACCCCCTTCCTCCAGTGGGAAAGTCAGACCACAACCTCATTTATCTTCAACCATTGTACAAACCAAAAGTACAAAGGCTACTGGTTGTCACTCGCACCTTCAGGAAGTGGACAACAGGAGTGGATGAGGCTTTGAGAGATTGTTTTGAGTCCACTGACTGGAGTGTGCTTCAAAATGGAGAGAATTTGGAGGAGGTCACACATTGTACAACTGACTACCTGAATTTCTGTATGGACATAGTTGTTCCCACAAGAACTGTACCGGCGATGTCAAGACCCTTCTCAATAGGAAAAAGATGGCGTTCAGAGAGGGGGATCAGGTAGAGCTGAGGCGCGTAAAGGGGGAACTCAAAGCCAAGCTGAAAGAGGCTAAGGAGGAATACAGAAAGAAGGTGGAACAGAAGTTGCAGGAGAACAATATGAAGGAGGTCTGGGATGGAATGAAGACCATCACTGGACTGAGGAAGAGTGGTAGCTCTGTGGAGGGAGACCAGGATAGGGCAAATCAGTTGAACCACTTTTACAATAGGTTCGACTGCCCTGTTCCAGCTCCAATGGCAGTGGACTGTCCACTACCCTCTGCTGATTTAGACACTGCTCATGCTTGTCTGCCTGTTCAACTCACACCTCTCCTCTCACTTGCGGTGCACTACGTACCCCCACCATTAAAGGCTGATGTATTCCACCCTCACAAGGTGACAATGAATGTGACTACATCGACGTTGGTCACTAGTCACCAGTCTTCAGACACCAGACACCCCCTGCAGGCGCACCCATCCCCTCCCCCTTCCCTCTCCCTCTCCTCTCCTCCCATAAAATCACGGCAGATCAAGTTAGAGGACAGCTGAGGAAACTCTGCCCTAGGAAAGCAGCCGGGCCTGACAGACTGTGTCCAAGGCTGCTTAGGGTCTGTGCTTCTGATCTGGGGGAGCCACTGAAGCACATCTTCAACCTGAGTCTTTGTCTTGGAAGAGTTCCAACATTGTGGAAGACATCATGTCTTATTCCTGTCCCAAAGAAGTCACATCCAAGTGAGCCCAATGATTACAGACCAGTTGCTCTAACATCACATGTGATGAAGATCATGGAGCGGCTGGTTTTGGGGATACTTAGACCCCACGTACGTCTTGCACTAGATCCGCTACAGTTTGCATACCGGGAGAGAGTGGGCGTGGATGATGCCATCACATATCTCCTGCTCAGGACGCATACAAGGGGGAAAGTGCTGTGAGAATCATGTTCTTTGATTTCTCCAGTGCTTTTAATACCATTCAACCCCTCAGACTGGGTGACAAGCTCCTGCAGATTGGTGTGGATGCTCACTTAGTATCGTGGATTGCAGACTATCTGACAGAGCGGCCACAGTACGTAAGACTGAAGAACTGCCTCGGACACTGTGATTAGTAGCACCGGAGCTCCAAACTCAATGGTGCAAACTCAACCACCTACAACTCAACACCAAGGAGACCAAGGAGATGGTGGTAGATTTTCGGAAGTCTAAGCCTGCTCTGCTGCCAGTCACCATTGAGGGGGTTACGGTAGAGGTGGTAAACACTTACAAGTATCTGGGAATACATTTGGACAATAAACTGGACTGGTCAGTCAACACTGAAGAACTCTACAAGAAAGGGCAGAGCAGGTTGTACTTCCTGAGGAGGCTGCGGTCCTTCAATGTCTGCAACAAGCTCCTCTGGATGTTTTACCAGTCTGGTGTTGCCAGCGTCCTCTTCAATGCTGTGGTATGCTGGGGAGGAAGCATTAAGAAGAAGGATGCTGGACGACTGAACAGGCTGGTAAGGAAAGCTGGTTCTGTTGTGGGAGTGGAACTGGAGTGTATCACTTCAGTGTCAGACAAAAGGACCCTGAGCAAATTGATGAATATTCTGGACAATGAGTGTCATCCACTCCATAACACTATCATAAAGCGAAAGAGCTCGATCAGTTGGAGGCTATGCTCACTGCCATGCACAACTGACTTCACTTAAAGGAAGAGGTGAGATAGACTTCTCTGCATAGTCTATCTGCCTCTTCACCTTTTCATATATCCTCATACACTTCCATGACCTCTTACAACAATGTTGTGTATTGGCTCACTGTGTGATTGTTCTACTGTTTATACTGTTTATGGACTATATTAGCCCACATGTATAACCCCTACCTTTAATTCTCAGTCTGGGAATCCGTGATTGGTATATTTGACTGTTTTTATTGTTCTATATGAGCCATTTTTTTAGCATTCTGCTTATGTTTTATGTTGTATCGTGTGGGATGTTTTGAGCTACTGGGACCTTTAATTTCCCCTTGAGGATCAATTACCTATCTATCTACCTACCTACCTACCTACCTACCTTCTGGAACACTACCACTGACATGAACTCTAACCACTACACCACCGAAGGACAAAGACCTTACACGTGTGTTGGACTTTTGTCATCATAAATCACCACAGATGGAAGGGTACAGGTGCATAATGCTAAAAAGAAGAAACCTGGACCTGACGCTGATACTTCTGGTTATAATCTGTATTTTGGCAGGTTTAAGAATAAAAAGTGGTGCTGTAGCAGTATGAAGGAGTGATGAAGATGGTGGTGTGTACAGACTGTGTATAAAAACCTCTCACCCACAATATCACTGGTCACTCGCCGTCCTCCACCTTCCTCCTGTCCTCATTCTCTTTGAAAAGAGTCCTGCTTAAGGAGTCCATGGTAGCTTCCCCTTTCCCAGATGTCTTTGGTTTTACGCTAATGAGGTACACCGGGATCGGATGTCAGGCCTAATTATTTGTTCTTTGTTATCTTGTGTTTTTTTCTCACTACTTAATAATTCAAATAGCACACGCAGATCAATATTCCGTAAATGAAATCATGAAGACACAGAGGGAAAAACAATTAAAATGATATTCGAATACAAAATATTTTAAAAATGGAGAATTGTGGAGGCCGTGTGGTCACGTGGTTCCTTCTTATCATTATTTAGATCAGGATTTATTCTCTCAATTCAGTCATTTTTATTGCGTATTCACCTACTGCTCTGAAGCTCCAGAACCTCACAGCTGAGAACCGGATGTAGTAGAGAACCTAACGGAACCTTTCTTCTGAAACAACCTGTGTTTTCCTAAAATACATTCAAGTGTTGCAGGGATTAACTAAGTTAATAATTACAATTAATCACAATAAAGCAGCGAACGGCAATAATCAAAGACAGATCCTGTTAATAATAATAATAATAATAATAATAATAATAATAATAATAGGCACCCTGTCCAGTGTGTACCCTGCTTTGTGCCCGATGCTCCCTGGGATAGGCTCCATGTTTCCCCACGACACTGAAAAGGATAAGCGTTAGAAGATGGACGGATGGATGGATAATAATAATAGTACATCTTCGTGTAGCACTTAATCAGATAATAAATGTTCAAAATAGTAATTAATTGATCCTCAATGAATTATATGGAAATCTATGAGAATTAACACAAGATATAAAAAGTATATTAAAGTACATATTGGCACCCAGGTTTAGGCTCCAGGTTTCCCTGTGACCCTGAAGAGGATAAAGCGGTATTGAAGATGGATGGATGGATTGATTAAAGTTCGACGGTGTGTAATGCTCTAATCAGACCAGCAGGTGGCGACACAGAACCTTCACCCACAAACAGTGACCTACAGAGAGTGTGAGTATATGTGAGTGTGTGTGTGTGTGTGTGTGTGTGTGTGTGTGTGTTAGCCTCACCATCTGAAGTGTTAAAAAATCACTCAGAATGCCTGCCAGAAATGTGAAAGTGTGAGCATCAGCTCTGCACAGCTGTACTGCCACCTGGGTTTAAGCCGAATTCCCTTTGTACACACATTAGACATAATCCTCCAGCTCAGGTGAAGCAATAAGCACAAGCTTTCATTGGCCAAGGCAGATCACTCACTGTGAACCTGGCTCACTCACACCAATGCTGTGTATTTGAAAACAAAGCACAGATGAACTCGGTAATAAACACTTTCCCAGCTGTGTCTGTGTGAGCCCATCGCTCATACGTCTCCACACACACGTACAATATTTACAATCGTGTCCAGTTACCTGCAGGATTAGAACACAAACAGCCACTTCCATTTCCATCCGGTGTCACTGGCTGTAGCTGACAAATCAGGCTCATTGACTTGGTTTCCATGTTGAATTTGTTATTGCTGAGGTGAACTGAAGCCCAATTCCTAATTCAGTTTGCAAATGAAAAAGGTGCCGTGGAAAGTCTCTGTTCCGGGATCCCTGGTCTGATCCTGAGCTCGAGACTGATTACCTAATGAGATTCATTGTTTTAGCAGAGTAGTAGTACAGTTATTATTATACTAATTCTACTGAAATAATTTTCACAGACACATTTCCACTACAAGTGGGCTTCGATTAAAAACCGTTAGAAAACTGGAAATAAAACAACACGCATCAGAAAAACTGCAGTTTTTTATTAGCGTATAATATTTCAGTCCGAAAAGTTAAGAAAAAAGAATATGCTTAAAAATATGCTTAGATTTCTACGGTTCAAACAGTAAGTAGAAACAAACAATAAAGCAAGTTAGAAGTTTAACATTCTTTCGTTAAAACTATAATAAATGCTTTCTAATGGCATGGAGTTAAACAGTGCAGTCCGCACTCAGTGAAAACTATTCAAGTGTATTTTAAGATTTCTTCGCATGAAAACATTAGGCTTAATGGTTGTGTGTAATGTTTCTGTAAAAGACAAGCAGTAGAAATAAGGGAAGACCGCTGTGCAGGGAGAAACAGGGACCTTCGGATAATATAAACAAACGAACGTTCTACAATACTACGAGTGCACACACATCTTTCAGAGTCAGATTCCAGCAGATGGCGTCACAAGTTTAAACAGGAAGGAGGAAATTAACTTTTAAAGCTGATACAACTTGCTCACTAAAACGCCAACGGTAACATTTCTAACATTTTAATTTAATATTATCTTCCAATTTTAACATAAGCTCTCCAAGATTCATATTAACCTCAAACACACACACACACACACACACACACGACTAAGGGCAGTAAACAGTAATAAACTAAACTAACAATATTTGGAAGGACCCTTTGTTATGTGTAAATAAAATCTGTAGTCTCGGGTATACTGTGTGCAGTTTTATACATGCATATACAAACAAGCACTTTATTAGGAACACCTGTGCATTCATTCATGAAATTAACCAATCATGTGGCAGCAGTGGTGCTTAAAATTGGCAGCAGCATCAGGTAACGTTCACACGAACATCAGACGGGGAAAATGTGATCTGGGTGATTTTGACAGTGGAACGATTGTTGATGCGGATGGGCTGGTTTGAGAATTTCCACAACTGCTGATCTCCTGGGGTTTTCCACACCTGAAAAATCTGTAGGAAGTGCTTGATGCAATCATGTCACCATGGACCAGAATCTCACAGGAATGTTTTCAAATCTTGTGGAACCCATGACATGAAGAATCGAGGCTGTTTTGAGAGCAAACCACGCCCTACGCAGTATTAGTATTGTGTTCCTAATAAAATGCTCTCTGTGTGTGAGAACATATATAATATATATATACACACAAACACAGAGTATATGTGCGGTGTTTCTGCTGGTTCTAGGATCTTACAATTTTATTCAGAAATTCTCTTCATTCGAAGATCTAAAATCATACAATTAAAATAATGCAGCAAATTTAAAAAAAATTTAAAATCTCAAAACTTACAAAATCCCTCCTGCACGGACGGAAACCGCTGAGGTCAGGATTATATACATTACACCCTGTGTGTAAACTTTTGAAGGCAGTGATCCAGGTGATTCTCAGGATTGGACTCCTAATGAAAAGAAGACAGAATTAATTCCAGAGTGTTGATGTGAAGACAATAAGGAAATGTGTATTCCGAGTCCCTGATGTCATAACCACACTGCGTGTTCAATACAATGTCCTACACACACACACACACACACAGCCAGGAATATCTGTAGTTTTTCCATATTCAAATTTTTCAAGGTGTTCATTCATATAAAAAGAATTAATTAGTGATGATACACTGTTCAGTATACACCACTCACCAGCCACTTTATTAGGAACACCTATACATTCATTCAATAATCCAGTGAATAATATTACGCAGATTCATCAAGAGATTCAGTTAATGCTCACGTCAAACATCAGACTGGGATAAATCTGATCTCAGAGGTGTGGTGTTGGTGCCAGAACAGGAATCTGAGGTTACAGTGACCCAGACTCCCCCAAACTGAAGAAAAACATCACCTGGTCTTTATCGCAATCTTCTGATCCGCGTCTGTAATTAGTCATCTGTAACTTCAGATTTTTAAATACCAAGTCAAGGAGGGAGAAGATGGTTTTCTGGTTAAGAGACTTTTCATGTGTGTGTGTGTGTGTGTGTGTGTGTGTGTGTGTGTGTGTGTGTGTGTGTGTGTGTGTACCACTCTCTGCAGTGAATCGATGAGGTTCTGAAGGTCAATGTCATCACACTATGAAGAAGTCACTGATCCACTTTCTCAGAGGTTCCTGAAACACCAGCGCTAACACTGCCGCTGTCAGCTCCAGGAAGAAGATCAAGCCGATTACACCCGAAAACTACACACACACACACACACAGGTTTATTTTAAAGGCTACTCACAGTGTAATGCAGTGTGTGATTTTACTTGTAAGTTCTCTAAGATTTTTGAATAGACATAATAATAACATTGCTATCAACAACAACAATCTTACGAAGCGGAGCAGACAGATGTTCTCTCAGCGCTCCCACACAACCAGCAAATCCCAGAATGAACATTATCGTGCCAACCAGCAGAACCAACCAGACTGGGTCAAACCCATGGAGACGGGTCACCCGGGTCAAGTCCAACAGCACACCCTACACACACAGTTTAGTGCACACTAATGCCAAGCTAACTGCTAACTAGTATATAAACTAATACCATATAAATACACATCAGTTGTGTGTTGTGTGTGTGTGTGTGTGTGTGTGTGTGTGTGTGTGTGTGTGTGTGAGAGAGAGAGAGATATTTATTACTGTTCCTCAACTTCAGGCCCAGAATCCAATCCCTATTAACGCTCCTCCGGCCAGCTGATTAAAAAAGAAACCACACACACACGCAGTGATGGATGAAGCTGGAGGTCACTGGGAGGTTGTGAGTTTAAATCCCACCACACACTCAGTACAGTTATTAAAATCTTCAGATATCAGTTCAGATATCACACTCAGTCACGGACACACACACACACACACTCTCTCTCCCTCTCTCTCTCACACTCTCTCTCTCTCTCACACACACACTCTCTCTCTCTCACACACCTCTCTCTCTCACACACACTCTCTCTCTCACACACACACTCTCTCTCTCTCACACACACACTCTCTCACAAACTCTCACTCTCACACAAATCTCTCTCTCTCACAACTCTCTCTCTCTCACACAAACTCTCTCTCTCACACACACACTCTCTCTCTCTCACACACTCTCTCTCTCACACACACACACTCTCTCTCTCACACAACTCTCTCTCTCTCTAAACACTCTCTCTCTCACACAACTCTCTCTCTCAAACACAACACAACTCTCTCTCTCTCACATATATCTCTCTCTCACACACAACTCTCTCTAACACACAACACTCTCTCTCTCACACAAACTCTCTCTCTCACACAAATCTCTCTCTCAAACACACACTCTCTCTCTCACACACACACACACACTCTCTCTCCCTCACACAACTCTCTCTCTCACACAAAACTCTCACACTATACTCTCTCTCTCACACTCTCTCTCTCTCTCAAACTACACTCTCTCTCTCACAACTCACACACACACTCTCTCTCAAACATACACTCTCTCTCTTACAACTCTCTCACAAACACAAACTCTCTCTCTATACACTCTCTCAAAAACTCCCTCTCTCTCTCTCTCTCACACACTCTCTCTCTCACTAACTCTCTCTCTCTCTCTCTAAAACTCACAAATCACAATTCTCCTCTCTCTCACACAACTTTCTTCTCTCTCTCTCTCTCTCACACACTCTCTCTCCCTCAACTTTCTCTCTCTCTCTCTCTCTCTCTCTGCGCATGCGGTGTAGTGGAGCGAGTGTAGCGTGTTGGCGTGTGAGAGCGGTTGCGTCTCGCCAGCTTTATTCGGCATTTGATGCCATTTTTTCCGTATTTACATCTCGGTTCAATTATTTTTTGTGTTTGTGAAAGGGTGTGAAAGCAGCGAGTGGGTGTGTGTGTGTCGCGGTGGAGGAGCATGGCGGCTCCGGCACGCGGCTGTGTGAGAGTTTGACTTCGCCGGCACGCTGTGAGGTGGTGTGCAGGGCGGTGTGGAGGAGTGTGTGTTAGCGGTAAGGAGGTGGTGGGATGTAAAAACGTCGTCGCTGCCTCCCGCATGAATAACGCAGTTGTGGTTTTTGTGAATGATGTTGATAGGGCGAATAAACTAGTGCAGAAAGGCATTGTCCTTAATAATGAACTTACAATGGTCTCTTCCCTGAGTTCCCCATCCAAAAAGATTGTGCTGTCTAATGTCCCTCCTTTCATCTCTGATGAGTTATTGTCTAAAGAACTGTCCAGGTTCGGGCGGTTGGTCTCCCCCATAAAGAAAATCCCCATTAGCTCTGTGTGCCCTCAGACTAAGTACGTGGTGTCTTTTAGAAGAATGGTTTTTATGATTCTGAAAGAGGGAACGGAGGAGTTGAACCTGGTGTTCAAATTCAATATTGGAGGTTGTGGTTACAGCATTTTTGTTTCCTCAGACGCGAACATGAAGTGTTTTAAATGTGGCAAAATAGGGCATCTTGTCCGGGCCTGTCCTGAGAGTCAGAGTGACCCCGGCGTTTCTGAGCGACTGGGGCAGGAAGTGGCTGGGCCTTCTGGAGCCGTTCCCCCTGCGGCTACAGCTCAGCCCGCTGCTGAAAGCCCCGGAGTTGCTGCTGCACCAGAGACTTGTGTGAGCAAGCCCCAATCCCAGCCTGTAGCCCAGGAACCCACGAAGCATATACCGACTCCAGAGAGGCCTTGCTTGCCTGTACTGGAGAATCCTTGTTTGACCGGGACAGACACGGTGGATTCTGGTGCAGTGCTGGAGATACCTGCGCTGGCAGGGACAGGTACTGGGGTGCAGAGCAGTCACTCGGAAACGCCAGTCACCACGCCGGGGGATGGGGGAGACTTGGAGATGGAGGATGAACCCATGTTCAAGGTACCAAGTAAACGAAAAAAGAAAAGTAGGGGACAAGGGAGTAAACTGGTCAAGAAGGACACTAAAATAGACGAAAGAGAATCAGACAGTGATGATTGCATGTCGGACACTGTTTTTAACTTTGGCTCTCAGGAAGAGGAGCGTGAAGTTATATACAGTGCGGAGACCATTAGAGAGTTCTTGAGGAATACCAAATGGAAGAAAAACGTTTTAGTAGAAGAGCATTTCGCTGATCTGAAACAATTTGTTCATGATGTCAAACACTTTAGAAGGGAAGGGGCTTTTATTGACACTGAGATTTACCGTCTCAAGAAGTTGATCACTAAAGTCGGCAGAGAAACTTCTGATGATGACCAGTAGAGTGTTTGGTGTTTTTTTATTTGGAATTAGGTTTTATCATCTACTTGTTTTATCTACACCTTGCTCTTATGACTGGGGTTCGTATTGCGAGTGTTAACGTTAATGGAGCAAGGGAACACGGAAAACGTGTAATGCTTTATGAATTGATTAAGCTGAAACGTATTGATGTAGCGATGCTACAAGAAACGCATAGCAACGTTAACAATGCTACTGACTGGATGAAGGAGTGGGGTGGGTTGACAATTTTGGGTCACAACACATCAAGTAGTGGTGGGGTTGCCCTACTATTTGCTCGCAGTTTTCTACCCTGTTCTTATACAGTAGATGAGGTTTTAAATGGGAGGCTTTTAAAAGTGAGAGCTTTTTATGAGAATGTTAGTTTTGTTTTTATTTGTGTGTATGCTCCCACCAGTGCAGTGGAGAGGATGGCGTTCTTAATTACATTAGACAATGTCATTGCTGACTGCGACACTGCCGACATTTTAATTCTGGGTGGGGATTTTAACTGTACTACAGACAACTTAGACAGAAACCATTCGGAGCCTCATGTAGCCTCCCGTAAGCGCCTGTGGGAGATGATGGAGGCTCACGAGCTGATTGACGTTTGGAGAAATCTGAATAAACGCCAGAGACAGTAGACGTGGGCTCACTCCATAGACAACACACTCTCCCTGGCAAGGCTAGATCGCTTTTATGGTTTTAAGCATCAGCTGACACTTTTTACTAAATGTTTTATTGTTCCAGTGGGCTTCTCTGATCACAGCATGGTGCAGTGTGTCGTCAGTAGAAAGAATGTTAAACCAAAGAGTGCTTACTGGCATTTTAATACTGCACTTTTGGAGTTACCTAGATAAACCCCCAAGTATTTAAAACCACCCCTTTTCCACTCCAAACCAGCTGGCAGTGCGGGCTGCCCACCACCCCACTCTCCAACCAAAATGGCCTCACTCTTGGCCCAGTTCACCTTGGCAGACGATAAAATCTCAAATGCTCGTTGAGCGTTAATGCTCTAATGTACAGGGGTGTGTGTGTGTGTGTGTGTGTATGTTCGTGCATGTTCGTGCATGTTCGTGCTGTAGTATAGTGTGTGTGTGTGTGTGTGTGTATCAGTGTCTCTGCGGGGTCGAAGCTCCCTCCAGTGAGGACCAGAGGTAGGGAACACGCTCGTGAAAAGAGAGAGAGGGAGAAAAACGATTAGGACTGTGAAGTAGTGAGATATAATCTAGTCAGGGTAAGCTTGAGTAAACAAATACGTTTTAAGCCTAGATTTAAACACTGAGACTGTGTCTGAGTCCCGAACACTAATAGGAAGACTGTTCCATAACTGTGGGGCTCTATAAGCGAAGGCTCTTCCCCCTGCTGAAGACTTCACTATTCTAGGTAATGTCAAATAGCCTGCACCTTTTGATCTGAGTAGGCGTGGCGGATCATATAAAACCAGAAGGTCACTTAGATATTGTGGTGCAAGACCGTGTAGTGCTTTATAGGTTATTAGAAGTATTTTAAACTTAATGCGAAATTTTACAGGGAGCCAATGCAGTGTGGATAAGATCGGGGTGATGTGGTCGTATCTTCTAGTTCTAGTTAGGACTCTAGCAGCTGCATTCTGGACTAACTGGAGTTTATTTATATTCCTACTGGAACATCCAGACAGTAAGGCATTACAGTAATCTAATCTAGAGGTGACGAATGCATGAACCAGTATTTCTGCATCATGTAGTGACAATATGTTTCTTATCTTAGAAATATTTCTGAGATGAAAGAAAGCTATCCTAGTAATATTATCTACATGAGCATCAAATGATAGACTGGAGTCAATAATCACTCCGAGGTCTTTAACTGCTGTACATGATGAAACAGAAAGACCATCCAGAGTTACTGTGTAGTCAGGAAGATTACTTCTAGCTACACGTGGGCCTAATAAAAGTATTTCTGTTTTATCAGAATTAAGTAAAAGGAAGTTAGTTAACATCCAACGTCTAATGTCATTTACACAATCCTCAACTTTACTAAGCTTCTGTCTGTCCTCTGGCTTCGCTGACACATACAGCTGTGTATCATCAGCATAACAGTGGAAGCTAATTCCATGTTTACGAATAATTTGTCCTAGGGGTAACATATATAAGGTAAAAAGCAGTGGGCCTAAAACAGAACCCTGGGGAACTCCAAAAGTAACCTGAGTACGCATGGAGAAATCACCATTTATATCTACGAACTGATAACGATCGGTCAGATAAGACCTGAGCCAGGAGAGGACTGTTCCCTTAATACCAACAACATTTTCTAATCTATCAAGGAGAATAGTGTGATCTATGGTATCAAAAGCTGCACTAAGGTCGAGTAACACAAGCAGCGAGACACAACCCTGATCAGAGGTCAGAAGAACACACACACACACACACACACTCCACTACACACACACTCCACTACACCATACCTAAACACACACACGCACACACAGTCCACTACACCATACCTAAACACACACACACACACACACACACACTCCTACACCATACCTAAACACACACACACACACACTCCTCTACACCATACCTAAACACACACACACACACACACACTCCACTACAACATACCTAAACACACATACACACACACACACAAACTTTCAGAAATGGTAAGCATCTGCTCTCCGAGTATTCTGCGATGAGGAAACAGTGGACAATTCCAGTGTAGTAGGCTTGAAAATGAGCCACATCAACGCAACTCTTCAGCAAATCCAGGGCCCCAATACTCATAAGAACAAACTCTTACCCGTGTCCATCAAAGCAAAATGCCATCTTCTGACACGTGACGAGGAAACAATGTGCTCCTTGGAGATTTTAGCTGTGAATCAGTGTGAAGACAGTGAAGAGGAAATTAAGGAAAAGAAAGAAGAAATAGAGAGAGACTTTTATCGAGGAGGAAAAGTGACATGGGAGAACTTCTGGCTCGCAGAAGTTAGGGAAGTTGGAGAACTTATTCAAAGAGATGCCTATCATGAGGTGATTAATCTTCTGGAGGAATCATCAAGAAACAGCCTAAAGGTAAATTAGAATTTCATGAAGTCATAGTGTATTGTTGTCTGTGTGGAAGGGAGTCGATGATATCAGAAATGCGTGTATTACATTGAGAGAAGTATTACATGGAGCGATGTCTTATAAGAAGTTTGGGGATCTTCGCAGCTTTGTGATGGCAGAGAGATTGGTGTTTCTTAGATCAAAGCTTCAAAACTAAGAGGGTTAACACACAGCCATTAATGTCTAAACCGCTGGCAACAAAAGTGAGTTTACAGGGGCAGAAACATCAGCACTCGGAAACGTTCTTCTCTCTACAACGTACGCCATGCTTCCACTCTTTTCCCCCCCCCCCCCCCCCCCACCCCCCCCCCCCCCCCCCCCCCCCCCCCCCCCTCCCCCCCTCCGATCTCCACACTAAAAAAAAAAAATCGGGTGAGACCGGCCACGCGCCGAGACTCCGGCAGTTACGTTACCCAGCGTCCTTTCCTGGTTGATCGTCGAGTTGTCTTGTTTTTTTCAGGCGGTAGAGGATCTGGAGTTGGAGATGTTGGCTCCCTACATCTCCATAGACAATGATTATCATCTCCACACGCGCACATGCGTAGAGGGTCCAGAGGATCTCGGTTCCTTCCAGAAAAACAGCAGAACACACACAAATCCCAGTGATACACAACATGGGTAAGAGCAACACAACATTCACACCTCAACATCACAGTAATGTTGCGACATTAATAGTGTTTCAGTGACTCTCTTTCTCGCTATCTTGGAGAACAGCCGGATGAAGATCTGTCTTAAAGAGGCTCAGCACTTGAGGACTATATTAGTGTGTCTGCCAGTTGTAACTACAGCAGAAGCGATTATTGACCCAGGCGAACAGTAAGTGGTAAGTGTTTCTTTCTGGATTTTTTAGTTGGAGCTTGTTTTAGCACCAATTGTCAGATAGAAGCTGTAACTGTGCTTCCTTGTTGCTACGAGCTGTATACTCGTTGCTAGATTAAAGCAAATTCCGGTACTCAGTTTCGGTTTCAGTCGGGAGTCGCTCGTTCACACAACTACTCTTTGTTTTGCTAATTAAAGAGGCGTGCTCAGCTGAAACACATCAGTATTTATTAATTAAGAAACGCTGAGGCAGAAGCGTCAGCGGAAGCGTTATAGAAAATATATCAAAAATATGTCTAAGAAAATAGCTATGACGTGTAATCAATATGTATAAGTCACTTCTGGATATGTTAATGAAGTGTATTCAATATGTAACCTACAATTAGAAGTATTACTTAAAGCATAATCAAATAACTGTATAATCCATAGTTGGAAGCATAATCTAAACTCATTGAACGATGGTTGGTCAAGTTATATTCTGAGTGTGGGTTGAGTAGAAGAATTCTGTGCCTTACTAAACAGTGGGCCTAATTGCTTTCTGAGGCAAATCTAAAGCTACAGGACACTTTCAACATGTGTGTTCTCCTAGGTGGGTAAAGTAAGAGCCTTTGTTTGTCTAAACTCAGCTTCACTTCTAGGTGTGTAAATTAGGTGCTATGGGGATGTCTAAAGCAGATTCACTCTGTAGAAGTAAATTAAGAACTTGTGTTTGTCTAAACGCAACTTCACTTTGTGGCAGTAAATTAGACACATTCCAGAGTTGGGTTTCTGAAATGGGCCCCCCCTTGTGCTTGCAAATTAGTAACATAAAAAGAGATAATAGTTCAAGGGAAGGGTACCAATATGAGGCTATGGGATGAATTATGTGACATGATGGTGAACCCAGTTCTGGTAAGAACTTTGAAGAACATACAACTGGCTGCGTATGCGCCACAATGGTGGGGTATCATATAGATATGAATAATTAGTTAAGGCATGGGAGATTGGTCGGTTCTAAAAAGAAACGGTGAATACCACACCTAGGAATTATGTTTACTGTTTTGGGGAAGTATATAGAGACATGTTCATGTATGTACAAATTGGACTCTCTGCAGACAGTCACCTTTGTTGGTTTCCAATAAAGTTTATTACTTTTGACATCTACTAAACTCTCTGTCTTAGAAGTTTTTTGACTTAGGCTAGAAAGGTTGATTTTATCCACAACAGCGTCAGCCCTTGTCGTGTGAAGACCGAGCTCGACGAGTCTACCTGCGCGAGTCTACCTGCGCGAGTCCTCCGAGCAAGGACACCGACAAGACACCACACGTGCTGCTAAGTATACTTTTTCTCCCTATATTCTTCTTGCTGTTTACCTGTCTACACACACTAACATGTGTCATCAGTTTATCCCTGTTATTTGCCACAGGCGCAGATGGTGGCACTCTCCCAAAAACGTACGCAACTTGGACAACCTACGCTCTCTGAATGCGGTCTCTGCAGGTTTCATCTCATTCTCAATCGGACTTTGGAACTGCCAATCTGCTGTCAACAAGGCAGATTTCATTTCTGCATTTGCAACCCACTCTAACCTCAGCGTGCTGGCTCTGACTGAGACTTGGATCCATGCTGAGAACACTGTCACACCAGCTGCCCTGGCCTCCAACTTTCCAATTTCAGGCTGTTACAGTCACTGACCCTGCCAGAATGCACTTTCTTGTTGTTTACCGTCCTCCAGGTCAACTGGGGAAGTTCATCGATGAATTTGAGACGCTACTGTCCACCATCCCAGATGATGAAACTCCTCTTCTGGTCCTTGGTGATTTCAACATTCATCTAGACAAGCCACATGCAGGTGACTTTCTTGCTCTCCTTCCCACATTTGACCTCGAGCAGTTCACCACACCAGCAACCCACAAAGCCGGCAAACAGCTTGACCTCATCCTCACACGTAATTGCGCCACACACGATCTTCTCATTAGTCCTCTCCATACCTATGACCATTTCTTTATCCAGTTCTCTATTTCTCTCCCCTCGCCCCCTTCACTGTCTCCTCCTTCCATCTCTTTTCGTCGCAATCTTCGCTTCCTTTCCCCCTCGCATTTCTCCTCCATTGTCACAACCTTACTTCCCTCTAACAACCACCTTTCCTCACTTGACTTAAACACTGCAACCGACATGCTATGTTCCAGCTTAATATCTTCTCTTGACAGCATATGCCCCCTAACCTCCAGACCTGCTCGCACATCACCCTCTAGTCCTTGGCTCTCAGAAGCTCTGCGTAGCAACCGGGCCAAACTAAGAGCATCTGAAAGGAAATGGCGCAAATCAAACAATCCAATTGACCTAACCAATTACCAGACACTTCTTTACTCTTTTTCCAAAAGCATCTCCATTGCTAAAGCCACATACTTCCAAGATAAGATTGGTAGTTCTCCCAACACCCGCATTCTTTTCAAAACTTTTTCCTCTCTTCTCTGTCCCCCTCCTCCCCCTTCCCTTACCTTACCTCTCTCACTGCAGATGACTTTGCAACTTTCTTTTCCAGCAAGGTTACATCAATCAGGAACCAGTTCTCAACCCCAGACATGCATAGACCGACTACTCCTCCACGTACCTCCCAACTGACTTCCTTCTCTCCCCTCTCAGAGACTGAGGTCTCTAAACTCCTCCTCTTTAGCCATCCCACAACCTGTCCCCTTGACCCTATCCCTTCTCACCTTCTGCAGTCCATCTCTCACACACTATTACCTGCACTTACACACATCTTTAACACATCGCTCTCTACTTGCACATACCCTACCTCATTTAACAAAGTTACCCCACTGCTTAAAAGTTACCCCACTGCATTTTTAATCAACTCTACAATTTTCTCACACAGAACAACCTCCTAGACACCAAGCAGTCTGGCTTCAAGAGCAACCATTCCACAGAAACTGCTCTGCTTTCCGTCACTGAGGCCTTACAACTAGCAAGAGCAACCTCTAGATCATCTATCCTCATCCTACTTGACCTCTCTGCTGCTTTCGACACTGTGAACCATCAGATCCTCCTATCAACTCTCTCCAACCTGGGCATCACTGGAACGGTTCTACGCTGGGTGGAATCCTAACTTTCGGACAGATCTTTCAAGGTATCATGGAGCGGAGGTATTTCTGAAACTCAGCAACTCACAACTGGCGTTCCACAGGGGTCAGTTCTGGGTCCACTCCTCTTTTCTATCTACACTACATCTCTCGGTCAGGTGATTGAGTCTCATGGCTTTTCCTATCACTGCTATGCTGATGACACCCAGCTCTATTTGTCCTTCCAGCCTGACGATCCATCTGTCTCTGCACGCATCTCTTCTTGCCTGTCAGGCATCTTGGTCTGGATGAAGGAGCACCATCTTCAGCTTAACCTGGGAAAATCTGAGCTTCTCGTCATCCCAGCCTATCCCTCAATCAACCAGAACTTCACTGTACAGCTCGGTTCACTTACACTCATGCCAACCAGGATGGCCAGGAACCTTGGGCTGATTCTTGATGACGGCTTGACCTTTACAGACCACATCTCAGCAACTACAAGGTCCTGTAGGTTCATCCTGTACAACATCAAGAAAATCCGACCATACCTCACCAAACAGGCTACACAGATACTAGTCCAGACTCTTGTCATCTCTAAACTGGACTACTGCAACTCACTGCTTTCAGGCCTCCCAGCCAGCTCCATCAAACCCCTTCAGATGATTCAGAATGCTGCAGCGCGCCTTGTCTTCAACCAGCCCAAGACAACCCAGGTCACACCCCTCTTCATCCCCCTCCACTGGCTTCCTGTAGCTGCCCGCATCAAGTTCAAGGCCTTGATGCTCACCTTCAAGACCTTGTCAGGAACAGCACCTCAACTACCTCAACTCTCTCCTGAAGGCATACATTCCCTCTCGCAATCTGCGATCGACTAGTGACCGACGTTTAGTAGTTCCCACTCAGCGTGGCGTAAGGTCCCTTTCCAGAACCTTCACGCTTACCGTTCCCCAGTGGTGGAATGCACTTCCGATCTCAATCCGGACTGCAGAATCTCTCACCATCTTCATAAAACAGCTAAAGACCCACCTCTTCCGTGAACACCTACCCAACTCCTAGAGGAAAAAAGAAAAAAAAAAACACCCACAACGCACGTACACCTCTACTCTGTGCACTTTGCTTCCTCTGGTATTCAATTAATGGATCTTGTACAGTAGCACTACTCGTATTGTTCCCTGCTTGATATATCGCTTTGCTTATTTGTAAGTCGCTTTGGATAAAAGCGTCTGCCAAGTGAATAAATGTAAATGTAAATGTCTTCTGCGAGTCGGCCGAGCCAAAAGAGAGAACTAGAAACACTTTCCGTCTCGTGCCACAGGGCAGGTATGTGTGTGAACCATTTATCATGCTACAATAATGAGTAAAAATCAACAGCAGAGGTTTTATTTCAGAGGATTCAATGTTTCATGTGATAATGGACTCACCTCAGGTCAAGAGGTCAAAGGTCACGGTGTCAGAGACTCTGACTGTACTGCTGCTCCCCTCGGGTGAGTTCCGATTTAGAAAACGGTGGATCCGATAGTATAAACGCAAACGGAGCTGATAAATCACAAAAACAGTTCTTGGCACAGCACTCACGCTTTCGCTCTCTTGTCTCACAGACGTCTTAAACCAGCTGATGGTGGGAGGAGCCATCAGTCCCTTACATCACATTTGAGTATTTTGATTTTATGATGTTTAATCTTAGTTTAGAATCTGGAGTCTTTTTTTTCCTTTTTCTTTAAATGCAGCATCTTCAGGTTCCATCAGCCGCAAACCGGTGAATTATTTTAATGTATATCGGTGTTTAAGCAACACTCCGCTTCAGACGCACAACTATACATACAGCTGACAAATTACCAGCAGCTTGTGCTTTATAATTTAAAGTAAACATGTCTGTACGAACTGTTGAATTACAGCAGTGTGTCTAATTGTCTGTTAACTCTGTGTGTGATCAGATTTAAGTGTCTGATATTAAAAAATATATATAAATTCACTAAATGTGAATTTTATGCTAACATTAGTTAGTATTTTAGTTAGTCTGTGTGCGCCTTATTATATTTGTGAGTGTATTAATGTAAAGCGACCGTATGAAAAAACGCACAAATGTCACGTAGTAATTGTCGTGTTTCACGGTCGCTGTTATTCACTCCATTCAAGTGTAAATCATGAACGCTGACGTGTTTGTGTGTCCTGTGGGAATATCGCCATGTCTTTCTCCATGTTTAAAATTAAAGTTGCTGTGGCTGGTTTTGGTGCTGGGCTGTTTCCATAATCTAAACCTGACAATAAACGGATTTTATCGAATAAAAAAGTTATTTAGCAAAGGAAAACACCAATCATGGATGCAGGAGTCTCCAGTGTCCAAAGTCTTCAGGACACGGTATGGAATTTTTAAAGCCGTTGAATTCTCAGTAACGAACGTTTGAAATCACAACATTGAAATACTGTACATTACTTTCTATATTCATAACTGTTTTTGTTTTTATTAACCTTCTCGAAATTCAAAAGTAGTTTTATTATAGTGATTCACATTAAAGAAATAAACATCTAAGTTCAATAAACTGTTTTAAGGCAGAGCGCTGAACTCGCACTCCTCAACAATCCCGCTTCTGCTGGAATATTTTCTAAAGGGATATTGGTTAATTCCGCATCCCAACATACAAGTAAATACTGTAAAAACAGATTAAAGCTGATAATTATACTACCTACACTTTAGGGGGAAAAAATTACCTCGTGTACAAACCTCGTGCTGAGTCCGAGAGACCTTCACCACCTCCAACAGAAACTCGGAATCTCCCACCTCGACCAAAACGCGATAAGGTTAGTCAATTCAGAAAGAGATCCTGTGAATGAAACAAACAAAAATGGTTGAAATGACAAGGTGCCAGAATGAAATCAACAGGCGACAATGAATATTAATCATCGATCAGCACTTTATTTTGCTTGGTTTCTTCTGCGCACCTTCATGAACGATTAATTAAGATGGATAGTTTCCACTTGTTCTTACAACGTCTGCTACTACAGATTTGTCCATCTCTTCTGAAAAGCCCAAACTGAGAGAACTACATTGAACAGGTCTTACAAGATTTTATCAATTGCATAGCCTAATAACCAGACGTCCTCCAGCAGGTGGCACCAGAGCTTCAGTGAATCTCCAGAACAGAACCATGACCCTATTACAACACTGGGCCTGTGCACATTTATATCCTCAGAAGCACAAGGCTCCAGTCTAGTTCACGCGTGCGGTCTGGTGTTAAAAAGAAGAGATGTCTTCACGAGCTCCGAATCCATCACGAGTCATCCGTATCCGCAGTACAGGTCTAGCAGGTGCACTGCAGGCAGGTGTGCCAGGGTCACGTTATTTATTTACGCCTAGTTTAAGGACGTAGTTGTGCGTAGTTTAAAAGTAATCCACAGCTGCAAAGATATTTGTTTTAAACCAAATACATGGAATCATTTCTGTTCTAACAACAAATGATTAGGAGAGGGGGAAGTGGGATTACGGATCGGTACCAGGTACCGCAGTGTGCACCAGCAATTTAAACGTTTAGGCTGGTTTTGAGCGAATTCTGCTGAGCAACCCAGACTCAGTTACCTGGATGCTAAACTAGTGAAAAATTGCAAATTGAATTCGACGGATTGTTGTTTTTCTGTGTGATCTCTAAAGCCAAATTAAAATTTTTGAACGCTGAAAATATTTGAATATAAATATATCGTGAATATAGATTTATTTTTTTATTCCAAAAAATATATTTAAAAAATTAGTTTATTACCAAATAATATATTTTGGTGATATGAAATGTAAAGTTTTGTAAAATTCTAATCTCGTGATTTGAGGTTTTTACGTTTTGGGATTTCTCTTTAACATGACAAGCAGCAATTTATTTATGATTTGTTATCTTTGGGGGGACTGCTGAGGGAAGGACTGTTTATAGCTGCTATAACTTCAACGGATGCCCCACAGCATTAAATGTAACTATAAACGTATAAAAATATATATTGTGTGTTGTCCTTCAATTTTTTTTATGGTAATCATTGGTTGTTGTTTTTTTTTTGCTGCGAAGTAAGAGCAATAAAACACTTGGGAATGTGCTGTGATAGGAACGTTGCCTGGTATGTCCATGATTTATTCTTCACATATCAAGAAAAAAAAGTTTTCATTTATTTAAGTGCAAGCAGCAGTTTGGGGGAAACTACATTAGGATCACAGTCTGTTTCATGCCTGAAAGAAAGAGAGAGAGAGAGAGAGAGAGAGAGAGAGAGAGTGTATACACACACCCACACACAAATACTCACTCATAAGGTCCAATTTAGTTGATTGCTTCATATCTGTGTGAGTGTGTGTGTGTGATTGTGCCCTGCGATGGACTGGCACCCTGTCCAGGGTGTACCCCACCTTATGCCCGATGCTCCCTGGGATAGGCTCCAGGTTCTTCCGTGACCCTGAAAAGGATAAGTGGTAGAAGATGGATGGATGGATGTGTGTGTGCATACGTACGTACATATATTAACAGCCCAAACACATCCACACACAAAATCTGTCACTTTTTCCAGATTGGGATAACTAGTGTTTTTCGTGTATAAGAACCAAGCACGCGTGCGCGCACACAAATAAACAAAAATGTTATCAATGGTTGCTCTTTAAAGATATATATATTTTTAAAAGTTTAACAAACTGTGAATACAGTCAGATTGTTGTTGATAGAAATTACATTAACAGTTAAAAATACCTTTAAATTCAGCAAGAAGAAGAAAGAAAACAGTTCAAGAAATCTGGAACTGATGGAAATTACTCAGGAATTGGACCTAAAGTCTTACTGAATCACGGGTTGGGGCTGCTTCTGTGGATCTGAATATTTTAGACCAAAGCCTGGACGCCTTCCCGGAGGTTCAGAGTTGAGATGAAACTTCCAGTGAGATTCACTTCAACACAGAAATCAGTGTTTTATAATGAATATCATTTCATGGTTGTGTTGAAATAAAGCTATATATTATTCCTTTTAAATAATATAATTAAATTAGAATGTGACCCCGTGTATTTTCCTTCCAATTATAATTAATATTTTTTGCTAGTCACATTTACTGAAAACTACACACACGAGTTTTCCACAGTGAGACTCTGACCCTTAACCTTTGAACTCATCTGGTATGTGTTTGGAGTTTCTTTACAGATGGCTGAGTCCGAGCGAGCGTGAGGTTTACCATGCAGGACAAATGATTTGGAAAGTGCAGGTTACCTGGGAGCTTCAGTCTGGTGAGTGAGTGTGAGAGAGAGAGAGAGATTTTTATTTTTTATTATTCATTTTTTTAACACAACTTTATTAACTCCAAATTCTTTGGTACATTTACATACAGTGCCTTGCGAAAGTATTCGGCCCCCTTGAACTTTTCAACCTTTTGCCACATTTCAGGCTTCAAACATAAAGATATAAAAATTTAATTTTTTGTGAAGAATCACCAACAAGTGGGACACAATTGTGAAGTGGAACGAAATCTATTGGATATTTTAAACTTTTTTAGCAAATAAAAAACGGAAAAGTGGTGCGTGCAAAATTATTCGGCCCCTTCACTTTCAGTGCAGCAAACTCACTCCAGAAGTTCAGCGAGGATCTCTGAATGATCCAATGTTGTCCTAAATGACTGATGGTGATAAATAGAATCCACCTGTGTGTAATCAAGTCTCTGTATAAATGCACCTGCTCTGTGATAGTCTCAGGGTTCTGTTGAAAGCGCAGAGAGCATCATGAAGACCAAGGAACACACCAGGCAGGTCCGTAATACTGTTGTGGAGAAGTTTAAAGCCGGATTTGGATACAAAAAGATTTCCCAAGCTTTAAACATCGCAAGGAGCACTGCGCAAGCGATCATTTTGAAATGGAAGGAGTATCAGACCACTGCAAATCTACCAAGACCTGGCCGTCCCTCTAAACTTTCAGCTCAGACAAGGAGAAGACTGATCAGAGATGCAGCCAAGAGGCCCATGATCACTCTGGATGAACTGCAGAGAACTACAGCTGAGGTGGGAGAGTCTGTCCATAGGACAACAATCAGTCGTACACTGCACAAATCTGACCTTTATGGAAGAGTGGCAAGAAGAAAGCCATTTCTCAAAGATATCCATAAAAAGTCTCGTCTAAAGTTTGCCACAAGCCACCTGGGAGACACACCAAACATGTGGAAGAAGGTGCTCTGGTCAGATGAAACCAAAATCGAACTTTTTACCCACAATGCAAAACGATATGTTTGGCGTAAAAGCAACACAGCTCATCACCCTCAACACACCATCCCCACTGTCAAACATGGTGGTGGCAGCATCATGGTTTGGGCCTGCTTTTCTTCAGCAGGGACAGGGAAGATGGTTAAAATTGAGGGGAAGATGGATGCAGCCAAATACAGGACCATTCTGGATGAAAACCTGTTGGAGTCTGCAAAAGACCTGAAACTGGGACGGAGATTTATCTTCCAACAAGACAATGATCCCAAACATACAGCAAAATCTACAAAGGAATGGTTCACAAATAAACGTATCCAGGTGTTAGAATGGCCAAGTCAAAGTCCAGACCTGAATCCAATCGAGAATCTGTGGAAAGAGCTGAAAACTGCTGTTCACAAACGCTCTCCATCCAACCTCACTGAGCTCGAGCTGTTTTGCAAGGAAGAATGGGCAAGAATTTCAGTCTCTCGATGTGCAAAACTGATAGAGACATACCCCAAGCGACTTGCAGCTGTAATCGCAGCAAAAGGTGGCTCTACAAAGTATTAACGCAAGGGGGCCGAATAATTTTGCACGCCCCACTTTTTATTTTTTTATTAGTTAAAAAAGTTTCAAAAATCCATTAGATTTCGTTCCACTTCACAATTGTGTCCCACTTGTTGGTGATTCTTCACAAAAAATAAAAATTTTATATCTTTATGTTTGAAGTCTGAAATGTGGCAAAAGGTTGAAAAGTTCAAGGGGGCCGAATACTTTCGCAAGGCACTGTGTGTGTGTGTGTATATATATATATATATTCTGGCTTCTGTCAGATTTAGTTTGTGACTCCTTGATGTCTCCTTATATTATGTGCAGCAGTATGTGGTATAAAGTGAAATATAACCTTGTGAGGAATGTAAAACCAGGACCAGGATTTGGATCCAGACTCAGGTGTGTGAGAATTGGGTTACAAATTTCTGTTGTGTGATTTTTAGAAGTAATCTCTCTCTGTACAGGTGGAGGTGTGTAGCTGAAGATAAAATCCACTAAAGCAGCAATAAGAATTGCTGGCTCAGTGGGCTAAAGGTCTCGCACCAACCACTGTGTTGAATCTTCCTCTGGGCAGTAAGGTTTTGACTCTAAATCCAAAAAGAGAGAGAAAGTCCGATTAGTGGAACAGTGTTTGTGTTGTAGTTTGTGAAGTTTCTAACCCTGTTTTTGGCAGGTTTTAGAACAAACTGTGATGTTGCATTGTGAAGTGTTTCATGAAGTTCAAAAAACACACACTCTCACAAAGGTGTTACTTCTGTTCCTTTTTGTTGTAGTGGTTTGTGCCAGTACTGGAGTTCCCGAAGGTGTGGTTCTGTTCTGCTGGAGGTCCTGGTAAGAAATCTGAAGTTAGGGAATGGGGAAAGTATAGCTAATGTAGCCTGATATGCCTTACGGAGACGTGGCTAACTAGCTTTATCCCCAATGCTAACGTTGAGCTGCCTGGCTTTAGTGTGGCTCATCTGGACAGAGACATTAAACTTTCTGGAAAAAAGAAGGGAGGTGGATTGGTGATGTACATAAACAACAGATGGTGCAACCCCGGCAATGTTACTGTTAAAGAGACTGTGTGTTGTAAGGATGTGGAGTTAATGGCGGTTAATCTTCGACCATACTACATGCCGAGGGAGTTTTCACATACAATTGTTGTCTGTGTTTACGTTCCGCCAGGAGCCCTACCGGACACGGCGTGTGACGCCATTCACTCTACAATTGCAAGCCTCCAAACTCAACACACAGATGCTTTTTTTGCAATCTCTGGCGACTTCAACCACATAACACTGGATTCTACCCTCACTAATTTCTATCAGTTTGTTGATTGCCCAACCAGGAAGAACAGGACAATAGACCTTATGTATACAAACATGAGGGATGCATACAGTGCCAACCCCCTTCCCCCACTGGGAAAGTCAGACCACAACCTCATTTATCTTCAACCATTGTACAAACCAAAAGTACAAAGGCTACCGGTTGTCACTCGCACCTTCAGGAAGTGGACAACAGGAGTGGATGAGGCTTTGAGAGATTGTTTTGAGTCCACTAACTGGAGCGTGCTACAAAATGGATAGGATTTGGAGGAGGTCACAGGTACAACTGACTACCTGAATTTCTGTATGGACATAGTTGTTCCCACAAGAACTGTATGCTGCTTTCCGAACAACAAACCGTGGATAACCAGCAATGTCAAGACCCTTCTCAATAGGAAAAAGATGGCATCCAGAGAGGGGGATCAGGTAGAGCTGAGGCGCGTAGTGCTTTCTCCAGTGCTTTTAATACCATTCAACTCCTCAGACTGGGTGACAAGCTCCTGCAGATTGGTGTGGATGCTCAACTAGTATCGTGGATTGCAGACTATCTGACAGAGCGGCCACAGTACGTAAGACTGAAGAACTGCCTCTCGGACACTGTGATTAGTAGCACCGGAGCTCCACAGGGAACAGTGCTCTCTCCAGTCCTGTTCACACTGTACACGTTTGACTTTTGCTATAACACAGAGTCATGCCACATGCAGAAGTTTTCGGACGATACCGCAATCGTGGGGTACATCTGGGATGGGCAGGAGGAGGAGTACAGGAGCTTGGTGGAGGACTTGGTGCAATGGTGCCAACTCAACCACCTACAACTCAACACGGCTATGACCAAGGAGATGGTGGTAGATTTTGAAAAGCTTTTACTTTAACTATTGAGTATTTGGGAGTGGAACTGGAGTGGATCACTTCAGTGTCAGACAAAAGGACCCTGAGCAAATTGATGAATATTCTGGACAATGACTGTCAACCACTCCATAACACTATCATAAAGCGAAAGAGCTCGATCAGTTGGAGGCTATGCTCACTGCCATGTACAACTGACAGGCTGAGGAAGTCTTTTGTCTCTAGGGCTATACAACTATTCAATGCTTCACTTAAAGGAAGAGGTGAGATAGACTTCTCTGCATAGTCTATCTGCCTCTTCACCTTTTCATACATCCTCATACACTTCCATGACCTCTTACAACAATGTTGTGTATTGGCTCACTGTGTGATTGTTCTACTGTTTATACTGTTTATGGACTATATTAGCCCACATGTATAACCCCTACCTTTAATTCTCAGTCTGGGAATTCGTGATTGATGTATTTGACTGTTTTTATTGTTCTATTGTTCTTTATGAGCCATTTTTTTTGCATTCTGCTTATATTTTATTTTATTGTATGTTGTATTGTGTGTGATGTTTTGAGCTACTGGGACATTGAATTTCCCCTTGAGGATCAATAAAGTGCTATCTATCTATCTATCTATCTATCTATCTATCTATCTATCTATCTATCTATCTATCTATCTATCTATCTATCTATCTATCTATCTATCTATCTATCTATCTATCTATCTATCTATCTATCTATCTATATCTATCTATCTACCTACCTACCCACCCTACCCACCCTACCCACCTACCTACCTACCTACCTACCTTCTGGAACACTACCACTGACATGAACTCTAACCACTACACCACCGAAGGAAAAAGACCTTACACGTGTGTTGGACTTTTGTCATCATAAATCACCACAGATGGAAGGGTACAGGTGCATAATGCTAAAAAGAAGAAACCTGGACCTGACGCTGATACGAGGAATGTTAAATGTGAGTTATTGTTGGTGTTGTAGTTACTGAATCTTCTGGTTATAATCTGTATTTTGGCAGGTTTAAGAATAGAAAGTGGTGCTGTATCAGTATGAAGATGATGGTGTGTACAGACTGTGTATAAAAACCTCTCACCCACAATATCACTGGTCACTCGCCGTCCTCCACCTTCCTCCTGTCCTCATTCTCTTTGAAAAGAGTCCTGCTTAAGGAGTCCATGGTAGCTTCCCCTTTCCCAGATGTCTTTGGTTTTACGCTAATGAGGTACACCGGGATCGGATGTCAGGCCTAAATATTTGTTCTTTGTTATCTTGTGTTTTTTTCTCACTACTTAATAATTCAAATAGCACACGCAGATCATTATTCCGTAAATGAAATCATGAAGACACAGAGGGAAAAACAATTAAAATGATATTCGAATACAAAATATTTTAAAAATGGAGAATTGTGGAGGCCGTGTGGTCACGTGGTTCCTTCTTATCATTATTTAGATCAGGATTTATTCTCTCAATTCAGTAATTTTTATTGCGTATTCACCTACTGCTCTGAAGCTCCAGAACCTCACAGCTGAGAACCGGATGTAGTAGAGAACCTAACGGAACCTTTCTTCTGAAACAACCTGTGTTTTCCTAAAATACATTCAAGTGTTGCAGGGATTCACTGAGTTAATAATTACAATTAATCACAATAAAGCAGCGAACGGCAATAATCAAAGACAGATCCTGTTAATAATAATAATAATAATAATAATAATAATAATAGGCACCCTGTCCAGTGTGTACCCTGCTTTGTGCCCGATGCTCCCTGGGATAGGCTCCATGTTTCCCCACGACACTGAAAAGGATAAGCGTTAGAAGATGGACGGATGGATGGATAATAATAATAGTACATCTTCGTGTAGCACTTAATCAGATAATAAATGTTCAAAATAGTAATTAATTGATCCTCAATGAATTATATGGAAATCTATGAGAATTAACACAAGATATAAAAAGTATATTAAAGTACATATTGGCACCCAGGTTTAGGCTCCAGGTTTCCCTGTGACCCTGAAGAGGATAAAGCGGTATTGAAGATGGATGGATGGATTGATTAAAGTTCGACAGTGTGTAATGCTCTAATCAGACCAGCAGGTGGCGACACAGAACCTTCACCCACAAACAGTGACCTACAGATAGTGTGAGTATATGTGAGGTGTGTGTGTGTGTGTGTGTGTGTGTGTGTGTGTGTGTGTGTGTGTGTGTGTTAGCCTCACCATCTGAAGTGTTAAAAAATCACTCAGAATGCCTGCCAGAAATGTGAAAGTGTGAGCATCAGCTCTGCACAGCTGTACTGCCACCTGGATTTAAGCCGAATTCCCTTTGTACACACATTAGACATAATCCTCCAGCTCAGGTGAAGCAATAAGCACAAGCTTTCATTGGCCAAGGCAGATCACTCACTGTGAACCTGGCTCACTCACACCAATGCTGTGTATTTGGAAACAAAGCACAGATGAACTCGGTAATAAACACTTTCCCAGCTGTGTCTGTGTGAGCCCATCGCTCATACGTCTCCACACACACGTACAATATTTACAATCGTGTCCAGTTACCTGCAGGATTAGAACACAAACAGCCACTTCCATTTCCATCCGGTGTCACTGGCTGTAGCTGACAAATCAGGCTCATTGACTTGGTTTCCATGTTGAATTTGTTATTGCTGAGGTGAACTGAAGCCCAATTCCTAATTCAGTTTACAAATGAAAAAGGTGCCGTGGAAAGTCTCTGTTCCGGGATCCCTGGTCTGATCCTGAGCTCGAGACTGATTACCTAATGAGATTCATTGTTTTAGCAGAGTAGTAGTACAGTTAGTATTATACTAATTCTACTGAAATAGTTTTCACAGACACATTTCCACTACAAGTGGGCTTCGATTAAAAACCGTTAGAAAACTGGAAATAAAACAACACGCATCAGAAAAACTGCAGTTTTTTATTAGCGTTATAATATTTCAGTCCGAAAAGTTAAGAAAAAAGAATATGCTTAAAAATATGCTTAGATTTCTACAGTTCAAACAGTAAGTAGAAACAAACAATAAAGCAAGTTAGAAGTTTAACATTCTTTCGTTAACACTATAATAAATGCTTTCTAATGGCACTGAGTTAAACAGTGCAGTCCGCACTCAGTGAAAACTATTCAAGTGTATTTTAAGATTTCTTCGCATGAAAACATTAGGCTTAATGGTTGTGTGTAATGTTTCTGTAAAAGACAAGCAGTAGAAATAAGGGAAGACCACTGTGCAGGGAGAAACAGGGACCTTCGGATAATATAAACAAACGAACGTTCTACAATACTACGAGTGCACACACATCTTTCAGAGTCAGATTCCAGCTAATGGCGTCACAAGTTTAAACAGGAAGGAGGAAATTAACTTTTAAAGCTGATACAACTCGCTCACTAAAATGCCAACGGTAACATTTCTAACATTTTAATTGAATATTATCTTCCAATTTTAACATAAGCTCTCCAAGATTCATATTAACCTCAAACACACAGACACACACACACACACACACACGACTAAGGGCAGTAAACAGTAATAAACTAAACTAACAATATTTGGAAGGACCCTTTGTTATGTGTAAATAAAATCTGTAGTCTCGGGTATACTGTGTGCAGTTTTATACATGCATATACAAACAAGCACTTTATTAGGAACACCTGTGCATTCATTCATGAAATGGTTTGAGAATTTCCTTGAGAATTGCTGGTTTCAGAATTTCCACAACTGCTGATCTCCTGGGGTTTTCCACACCTGAAAAATCTGTAGGAAGTGCTTGATGCAATCATGTCACCATGGACCAGAATCTCACAGGAATGTTTTCAAATCTTGTGGAACCCAAGACATGAAGAAGCTGTTTTGAGAGCAAACCACGCCCTACGCAGTATTAGTATTGTGTTCCTAATAAAATGCTCTCTGTGTGTGAGAACATATAATATATATATATACACACAAACACAGAGTATATGTGCGGTGTTTCTGCTGGTTCTAGGATCTTACAATTTTATTCAGAAATTCTCTTCATTCGAAGATCTAAAATCATACAATTAAAATAATGCAGCAAATTTAAAAAAAATTAAAAATCTCAAAACTTACAAAATCCCTCCTGCACGGACGGATCCCGCTGAGGTCAGGATTATATACATTACACCCTGTGTGTAAACTTTTGAAGGCAGTGATCCAGGTGATTCTCAGGATTGGACTCCTAATGAAAAGAAGACAGAATTAATTCCAGAGTGTTGATGTGAAGACAATAAGGAAATGTGTGTTCCGAGTCCCTGATGTCATAACCACACTGCGTGTTCAATACATTGTCCTACACACACACACACACACACAGCCAGGAATATCTGTAGTTTTTCCATATTCAAATTTTTCAAGGTGTTCATTCATATAAAAAGAATTAATTAGTGATGATACACTGTTCAGTATACACCACTCACCAGCCACTTTATTAGGAACACCTATACATTCATTCAATAATCCAGTGAATAATATTACGCAGATTCATCAAGAGATTCAGTTAATGCTCACGTCAAACATCAGACTGGGATAAATCTGATCTCAGAGGTGTGGTGTTGGTGCCAGAACAGGAATCTGAGGTTACAGTGACCCAGACTCCCCCAAACTGAAGAAAAA